>JANQDE010000083.1:630319-786827 GCA_037157785.1 Cephalotes varians
TCTCTCTCTCTCTCTCTCTCTTTTCTCTTTCTTTCTCTTTCTCTCTCTCTCTTTATTGTATTTATTATGTTAATATATTTGATGTAAATAATGCCGTCTGTATATTAAAATATTAATTATCTTTGCAACAACTGTTTAATGTTGCGATGAAACGAGGCACAGTTTTCAATTTTCAATGTGACATTCAATAATAGTCCATTACCTCGTTTGTTGTGATAATAAATAGTATACATGTTATAATAAAGCTCAAATAAATTATCTGGAAATTATGATAATTTCCATACTAGCTAATGAGAGATTGACCCACAAACAATTTTTTTTATCTCTCTACCTCGAGACGATGGCCGACGAATCTTTAAATCCTCGAAGATCCTTTCGCGCGCAATACTCTTCGTTTCCTCCGTGCTGCTGCTTTGTGACGGGCCGTTAATAAATTTAATGTTCGTTAGCGAGCATCCGAGAAGGATTGACGAGATCGGGGCGCGTAAAGATCCGGGGAAGCGACACAAAAGCGACACCTTAGTCGTCCGGTGTAATTCTCTTTTCCAGGGGAGCATCCCGCTGCGATGCAGCACGGCGGCACCGGCGATGTAAATAGGAGACTCATTCTGCTCGTCCTGATTTTCTTCGTCGATACGATGTTCCGGTGAGCAACACGCTACCAATTCTTTCCGAATTCGCTCCCTGAGACAACCGCACGGATACTTCGCTCCGATGAAGAAGGATCGATTACACCGTGTATTCAGCATATAATTTGCAGTAAAACCGAATTATTTTTTCTTTCTCTCTCCTGGATGATTAAGTTAAAGTTAATTCAGAATCATTTCTTTGGCGGATTTTAATCACGGCACGAATTCCTTGGATTTTATCGGAATAACGATCGCTCAAATATCCCTGCCCAAAATGTCAGTATGGATGTAACGTGTATGTAATGTAATAAATCTTTTGGAGTTACACAATTTATCTGCTTATGTATACCATTACCATTATCATCTTTTGCTAATCATCTGTTGCGACCAAGAGTTCTTTTATGTGAAAATAAGGATGTGCTAAGCAAGTCAAAATGAAGAAAATGTTAATGTTGTATAATATTCTAGATTCAATAAATTATTAGAAACTTGATTCCCGATCTACTTCTTTTTAAAGCATTTTCAGCCAAGCTTGTCAAAATCGTCGTAATCTAATAAAATCAGAAGAAAAAAGTTTTTTTACGGATGCACATAATTTGCGTAATTATATTTAGAACTGTCGTGGTGAACTACAATTATCTCAGACTTAAAGTTGTAAACTGTGTCTTGCAAATTTAATGACTTAATATAAAACCATACCAACGGATATCCTAACGTTAAGTGCAGAAATCGGAAAAGCATAATTCATAAAAGCACGCGCGTGACGCGCATTTGCATCGAAGGGTTAACGCATTGCCTTACGTTCTTATTCGATGGCACATTGGAGAATCCCGGAATCACCGCTACCAGCATCGATAATGGAACGATAGACTCTTTTCGGGACCATGGTCCGAGCACCGAGGGAGCTCTCCTGGTGCGAGCCCTCCACGAGAGCTACCGGATCCTGTCCAGTTTCATTTTATGCAAATCGCGCGTGGGGAGCATCTGTTAGGCGTCCCGCCGCGAAGCGTAGTCGCCGTCCGATGCAAATTCATGGCGGACGTAACATCGATCTCCACCACTCGCTTTATCGTTGAACCGTAGTCCCTTATGCTCACGGTATCTTCTCGGGAAAAAGAACGTAGCAAGAAGTTCTACAGGACGTAGATTGTCAATCTAGACTTGTTGATATACATTTCGCCAAATTAAAAAAGAAAGAAAAATAAATGATAGCGGATATTAAAAGATGATGAGTTATCTGCGATGAGTAAAGGGAAACGGAAGATTCAATTAATGGTAAATCGGGAATATTCGTGATACTTTTATACGTGCAATTTGGGGGTTAATTTTTTATTTTATAAATTATAATATAATATAAATATAATATAAAATTATGTTGGATATAATAAATTTATGGCAATCTATATACAATAATACATATAGAAAAAATAGATATGTTTTATAAAGATTTGGAAAACATTTTAAATAAAATGTCTGGATTAGCGAGAGGCTTCTCTCGCGAATTTGGCGACGTTTCGCAAACTTCGTTTGCAAATTTTCGTCTTTTGCTACGATAGTCAGGGAACGGCAGCGCGACGTGGTCTGAGAGCGAGTTTCATTTCGATAAGAGAATTACGTGAGATCGCGCGAGTTAGGTCGGATGATCGAATTTTTGAACGCTCGAGCTGTACTCGGCCATGCAAGTATCGCTCTAATGAACGAGTTTACGCCGTAATCGCGTGAAGCTTTTGAGCGCAAAGCAATTTTCCCGGATATTTCCGTGGAAAATCCCAGCACGCCGTTGGTTCCGCAAAAGCCGCGAAAAACCTATCGCCACGAGTCTCGCGCAATTGATGTTGCGACACTGCTCGTTCCGCATCTCGTGCCAATACTTATTATGCGCTTTAGATCTTTATATTTCGAGAACAAGAAAGTGGCGCAAGAAACACGTATTGAAAAGGTAAATAGTTAGAGAACACTTTCAGTACTCCTCGAAGTTTAATCAATAACCTTGTTGTTTGGTGCTTGTGATCCGATCCGCAAATAAGTGAACACATGAACCGTATAAACCATGCAAAGCAAGTTGAATTATTCGAAGAATGCACTATACACGCAAATGCAGCCTGTATTGAGGAGTTTCGCCTGTGGTCGAAGCCTTGTAAGCGAGAGGACGTATGTGGCATGTCCGCGGGATTGTGTACAATATAAAAGAATGGAAATAGGATGGGATGGGGTGAGACACGTTTATAAAGAAACGGAAGGAAAATTCATGGTTGTTCTTTTCGCGTCCGATTCACAGAATCTAGGCTCCGCACATAATAGTCTCCGAAACTGTTGCCAAAAATGGCACAATGGGTCGCTTCTGAAGATCTGTGCGAGAGAGATTAGCATTGAGCGTGCGAAGCTTAGACACAAAAATACTTAACGCTTCGAACTGAACAGCTGCGGAGGATTACGTCGGATTCAATCTTCTCGCTGAGAAAATATCGATTTCAAATCAACCGAAGTACCTGGCGAGTGTCAGGTTGAAAACGTCACGAATAGCAATTTCTGAAATCACGTTAGACAATTTGTTTCTAAAACATCGGTTTGGTTCACGGATCGCTTAACGATCGAGCTAACATCTTGGAGGAAGTAAACATCCCGTCGTATTTTTCCGCAACGAGTACTGATTTTTATCAGTTCTTCGGGAAACAGCAGCATTATCCGCGGATGTCAAATACGCGGGAAAACGAAGAAGAAAGTTTTGGGGTCGAGCATCTAAGAATTTCGCTAAGAAACTAAACCGGGCGGCCGCTGCCGCATTAAATGCTTATACGGTACGAGAGTTTTATCGAGTTAGCCAACGAGTTTCTGCGACACGTTCGTGAAAGTTAGCCGCGTAACTGCTGATCGTCCGGGAAATTCTGTCGATTGTTTATCCAATCCTCCTCTGCTTTTACCGAATCCAGTTAAATAAAAAATAAAAAAAATGGGAAAAAGTAAAACCCTGAACTTTTTTACTCGTTGAACGGAAGCAGAACGGCTCATTTGCCTTTATTGCGCCTCTGTATAAACAAACAGCATGGATAGCCGCGGAAGAGATTGAGAGAAAATTACAGTTAACTAAAATCATTATACGATGCTAAAATAAAGCATCGTAAAGTAGTAATGACTATATCATCACATAACACGAGCTTTATAATAGCTTCGGTTTATGATAACCTACGATAATAATGATGTCATTGTAATGCAAATCATAATCACGATGGCATTAATGATTTCATTAGCGGTCGGTGTTGCCGACAACGAAACTTTCGACGAGATGCTTTTTATCACGCGCGCGACGTGCCAACGTGGTCACCGTTCAATCGAACCGTTAATTGCGTTACATCAATCGCGGGGAAGGTCTCGGGAGAAGACGCGTTCTGCGTTTACTTTGGATGTTCTTAATATTCGCTAAAATATGTGAATATTGTAGCGATTACTAAATAAATCCCTGGCGAGGTGTTTTCAACATAGTTGAGCCGAGAGCGTAGGTAAATTTCCTTTAGTTTGTCAAAGGAAGTACTTAACGTTCTACCGTTCAAAGCTTAGCAAAGCTCGAGGGCGTAACTCCTCTTATATCGATCGCGGTGTTTGCAACGACACAAGCATCGGATAAACGCGGTTCGTTTGTAATGCGGGATCATCTGCAATTGACAAACCGTGTCGATGCCCAACGACACCGAATATCCGCTCGATATCGATCTCGATTCGATGCTTAACGGTTCCGAGTTGGACTCTGAGACAACCGGAGAGCGAGACTTGCAAGAATGCACGTTACACCAGGGAACGATACTGCCTGGCACAGAACTCAGCACTATTCTTGTTGTCGTTATGTAACGTAAAGTAACGTAATAATAAATGTAAAATCAAATAGAATTAAAAAATCTCAAGTGAGAAATCTTAAAAATACAATATCACACAAAAGATATATATATATTGGTATTTATTATTATATCTCCATTCGATCGAAGTAGTTTGGAGAATTTGTTGTATTTAATGATTAAACACTGCTTTATTAAACTTAATTATTTAATTTAATATTCTTCTGAGATATTTTAAAAAATGGGACAGCCACTCAAAAGAGAGCGTTTATAGAGATTCGGTCACAGTCCCATTTGAATGTAGTCTACGCCCGGACGTTCTGCGACAGAATTTATCGCGACGTAGCGCACGTAATTATTTGCCAAAATTGCTCGCAAACTACGGACGGAGATTGCAATAATTTCCTTCTTTCAGTAACGCGACTGAAATTCTTTTGATGAGCGTCCTTTGTTCCGCGCCGCGTTCGCGGCGGTTCCTTCTCTCGAGAACAATTTGTTTACGTCACTTGTCACTGGAGGCTACTTAAAATGAGTAAACACCAGAGTAAACAAGACGCTTCGGTGCCGGTAAAGAGTAGATTATGGCAGAGTCTGGTCCAAAGATTAAGCGTCCGAATGCCGACGGATATAGAGGTAAATGCGACCAAATGTATGCAAAAGTAATAGAAAAAAACGTAACGTCAGGTTAGTAATTTTATAAATGTCACGTATGGCGAAGACAATACATCCGTTACAGAATAGAAACGCCGAGGGAATAATTAATTTCTTTTGATCAAAAATTTAATCGACAATCGAAAGTGTCTGTCCTGAAAATAATATTCATGTCGGTGCATCCATCTTATTTTTCGTTCCCTGTTTGCCGCTTTCTTAATGCAATATATATTCTTCATCGATTTAATATTCTACGATGCGCGAAAGTGAGCGTTATAAATATTCAAATCAATCAAAGGAACTAAGAAATTTATGCGAGAAAACCACTTTTATATACTTATTTTTTTTTTGCGGAGCGTTATATCGAACATTACAGAGTATCGCCATGGATCTAAAATGGTACGTGTTTCTTATTTCCGGACAGAGCCAGACCAAGAGAAAAACGCTGTCGAAGCTTTCTATGATTGGTTTCAATGGGGCCGGCATACTCTTTCACAGGCGCGGGGATCGACTCAAGGTACGTTCTCCATCCTGGGCGGCAGAATAAATTGGATGGACGCAAATAAATTGAGTGAGCGCGAAAAATGAACAAGTTTTAATACAGGTGAATCTCGCTCGCTTCTTGAAATGAGATCTCTCAAAAAAAAGAACATTAGATAAAAATTTCACGCAATAATTTTTAAGAGGGTCGTGACTTCCGCGATTTCGATTAACGATGCCGAAACTTTAGAACGTTGAACGTTGAAATTTTACTTCATTAAATGCTTTCTCCATATCAAGTATTTTATGACTTTTTAACACTATCAACATCTTCTTATAATCTGGTGCGATCGTTTCTATGGCCGTTTCATTTATTATCGTCGCGTTGAATCTTTCCGCTAATTTATTGCCACATTATATAAATTCCACCCTTGCGGACAATATTGGTACAATGCTTTTTGTCATTTGGCCAGATCCCGAGATACCAGAACACCTTTCGTCTGGAACCGTTTAGAGCTTTTCACGCAGCGGCAGTCGACAAGATCATTCGTGACGTAATGGAGATCAAATTATCGGCGATTACGTCATACCAGCCGGATCAGACATCAAAATTATGTTTGGAAATTGCCAGCGACGTGTTGAAGGCTGTCGGCAAGAAGGATTACGACAGGTATTGAAATTATGGAAATTTATTTCAGATTGAATTTCACTTCTCTCCACTTTCTCCTGTCTCATTTTTCTTACCCTCTCGCTACGATCTTTTGTAAACATTACAAGTATCGTATCCTTCATTTTTTACGTTCTAAAAAATGACATAGATACGCTGTTACAAGATACTTAATTTATTTCTTTTACACATGATACGATTATCTTTGATAAACAAATAGTAAATAACATGTGTAAACAACATAAATAAATATCGATATTTATCGTATGAGAGCTTAACAATGATTATGTAAAATTTATATAAGACTTGTATAAGATTCACAAAATTATTAGGCATATGATCCCATCCGATAAACCGTGTAGAAATATTTATTTTATGAGACTGTATTTGCCTACAGATACAAGATAGTGACGCAAGTGTACATAATCCAACGTTTCCAACAAAGTATATACGCGGCCTTCCAATGTCTCTGGGATGTGGAGCGTGATAATTACTCGTATCACGTGTTCGAAAACAATCACATATACGCGTGGTGCTGCGTGTTCGGTATATATTACGATTAAATACGGCGACGATTCCAACTAATATCCTGCATTAGTTTATTGCAGTCTCATTAGTTTGTAATATCGAAATACATATTATAACGCTTATACATATTTATCGAGTCATCGTAAAATCGGCATTAGTAATTTCAATGATACTGATTTCAAACACAATAATATATATGAATAATAATATCATAATGGGTGCGAATACAACGACGTAAGAACGCTCTATGTAAATCGCGCGTAAAATGTGCGAATGTTTGAAGATATAAAATACGTATATATAATTTGTAATGAGAAATTAAATAAAAGAGAAATATTAAATAAGGCAAAAAATACGATCAAGAAAGTTAATAAAATTTGATATTATTTTAGTTTCCGTAGCTAATTATTTCGGTATAAAGGTAAGGCTTTCATCTTTGCAGGATCAAAGAAACCATGTAGTTGAATTTATTTTCACAAAGCGTCTTATTCCGCAAAAAAAAAAGAAACAATTGCATCAGTTCCATCTAACGATTTGAGAATAAAGAAAGTATGCTTGGATTCTTAATTCAAACTATTGATAATGACAATAATAATTATCGTTAATACAGCATTCGAGCAAACTAATCGCTTGTAGTAAAATGCACCGGGCGCCGCTAATGCTGGAACAATTACTTTACCGCGAACGCATGGCTGCAGCCATACAAAGCCATTGTTTTACTCGTGACAAAACGAGAAGCTTCTTGCACGGTTTCCCTGATAATTACGTTTCTTCAAGTACGAGCGATGACCCGGGATCGCGTCAGGCCGGAGTGTTTAAAAAGTCCGGTAATTGTTTCTTCTCTCGGCGGAATGAACAAAGGGCGACTTAAAAAGGTTTTCTAGTATAACTCGCTTCTTGCACGAAGTCCGTTGTATATATAAGGTGTCCCAAATTATCGATAACTTCTTTTCTTCGATTAGTTTGACTTTTGATCTTAATAAAGTTTTGATAGTGTTATCTTTTTTCGCGCGATTTTTATTTAACAAGAATTTTATCTTAAATATGTTAATCAAATAATTACGTAACATTAATTTTAAACCGATGGAAACGTAATTTAATGTTGATTCTCTAAAACTCCCACAATTTTTTATCACTTACGAGACGGGGATTATGGGTGTCTCGCGATATTTTCATTCGGAAGAAGGCAAACTCCCAAGTTTTGTTCAAAAGATACATGCATGAAAAGAGACGCGAGTAATCCGGAACATCCGGTATACTCGGATATACTCGATGGGGTTGTTTCAACTAGCGGAATGACTCTGGAAAAGTTCTGATCGATTATGCAGTAACCATTCGCTATTAATATTTATTGCTTTCGCGACTTCGTCCCTCCTCGGCCTTGGCGTGATGATTTATCGAGAAACTTTCGGTTGGCTCGTCTACCCCTCGTCGGAATAATAGACGGTGGTTTAAAGTTCCGGCGACATCGTGAACATTTTTATGAACATTGGCACGCTCGCCGGAACGTGCCTTCGATCGCGAAGCGACGCGATTACGTTACGCGAGCGTGATCGTACTGCGGCGAAATGGAAGTAATTTTAACGTCTCCGAGAACGGAATGGTGAACGGGATGAGGGAGGGAAAAAAGATTCGAGAAACGGAAACGCGTGCTACACTTTTTGCATGGCGAATTCAGGACGGGAATCTTCCGTCCCTGATCTAACTCACGTGCTACACGGATTTAAAACATCAGTGGCGATGGCACGTGCGATCGAAAAGCGGGTTAATGTATACATAAAGCGAATTAATTAAAATAATAATAATAATACTCCCACAAGCCTGTTGATTCTCGATTGGTTGCAGGATGCAATTGATCGCGCGCGTTGCGTGCAGCTCGTGACGTTGTCAAATGCAGACGACGGTAGTTCAGTTGATCGAACCTTTTCAGCGTCATTACGCAAAGGTCCAGAAGAAAAATGGACCGATGTAGCCGACACGCTGATAAGCAAAAGATGGAAGAGATTTTGTTTTATCGGCAAGCGCTCTCGCGATTTATGCGTCACTGTGGATTCCATTTATTTCACAATCAATGACAATGCTAGCTTATAAGGTCGAATCGAACGAGCAAAAATGAGGATTATTGTTGTACTAACGTGTTACTATCCATTATAATTATTGTCATTTTTGTGTGCTATTTTCGCTTTACGACGTCAATATATACCATTTTTCCCTAAATACAGATGCAAAATAAAAATTTACGAGTTTCAAAAATTGCAGCACGTTTCAATATATTCTGCGGATAAAAAAAATTTATACAACGCCGCGCTTCCGTATTCTCTCGCGGTACTGTTAACAACGCTATTGTCAACTCATCATTTAGCGATGCATTTAGCGTTTCCCTTCGGCGAGAATCAAAATAATAAAATTATTCGACCGGGGATACCAATACAATACGCCTCGCGGGGCTCGAAACTTGCGGGATGCAAGCTTTCCTGTGTTCTCTGGTTGGAAATTACAGGGAAAATGTGTGGCGATTCTTCCTCTTTTTCTCTCTTCCTGTTAAATTAATGGCGCAATTTCGATGTCCTGCCACGTGACACCATAATATTGCGCATGGTGTTGCCACCGGCGAATCGAAGACCGAAACAGGAATTGAAAACATTTGCGGGACTTCGTCTCGTAAAATAATTTACGGCTGAAATTCCGCATTTGCCTTACTTACGTTTCCGCGACTAATGTGTCGCTCATATTTGCACTACACTACACTATTTATCGCATCGCCCTCGAGATAACACAATGATGGACCTTAGGAGTGTATTTGTCTGGAGTAATCATTAGTGATCAATATTGTGATGTTATCGCCTTTATGTACAAAAAAATTGAAGGAAATTATATTGGAATAAAGGTATCGATAATTCTATTGCAAATTGTCAATATTTAAACATTTTTTTAAACATCGTAATCTATGATTTTTTATGCATTTCTTGAAAATTTATTAACAGCTGCTTTCTTATAATTTTCTTATATCGGAAAAAAATCATGAAATTAATAAGTTTTATGAGATGGCGGGATGTGCGGATGTTTTTAAACCGCGACGTTGATAATAGATACTTATTTAGCAACAAACCACAAAATGGTCGAGACATGTTTTTCCTCGGGCTCGTCTGTTACAAATATACCGTTAATATAATCCGCGTTGTTTAAAGAGATTATGCGTGTTCCCTCCGGGATTTGTAAAATTACACTTTATAGAACGACCATGTATATGACTGTGTATACGCGATAGCGGATACTTTGTTCATTTTAACAAGCCGTGCTGAGAAATCTCGCCTTCGAAGTTATAATTAAATTTTCCTCGTTAAAAGCGATCCGCGAATAGCGAAGGAAGAAGGCGAGGATCGAATATTGTTTTCGACGATTCGTTTATTTTATTCAACTTTTAACGAACCGAATTTCAAATGTCGTTGTCTAATACGATAGAGTATATCACGACAATTTTCGAGTATCCCTGATGTCGAGAGTATAGAACATATAGATTTATATCGCGTCTCTCGAAAAAAATTGAATTGTTATAACATCCTTATCAGGCGATGTTTTTTGCCTACGTCCGTATTGTTTAGATGTAACAATTACTCGACTACAACGACTTAACGCAAGATATTTACTTAAACAACAGAATCTTTTCAAATGTACTTAAAACTTAATTCTTGCGACATAAATGTACATAATTTTTAAGGCGTCTTTCAATTTCCATTTCGTATAATCTCTGATATTTCGTAAATTAACGTGCAACTTACAAAATAATTTTTCATTTGGTCGATTATTTTTCGATCGTATATCGCAACGATTCATTCTTTATACGATCTAAAAATTACAGTGAGTATATCTTATAATGCAATTGGTTACTTTGCAAAGCACAGAAAATCCCTTGGAATTTGCAATAGTTAATCCTCATGTTACACACTCACCCACCCATACAGAGACAGTACGAATGCGTTTTATATACAGATTCTACATGAAATGCACTATAGTCACAGGAAATTTCGCAGAGCAGTAAACCATGCATGAGTGCACACGAGAAACGAAGCTCAAGGCAGAATTTGCCGATTTACGAATTTGGACAATGGTAATGATTATTCTGCATATAAATCCTACGTTTTCTTTACTTTTCTTTTTCGTCTTTGATCGTTAGTTCTTTTTTTCCTTTCTTTTCCTTAATTTCTATTACCGTACCAAAAAACTCTTTCTTTTCACGAATATTCTCGTCTTTGGTCATTTATCATTTCTTTGAAAAACAGGTAAATGTGAAAAGGATGAATGCAAAAGCTCGTTAAATTTATATTCATTTTCTATCATTCTATATTTCTATTCATTTTCTATTTGACCATTTGTTTCCTTTGTTGTTTAATCTTTCCTTAACCCTTATACAGCTTATTATTATTCTAAAAAATATTCTCTTTCTGTCGAACATTTTATTTGATTATTTATTATCATTTTTTTGAAAAATGTTACAACAAATACAAAAGGAATTATATACATTTTTCTAGAATTTACATATTAATTCATAACTTTATTTATCTCTGTATATTTATTTTTTTACATGAGAATTTATTTATTTTTGTAACATAAATTCTTTATATATTTATTTATAAATTTTTTATATTTATTTTTGCATAATGTAATACAACTATGTACATTTCATATATATCTTTCTAATACACGCATGTATACATGCAAAAGCGTGCGTGCATGCACAGATATAAAAATGTTAAATTATATTTTAAAAATTACAAAAAAATAGGTTGAATACAAATGATTGCTAAGAACGCTTATCGCCTGTGATGATTTTCGCTTATAATATATTCTTAAACGCATACGCGCGCGCACGACAGAGAAAACGTTTGCTATATACGATGAGAAGCGCTATCGTTGACACATATCACATATCCGTATATTTGAACATTAAACTTTAAACAGTTTCTTCAGTCTACTTTGAGATCACATTTTGAGCGCGCGTATCAGACATATCGAGATATATCGTCAGCTCCTGTACTATCGAAAGTTATGCGGAGGGTAGAATGAATAAATGATAAAGTACAGCTCTCTGACTTATAAAGCTAAAAAGTATTGTGAAATAATTCAATTTTTAATTTTAAACGATTTCTTCAGTCTATTTTCTAAGAATTTCGTACTTCAGGGGCGTATCAGACATATCGAAATATGTAAAATAATATCATATATATATTTTAATATTATATACATTCGCTTTTTATTTAAAAGAAATTTACATATATATGATGTCTTATGAAATATATTTTTATTCAAAAAATCTAAAGAAGATAAGATTATTNGGGAAATCTTCGAAAGACCCCCCGAATTGATCAGACTCGAGGGAGTGTGGGATTCAATACATGTAAGAGATACATGCATCGCCTACCCACTAAAACCCCACTGTCGCCTTCACAGACGCCTTAAGGGAATTCCCGCATTCTTCAGAAACTCTCCAAAACTAGTGCTGATCAGGCAACAACTCAAAACGGTCACTTCTCCTCCTCCTCCTCTCCTCCTCCTTTTCTTCCTTGAATGCTGCAAGAGAAATATAAGTATCTATACGCGCCCATATCAATAACATATTATTTTTATTAATTTTCTGATTCGTTCTAATTTAATTAACGTTTTCAGAAGTTATACTCACTTTTGGAAGGAAATTTACGTCTTATATATCCTCATTTAGATCTTGGATAGAATGGAGCCATAATACTAATCCTTTTTTTTGTTTTTTTTTTATTTTCTTCTTCAAGAGCTGCAAGAAAAATATAATTTTAAAATATCTATACGCGCACACATATTAACAAGATATATTTTTCTTATTCGTTCTAGTTTAATTAACATTTTCGGAACTTTAATTGTTCCTATACATGGACAGAATTTTTTATTATATTTTACTGCAAAATTCGCTGCAATTTTTACACGTTTGGTAATGAATTCGGAATAATTTGGCAACTTATCAAATATTATTATTATTTGGAATTTTTGAAACAAAAAATACATTTTATAAACATAATAAAAATTATCAAGCAGATTATAATTTGTTTTAAAGAAAAAATATTTACAATGCGTTTTGTAAAATTTATAAGAAAAAAAAGATCAGTTACTGCAGCAAGAATCTGTATGTGGTTAGCTAAATTTCAGTTGTAGATATTTAAAACTTTTAGTAGCTTAGTCAATTTTAATTAAACATTATATTTAATTTTGTCTTCAAACCTAAACAATTTTGGAAACTCGCCTTAAAAAAATCATTTTTATTAGAATATGATTGAAAAATCTTATAATGATGCACCTTTTGCTATCGTGGTTTTTATTATGAGAACTATTATTAGAACTTTGCCGCGTCTATCTAATAATAGTGTTACGCATCGCTCGTGAGTGAGCAATTTTTTAAAAAGTTTTATTGAAAAGTTTAGTTTAAATGGTCAAATTTAAATTAATTCATGATAAATACATAGCTGCATAATTAAATTATCATAAGCGACTAAGTCAGATTGAAATTATCATGTTGTATTGTAAAATTTATATTCATATAAAATATTTTATATGTTTTATGTTTTATGTATTTTATGTTTATCTATTTTCGACAGTTTTTTTAAAACAATAAAAAAATTGTAAACCCTGTTTAACATATTTTAAAATTATTGAAATTTTAATATACATTTTAGTAAAATTAATCAAATATATTTTATATTTTATTATGATAGATAAATAAATTTAAAAAATCACATAAAATTCTTCGAAATATCATGTAGTTTTACACTATCACAATTTTCAGAATAAATTCTAAGAGAAAATTCTCTCCGTGTATACATGTAATAAGTGCAGGAAAAAATTCTCAGGTTCCTCATACCTTGTCGTTGACGAGAGTCATTATGGATCTTGATTCAGTTCTTAATTTCTCCCACAATGGTAGATCCTCTTCGACTATTCCCTCTTCAACTAAAAGGTCGAAGTATCCTTTTCCGTGCTTCTCAATACCCATTAAAAATATTGTCAGCAAAGCTTCGTACTTCTGTAGGATTGCTCGCATTTCCTCGTAAGTATATAGAGTATCACTATCATTCTCACTATCGTGTGAAACCATTTTTGATTCTCTATGCGACACACTGAGTAAACTCGAGTGAACTTCCGTATTAGGGACTATTCGATACTAGCACCTGCTCAAGACTAATTTACTGATTTCAAGCCGTTAGATTTTTAGCTGGCCTTTTGCAAGAACACATGTTTTCTTCTTTCTGATTGGCTAGAAACCCGAAAGGTCTGAAGGGTCTAAAATTCCGAAAGTGGGAAGCTATAACAAAGAACAAAGATTTTTTCTTCAGAAACTATTTATCTTACTCATACTAAGAGCTTGAAAAGTTCATTTCATGTTTTTTCATCATGTCAAAAATGACGAAATTTATTGCTTTTGAAATATTACAAGTGTGCAGGAACTTCAAATAAACCATTGAAATTGTACAAATAGAGCTGAATACATAAAGTAAAACTTTATTATTGCACGTTTATAAACCCGCATTGATCTTAATTTTTTATAAGTTGTCAGCTAAATATTTGAAATTTTAATTTAAATTAGAATCTTTAAAATTATTAGACTGCAAACAGCCTTCTTGCCAAATATTTATCTCGTATTTATATTGAAATATTAATTTATGCAATGCCATAATCCGCAAAAAATAATATATCCGCGTATTCCATCGTTCTATCGATTCCATTTTCCGTGATGTCCCGCGATGTACACGCCTGTGTGGGACAACTATTCACGTGGGACAACTTCGCTGTAATGTTACGCGGAAGTATTCGTTACAAGCACCTTGCACTTCGCTTAACGAGTATCAAGAACGCGTCGCTTCCACGTCGGACTGACGAGACCTATGCTGCGTTATCATGTCAAGTACGCGATGAGGAAACGAGTTACATCTTTTGAACGTTGACTTCGTCGTGATATAATTACGATGTAACTCCGACGCGTTTCTCGCGAGTAGCAAGAAGAGCGAAGGTATTTCCTGCACGCGACATTAACACCCGCGTTATATCAAGAAATATTTTTGCTTAGCAGGGTATGCGTTGCACGTGTAAGAGACACATGGAAGTTACATAAGCAATATACGCAAATCGATATGGTTTTGTTAAAAATACGTGATAACAGGTTTTTATTTTTGTATATAAAAATAATAAACGAAGTTTGACTTTGTCAGACATGTCGGTAGATGTGTTTTTTGTAATGTTATCAACATAGAGACTAATTAATCTTTGTATTCAGATTCATTCGTTATCTGGATCACGAATATTATTTCGGTTATTATGGATATTAAATTGTGATTGAACTTAAAATTTCTCTTTCTCTCTTTCTCTCTCTCTCTCTCTCTCTCTCTCTCTCTCTCTCTCTCTCTCTCTCTCTCTCCCTCTCTCTCTTTCTCTATATAGCATTATATTTCATAAAATTTAGATAAATTCTGTCTCTACAGAGGCATAAACTGCGACTTCACTGTTCGGTCATTACATTTCTTTTTGCAATATCGTACAAATAACTTAAATGATAGATACTTGCGAACAAAGACTGCGTTATTATCAGATGTCTATATAATCGCCATCGCTAAAATATAACGTGTGTGTATGCGTGTACACACACACACACACACACACACACACACACACACACACACACACACACGCGCGCGCGTAAGTAAAAAGGATTCTTTTCATTCCATTACTTTTATTACCAATTTGCCGCTTCGACTAACAGATATAAAAGCGTAAGTTTATTTTAGATATAAAAAGAACAAAAACTGAGGAGAATATAATTACTTTTATCACTGATTTTTCCACTTCGATTCGTGGATATAAAAGCGGAGGTTTACCTTAAGTACAAAATGTGGAATAAAAACGGAGAAGGATATTGGACAATAAAGAGATATTGGATATTGTACTGTGGTCACTAAAAAGTTCAAATAGATTAACTATAACATGAAACTTATAACCAATATAATTTTTACTGCGAACCCATTAAACTGGTCAATACAGAAGATACTAAATATCGCTTGCAAATTGGTAAAAGTTAAAACGTAGAAGAATTGATTACGACGTGATAACCGTAGGGTAGCAATATAAAAAGTCATAAAAAGAAAATTAACGAAACGAAAAAAAAAAATAAACGTACAGATTGCACATGATTGGAAAAGATTAATCGGGATTCACACAGAAAGATTAATCAGAATTAAAAATAATTAAACATCGAACACACATGTGATTTCAAATAATTAAATATTTTTAAATATAAGAAGTAATCGGCGCACACACAACACATACATACACAATTCGATTATATAATTTATTATATTTGTTAATTTATTATATTATATAATATAAATATATAAAATTATATAAAAAGAGATTTTACATTTTACGTCCTAATTTTGTAAAAAAGATCCCGATGTATATTTTATTAATCCGCGTTTTCCGAGCAAAGATAGATCATGTGAAATTAATCTTGTATTTTCTGCAATCCATGGAGTCCACGATCTTGTTCTCGTCCGTCTTTCCGTCAGTATCGCAGTCAGCTCGCATGGGGTGCGCTTTATCGGTTTCGCGTTACAGTAGCTGTTTACGTCCACCTTCCTCTACAACCTGATTTATAGTACGGAGAGAGGTTCGTTCGCGTTTTGTTCCGCGTACATGCTACTTACGCAGTTCATAAGTTTCTCCCATCCCCGTAAGGGGTAGTAAGCCGGGGATTTGGTGAAAGCGGAGGAGGGGGAGGGTGAGGTAGAAAGCGTATCACGTAGCGCGCGCATACGTTGACATATTGCTTCGTGTAACGTAATGGGGGTCGTGCCCCAACGACGCGATCTTGCACGGTACCCCATATGGGTCGGAAGGAACGCGTTATTGTCGCGCCGCTGTTAAGTCACATTCTGGGAACACAACGCACGATCTACCGCTTTCCGCGACATCTCACTCGCAAAATCCACCTATGTGAAGTACGCGTCGGGAGAAATCGGGAGAGATTTCTCTTCGCCTTCCCCGGGGGATGTGCACCTTGCACGCGTACATTCTCTGCGCGTACATGTGTGGTGCGACATTTGATGGATGTGCGTGGAATCATATTTAAGCATCCTCAAACTGTTCATATAATTTTCCACGGGATTAACCTTGCGTTTTCGTGTTATGCTGGGATGTTAGAAATGCTATAAGGATCAGCAAATATCTAGAAACTGTGAAATTTAAAAAAAGTAGAAACAAAGAGAAACAAAAAATACCGAAAGAAATAATGTTCCGGTATTTTTATATGAAACGCGCGCGCACGCAATTTAACATCGGGTCGCGGAGAATTTATCACGATTTGCCATTTGCAAACTCACAACTGATATGGCAATTTCTCGTTGCAGCTGCAATATCTACATATTTCCCGCTTGCCGGAACGTTACAACGATTCGAGAAGGGAATGTCCCGAATTTTTATCGTCGGATGCACCTTGGCATCGGTGAATCCGTCCGCTCCTCCGCGCGAAAGACTCATAAATTCGCATTGCATCCGTAAATGAACATTCTCGTGCGTCGACGCTGTCGAGGGGGGAATAACAGGGAGGTTTTTACGTGACTGAAACGACGTGACGCGGGACAAATTGTTTTTCGTAGCCGCGGGATGAAAATTATCGGGTGCGATAAGCGCGAGCGCGCGCTGAAATGCGACAAGGAACGGATTCAGTTTACGAGAAAATAACGTGAATTCCAGAAATGATACGTTTTAGCCGGCGACGATCGTTCACGCTTATGACATAGCAGTCTGCCGCGCACCGACTATTCGTCTTTGTCAGATTTCGGACTTGGATCGTCGCGTTTCTTCTCGTATTTATGACGACGGGATGGCCGATAGTTTTGGCACCGATTCGATGCGGACATTGTCAAGATAAAAATAAATAAACAGACAAAATCAAAATCCACATATGTACAAACAGTAATAAATCTTTCATTGTCAACAAGATGGCTTTAAATCTTTATCAAATTTTTAAATAGTCACATCTACTTGAAAAAAAAAAAACTTTAGTCATATCTACTGAAAGAAAGAATTTGAAAAATGTTGTTTTTTTAAATTTGTTCAGATGTGACTAAAATTCTGAAATAGTCACATTTACCTGAAAGTTCTTTCTTTCAAATAGATACGACTATTTCAAAATTTTATGAACATAAAGACTTTTTTTACAGATATAAAGAGAAAAATATAAAGATAAAAATTCTTTGTCAAATAACGTGTGCAAACACTGTCGAAGTGACAATAAAGCAGACATGACAAATATCGTATTTAGTCGTATTGTGCAGCTTGTAACTTATTGTTGCAGATGCCACGCAGACATTAATCATTCCCTTTGTCAGCAAGTAGAAAATTATGCGACGGAACGGTTCGCATTAGCAAAGGATTAGTTGAAACAACCTGTTTCTTTGGGACAAATTTAGTTTACGTTTTCATAAATTAGTTTATTTTCCGAATGCCATGAATTTGGGTGAGAAATGTTTTACAAAATTAAAAGGCAGATGGAATAGTATTGTAAAGCCGACAAAGAAAAAAAAATCACCGATTCGAACACGCGATCGGCGGCTTTAGGGCAATCAAAGGCCAGCATAATGATCTGAGCATCTATTGTTTTTTTTAAGTTTATTATCGTTTAATTATCTAAATATTTTCCGCCAAAATATCGGCCATCTTTTAATGTGCGAAGAACTATTGTCTTTTTGACTTCTACCGCCGAAACGAGTCTTGCAATTTCTCTTCCTTGCACAATTGTGATTTTTCCTTACAGTATTTATGTAGTATAACTATATATACACTTATATTAATGTATGTAATGTATAATAATTATATAAAATTAAAATATAATTTTCTACCGCAATATACAACTTCGTCAGTACTCAATTAAGCGGATAATTACATAATTATATAATCGTTTATTTAATTATTCATAAATTAAATTATTAATTTATAATTGATAATTCAAAATTAGTTTTCTATGTATCTTTTCCGAATATTTAATTATATTTTACACGCGTGACTGCAGAGATAAACGACAATAAATTCAGTTCATATTGTCGCGATCGCTTTGTGATACAGATGTAAATCTCAAATACGTCCCGTATGGAAAAATAGTTCAGAGATACATGAATAATCGAAAATACCAATGCACGTGACTGCATTCGTAGCGAATCGATCGTTTTTACTTCTAAATAAAGGTTAATAAATCCCTTTTGAAACAAAATGCCACTGTCGCATTTTTGCGCCGTGTCATTCGCGCACATGAAGATTAAAAGGAAATCTTTCTAGCGGAGCTGTGTCGACGGTGTTTAATTCGTACAACCGGTCGGTTGGCTGACGAAAAAAAAAACTCCGAAAAAAAAGAAAAAAAGGAAGAGGAGAGAGAAAGAGAGAGAGAAATACGAAGTAATTAACATCCTATTTTATCGTGAATCCATTGCAAGGAAAAAGCGGCGCGCGCAAATCGTTAACTCGCGGGCGTTTAGCGCGAAACGCTCCCGCTGGGAATAAAAATTCCCGACGAGTTGAGAGGACGGGTGGAGAGGGTAGCAAACACTCCGGGATTTCGAGCGCTGTCCGATTGCTCGAAAGGGTACTCGAAAGTTCCGGGGGATGCGACGATTGTACGCGCGCGAAACTTCGAGCCCGGGCGCTATATTAGATTATTATCCATTATCCCCTATTAGCTACCACGTGCGCGTTTGTTGCAATTTCCTCGTTTCGCACGACACGGATCCGGAACGCGAGGAATTTTTTTCTCCTTCTTTTTTTTGGCCCCTCATACTTCTCTTTCTTTCTTTCTTTTTCACCCTTTATAATCGGTTTCGCCGGTTTCGCGCGTTCTTGATGGACGCCGATCAACTCCACCGTATTTCGTGGCGAGTATGAATAACCGTGCGGATAGGGATGATAAGTCACGGCGGGAATTATTCGCGAAACGTTACGTGTCCGCTCTCTCTTTTTTCGTCACACCTATCGAGGATTTTCGCAATTCGCACGCGTTCTACCTGAGCGATCGATCGTCGCTCGTACGAACAGGCTCGTTAATTTCGATATTATCCGTTCGGCTAGCGCATTGTTTATTCGTAAAGTTGCGCACGGCATCGTGCAGCGTGCGGTTCGCGAATGAATAGTCGTTGGGGAAATTTTCGGGAAAGCAATAACAATAGCCGTGACGAGAACAATTGCGAAACGCGCTATTACATTGTTGTTACTATTATTCTTGCTATTGTTAATATATATTGTCCTGTAATTTTCTTTTTTATAACATGACAATTGAACAGCTATGGAGAAAAATAAAGCAGCGCGAAAATGTAAATTTTTCGGGAATGACGATAAAGAATACATCTCGCTATGTAGTCATTCGTTGCACAAAGTCATCAGTTGAAACAAGATACAAACCTGCAATACAATTTTCGAATTTTTTTTCTCTTTTAAAGAACCATAAATGTGAAACTAAAATAGCGAGATTACGATTTCACGTTAATGAGTTTCTCTAAAATTTCCTTTTGTTTCACAAAATAAGGAGATGTGTGAGTTACCGCTCGTTGTTCTATTCGTACGGGTCATATGTCCCGGTTATGCAAATTGTTAAAATCCAACGTGTACCCTGTACGTTCGTATTCAAAGCGCGTCGTCCATTATCAGCCATGGTGCACGATTCCCTATTGTAGCCGTTCTCGAGCGGAGTTTAGAGAGCACAATGGAATGTCGAAATAAGAGATACAAGTAATAAATCATACTATTGCCTAATGTCGAAGGGGTGGTCTGAAGTGTTTACAGTCATAAAATTTTTAAATAGCCTTGAAAAGAAAGGTTCTTTGTCAAATAACAATCAACTTTCTCAATTTTGCTGTCATTAGAATTTTGCTCTGTTAGTTTTTTCTACTATTCTTTTCGTCTTTGATTCTTCAAGGACTTCTCAAAAACATCGCTTTTTTAAGTTAGAAGTCTAGAGAAATCTAGAGAAAGAATTTTAAAAATAATAAATCGATTGTGTAATGCTTCAGTTTCTAATATATATTTCATTTGACATTGAATTTAGGCTCAATCGAGCAATGGAATTAAGTGCCTTTCAAATTTAATCTTTTGTATATACCTTTTATATATCTTATAGTATAGTATAGTATAGTATTTCAAGAAAGTTTGAAAGGCTAATATTAAATCTTTAACCTCACACACGATTAATAATACTGTCAATAGTATCAACAAATATTTTAGGGAATATCTCTTACCACAGAGTGATATTGATGCTGACGAAATCAAGAATATATCCGGATCACAGACGACTCTACAACAATCCATTAATATTAAATATTGAATATTAAATATTAAATACGATAGTATCGTATCAGTCTGAAAGAAAGGCTTTTTATTAAATCAACTTTTTCAATTTTGCTTTGAACATTAGAAAACTGTCAGTTTTTTCTATTCTTTTCTTTTCATCTCTTGTTTTTTAAGGATTTCTCATCAGCTATCGTTTTTTCAAGTTATTTATAATAATACTGACAATATTATTGCTCGTGTGAAATCCCTATAGCAACATTGGAAGCGTCTTTAACGATGGGGACCGAGAATAGCCACGAACAATCATGACAACCATGAAACGCCAAAAGTGTGTTTCCCGTCCTTTGAGAATGATCGCGAGGGATAGCATTAGAGACGGATAGAGCTCAAGCAAGGGGTCAGAGAGATCGTTCCGTGAGATTGAATCCGCGCGGAACGGCGGGCGGGTAACATTTCTCGGAGGAAACCGGCCTCGCGTGCCGCGACCGATAACGATAAGTCCGTGGCTTAGCTTAAGGAAAATAAAGATAAATGACGGTATTTCGTGAGGGACAAATTGAAAACGGGCGAGCGAGCGGGAGGCCTCGTCGGTTCTGCCACACCATATATATCGGTATTAGTGCTTAGCGCATCGCCAATAAACCGATCGCCCTCCTTTCCCTTCAACGAACCTTCGAGGATTTCTCCTGCTTAATTGCAAAAGGCACGGCTCTCAATCAGTAGAGAAACGAAGCCGGGAGACTGCCAATATCTCGGCGGATTGGCACTACTGGATAGACTCGCGACGGTTATGACAAACGGGTTATGACGCAGGGGTTAGACATCACCATTTCACTAAATCGAAAATACTTATTAGTATGCGAGATACGTATTATATTAGAAATTTATTCGTTATGTATATATACATATATATACACATTATTATAATTTAAATTATTTGATTACTTTGAAATGTTCGAAGAAAATATTGAAATGTTCGCGGTAAATTTGTTATTCTAAAATACTGACATTATGACAAAAATTGTATTTTTTTTTAAATATTATATTTTATATTTTACAGAAAAAATTATAGAATAATTATTCGAATATTTAAATATAAAACTAGTAATTTAAATTATTCAAACTGAAATATATTCGAAGAAAATATCGTAAAAAATTTATCTTAGGAATATACTGACATGATAACGGAAATTACTTCAAAATTTTTCCTCAACGTTACGTACATTTTACAGAAGAATTACTGTAATTACTCGAATATTTTAATGTACAAGTTAAACCAACTAAGACAAGAAAAAATACTGGAATCTCGAATGCGGTTGCTTTTATATGAATATAAATATAAATATATATATATATATATATATATATATATACCTTTTGTTATGTTTGTGAAAATTATAATATAGTAATTTTTTTAACTAATAAAAATTAACTAATAACAATGTATAAATTGCTAAGTGTAAATTTATATGTCCGTAGTATAATTTAAAATATCTTCATAATGTCTTACAATTTATGTTGTAATTTTTATTAATTAAATAAATTATATGTAATTGGTTATCAGTTTTTAACTAATAAATACTATAATATTATATCTTAGTCTTATAACAAAATGTAAAAAAATATATATTTTTTAATGTAATTTATACCATATATTTTATTCGTACAGGTCTTCAGAATACATAAAGCAAGCGTTTTATTCTTTGTGCATTTCCACAACGTAATTCTGCACTTTTCAGAGTAGTGAAAATTGCATAGAGGCAATTCCTTCCTTTCTTTTTCTTTCTCTCTCGCTCCACACTCATCTCCGTTTGTTATATATCCTTACATATTCCTTCTGTTCTGTATTTAATACATTAGATGCGCGTATGATCAGCGGATTATCGGCAAATGTGGAGGCTAATTTCGCTGTTGGTGAGAGATATGATTGAATAGATAATTGATGCGTGATGATTAGCGTTTTAGCCGAATCTCTTCCCCTAATTACACGAATATATACACGAATATATAATACGGATGGCTGCTATTGCGCACAGTCATTTCTCTCTCTATTTCTTGTATAAACGAGACGTGTGTGATACAATTCTAGAATTAAAAATCGCACACGTGATAATGCGACGTCGCGATATAAAATCGAGTGAATCACGCGTAAATTGACAGAACCCTCTCGACTCGATAAGTTTAATCGGTAACACGCGGCTATTACGCTTCTGTATCCGCGCGCAACGACAATTTTTCCGCCGCGTCGTCGCGTAATCGGATTTTCTTGCGACCTTAATTAAAACTTTTGCCGTAACGTATGAAATTTCGCATTAAAGTCATTAGAGTTGATCGGGCAATTACGCGAAGCTGTCAACGGGCGCGCGACGGTGGAGCATGTTCGCTCCGGCGACAGACAGGTAACGTGTAATATTTTCGGCGCGAAATGGCGCGCCGTTAATCCCCTTCTCGCGATTCTCGCGTGCGCGATCTCATTGCAGGCGATTAAAGCGTAACAAGCCCGCGTGATTTTATTGAGCGCTTCTAATGAAGTGCGGAAACAATTAATGACGCATCATCGCTTCTATCATATCAATTGCGATCGTGCGACGCGAAATTCAGTCTCCTCGAAAACCAGTGATCTCATCAATCCTACTGTGCGAAAAATGCGAGGCTTTCAAACTAATACCTCAAACTTAGTTGTAAAAATATTAAAATACCTTTTCTCGAAAAATAAATGAGAAACAAAGTTTCGACCTCTTGGATCGATTTAAAGATTTAAAAGTTTTACAATTTTTTCCAAATACTAAAAACAATTATTTGTGCGTTATTTCTTAAATCTAATTTTCTTAAATCTGATTATCCTGCAGACGCTGTAAACTTCTTAAATTAAAAATCTAATTTATATTTCTGTCGTGTTGAGATGATACTTGAAACTTGCTTGACCGCGCAAGAAAGAGAATGCAATCGAGTAAATTTTCTTGACTTAAGAGAAAAACTACCGGATTTCTTCTTTAAAAAACGCGTGCAGAATTTAAAGTTTTTAATTTAACATGAAGACGTGTTTAACAAAAAAATTTTTAAACGTTATTACTACTATGCTCTCTTTAGAATTCGATTACAAGTTTGTGTGCGCATATACGTATGCTTGTGTGTTTTTAATTTCTCAAATTGAAAATCTTACTTATTTTAATCGTGTCGAACGATATCCGAAATACCGTTTGATTGCGTAGTAAGGTGGATGCAATCGAGTAAATATCCCGCGGTTCAATAGGAAAAGTATCGAGTTTCTCTTTTAAAAAAATGAAGAAAAAGAAAGCTTTGGAGTTTTAAATCGAAGGATTTTACGAGGTTTTCTAAAAATCTTTCTCGAAATGAGTACATTATTGCCGAGATACTCTTTAAAAAATGATCTCATCATTCTGACTGCATCGTGTTAATTCCTCAAATTATCCTCCGTATTTCAGTCGAGTTGCCACCGGGCCACTCGGCTTACTCGATCGCGCAAAAAAGAAGCTGCAATCGAGTAAATATCTTCCGGCTTAACTAGAAAACTAGCGGGTGTCACGAGCAGCGCACTTACGTTCGCCATCCCGGAGGTAAGTTATGTAATTACCCGGCTCGCTCTTTCTCGCTTTCTCTTTCTCTCGGAGCTGCTCGCTCTCTCACCCAGTTTTCACGAGGAGTATTAACAGCTCTGAGATCGAAATTTGTGCGGGTCTCAACCGCAATTCGCGCGATCGTACGTTTCTCGGGCGAGTTTATCGCGGTAGCGCGTCAACCGCGTTTTAGCGAGCGTCACTCAAGTAGCGATTGAGAGTGAATGACACGAACTTGTCGAACAAGTTTGATCGGCCGATGCCGTATCGCGATAATTATACGCTGGGCTCTTAACTGAAAGGTGTTAATTCAAGTTGAGATTAATTTCGGATATGGCAAATGACACAAACATATTTATATAATACATGTAAACACATTGATCAAATTGAAGCGTACTTGTATTAGGATTCGAGTAATGATATCCATAAGACTTTCAATCGAACGAAATTAAATGTTACTATAGACGAGGTTAGGATAAAGTGCAAAATGATAATAACCTCGTTCATCAAAATTGATGATACTCAAAGAAGCAAATATTCAGCATTTTTATTGCGCAGAAAACGTTAAATATTACACCGCCCTATCGTCGTTAACATCCTTTATTCCCTATTTCCTAATTAACAATTAGCAATAAACTACGTGATTAATTAATTCTCGAGTTTAATGATTCATAAGCATACTGAAGCGACTATTTAAGTATTTCGCATGATTTATTCATTTGAAGTACTTAGAAATCGAAATGATAGTGGTAGCTCGAAATTATAAATTATTGTGATAATACTTATAAGCGATAATTATTCCTTTAACGATGTGTAAAATATATTCCGTGTTGCACTTTAAATTTATTGCCGATTTGAGTGTAATCTGCTCATTATTTTCAGATTAAATCGTGAAATCGAATTCAAGTCGTATATTGATCGTTTTTCAATATGTATATTTCATAGTATTTATGTATGTAAATGTGTATATGCCATGCTGAATTTCGATTAATTTTCTCGATTGATCGTGTCTTAATTATTAATTAATTCATTAGCGAAACGTCACTGTAATGGAATGAATCGACTCCAAGTTGAACAATGTCGCAACGCGTTTAATTAGTGAGCACTGTCGTAATTAATCTCGTATTTTAATATTTGTCAATCGCGTAGCATAATTTCGGTGTTTTATTAATATAGGTGATTTATTAAAAAGGAAAATTTCGATAAATTTATTCAATCAATACAATTCAATCAATGCAATCGTGCGAACAGTCGACGACCGCATTCTCAATATTGTGTTCTAGATATTATATTCCATGGATATTTATCTCCAATTTTAACTCATACGTTCAGCCATTTGATGTTATAATATCATTACAATGCGCGATTTTAATTATCTTAAAACGTGAATGCGTACAAACGTAATTCTATTTATTATACAAGACAAGTTTGTTAGAAATATCATTTCCTTGAGAATATTTATTTTCAGACCTTTCGCAAGTACTCCAGAAGTACCATTCTACCACTTTTTCCAGTGAACTTCGTCTTTTCCATTTACGAAATCATACAGACATCTCATTTTCTCGCTCCAAGAAAATTTAATGTTCATAAAAAAAGCTATAACTTCGATATCATATTTGTCATGTTTCACCGTATTAATTTACATCATAGTTTACATCTCGTAAGGTTAAATTTATAATTTAGATGCATCCCTTTAGAGTCAATCATACATAATTTCAAAGTTAAGTTCGCGTACGTACCTACATAAAAGTTTCTCGCACAGTTGAGTAAATTTATTGAAAGTCGTTTCAGAGAGGAAAACTCTCAACTCTTACCTCTTATACATTTATCATACGCTACATCGTAATGATTCACTGGATGGAATAAGAGATTTGGAAGACCGGATAGATGAAACAAACGAAATGTATAATCTCTGTTATAAAAATATTGGGGGAGTAGTACATAAATTCTGACCTCAACGTGCATCGTATTTGTCATTCGGGCAATTTAAGTCAGTGTTTCTCAAACTTTGCAAGAGTAAACTCTCTTCTTTAACTTATAATAAAAGCTTTATAATAAAAGCTAATTGTTTCAAATTAATCAAGTTGCAAAAACTTGATCAAATGCAATGTAATAAGAAGCGATTATATATGATGATAAATTTAAAAAGTTAATGTTGTTTTTAGACAACATGAATGCAAATTAAATAAATTATGTCAGTAGAATCATGTCCTTCGTACTGAAATTCTGCAAGATACACGCATTTAAATCGAACGACCGAGGCAAAATTAATCGACGGACTATGAATTTATTCTCGCATAATCCAAATTGAGAAGCACTGAATTAGACGACCGCGAGTAGCTGCCACGCATAGTTTTGGGTTGCCGAACGCACTCTCACTCCGATAAGGGGATGCAGATTTGCGGGAGCGAGAGAGAGGGTTCAAACGCGGGGGTCGCCACGCGATTCTGGTCGGACGGTGACAGCCGGGGCGTAGGAGTGTCGGGACGTGAATGGAATTGCGAGCGGATCGGCCGCATATTCCCGCCGTTTACATTTATATTCCACACGAGCCGTACGGCAACCGCGCGGTCGATCCGTCGTAAGCCGACCGCGGAGTGTATTTGCGAAGGTTCTTCCGTCCGTCCTTCTTCCTCTTCCCCTCCGTTCTCTTCGCTACCACTGAATGCTCCTGTGTCTTGTCGCGATTCGACCGCCGACAAAACCATCGCGTCTGACGCGGCTCGAATCGTTTTAACTCCCTCGGATTCATTTTTCATACTCCCGTTTTGCTGTCTCTATTGACTGACGCGATCCGGATTTCGCCAGATCAAACGGCGACGGGGGTGAAGGGTGGCGAAGCGAGGTAGGGAGGAGGAGGAGAGAATATCGGTTGCTCTTTGAAACAAAATTTGCTTTCGGACAAAGTTAGAATTTTTAGTGTGAGTCTATACCCATGCATTAAAGCTGGCCTTTCGATCCTTTGATTCTCTTTGCCCGCGATAGGGTTTGTTATCAATCGCTTTTCGCGTGATGAAAGGGACTGTCAAGAAAGCGTGTGTGTGGAAGCGCGCGTGTGTACTTTTTCGGGATATAACGAATTTGCCAGACTAGTCAATTTATATTAGAATCTATACATCTCTTTTCACCAAAATGAAGGATTCTCTGATAGACTGATGAATTTATAGTCTCGATTTAACGTGAATTCCGCAGTACATCGTTATCGATTGCAGTCTTCTAATTTTCAATATTAAAAATGTATATCCGACTTGATTGCATAATCGAGTTTGTAGACTGAAGAACGTAATACGTAAACTTAATGCTTTAATGGTAGCGAGCCCGTATGTATTAACAATTAAATGTCAATAGCGTTCAATTAATCATCTTGTTAAAAGGATGCATGATCGTTCGCTATTAAAGCTTGGCCGATTGTACTCGCACGATATGCATCATGCAGTTTCCTATAAACTAGGATTTAACAGGAGAGAGGAAACAACGCGTGCGTGTGCAATAACGGTATGCAAAACCGGCTGGTTTTAGCACAGCTTATCATGAACGAGTCATGTATTTGTATATCGGCGATCAAAATTCGTTTATCGTGCGAATTCGCGCGAAATACACGGTGAGAGAGTATCGATCATCGGCCAGAGGTCGACCCGAGTGTGTTCTTTACTTACGTACCGTGACCATTCGCTTCTTATACCACCATTAGCCCGAGAACGAGACGTTAATTAGGAAAGTGTCGGGCGTAACGGCGAAGAAAAATCGCGTCTAGGAATTCAAAGACTCGTCCGTACCCCTTTAACTTCTCGACGGAAGTAAAAGCGCGTACGACGTGCCTTTAATTAAGCAATTTCGCAACGTCGAATGTTAATGTCTCTATCATTTAGGATGGTGGAAGAGCATCACTGGACGTACAAAATGGGCATGGAGAGTGAAATAAAATAAAATACGGGACATGAAGGGCATGAAGAGGCTCTCGAACCCTTGGACGAATTACGAATAATTCGATGTCATTAATTAAGCAGGTTAATAATTATGCAGATTGCACTATTTTTGTTCGAATAACTGATCAAGAATCGTATGAATCGCAGCATCCATGCGCGCATATTGTTAAAATAATTCAACGTCAATTTGAATACAACTAATTATTACGGATCATTAAACAGGTATTATAGATTATATCATGGTCAATTTATTATTCATCTTTTTTATTCATTATTTTCAACGCATACGGGAAAATCGCGGTCATCTCTCCGGCGTGAAACTCTGGATACGTTTTCTTGTCGTATAAACGTCCCTTTAATATCCCCGGACGTTAAGGGCGCGTGTCGTATTTCTCGTGCATTCCTACCGCAAAATAAGAAAATACCGAGAACGAGTTGAAAGTCCCCATCGCGCTTTCGTCTTTCCTTACGAAGGATATCACGGAGTACGGAATGTCTCTACGAAGTTACGCGACGACTAGAATGGTCGTTGCGACATTACGAAACATTAATTCGTTTCGAGCGCGAGCGGATTGCGAGGGGTTGGCCTAATTTACGACGTCGACGGACGCGCTTTTGCCACATAATGCATATTGCGACAGGCCCGTGTCGGCTTTTTGATGTATTGCGTGTGCAGTATTGCACGACGAATCGTAACGTTTGCGAAACATAACATGTATCCCGCGAATATGTAAAAGCGCGCTAACGAGATGCGTTCCGATTATTTCGCGTACAAGATCATTCTGGTAATATTCGAAAACTTCAAGCCATATAATCGGAATTCCATTAAATGAAAACGCATGGGTATTCGGGTTACCGTGGTATTCGAGGTTATTAGATTTCTACTATAAATAATCGTTATGCTTTTTGTTTTCCGAACGCTGCCATTTATTGCAATTACAGTATACATATTTTCCAAAATTACTAATTTAAGCGATTCCGCTGTCACTTGCGAAATTACATGCGTACACACGGAAATTGCGACAAACCCTGAATTTTTAATGAGCGTACTCTGTATTCGCAAGACAAGCCGAGAATTAACACGGGTTTCGTTGGGTATACAGCTTTCCTACGCTCATTTACTGCTTCATCGTCTGAGCGCAGTTCTTAATCTCTTGAATTTGGGTGTCGGATAGATCTTCGGTTTGGCGAGATTTTTAAGACGCTTGGAGCATCTTGCTTTTAACGCCGCCGGCGACACGGTGAACGCATCCTCTCGGAGATCCGTTTCTCTACCTGTCGGACGCTGGGCAGGCTTCGCCAGAGCGATTATTCTCTCGGAAGCTACGGCATTAAACCGTTATATCGTACGCCGTATAATCTCAATCCTATCAGTTATCGATTTTCCGCCGGCTTATTCTTATCAATGGACTGGATGATGCGAAGCAAGACTAATCATTCCGCAAACAAATGAATATGAAACAAATTATTTCGCATGGTTCTCTAACGCCGGTCATAATCTCGCTAGAATTTCATTTTGCACATAAACCACAACCGTATGATATTTGTTTGATTAGTTGAATGGCGGGTTTGTCACAAGGCTATACGCGTAGCGACAATATTAAATTTCTAAACATATAGTGTGTTTATGTCAGCGTCAATTAACTTAATCGCGATTACAAACGTTTATAAATAAATAAATATCTAATGAGATAAAAGGATTAGAGAGAAAGAGAAAGAATGAGAGAAGGGAGGAGGATAGAAATAGAGAAAAAGAAAATATCGCGTTAATTTATGTTAAATTATCTCGACTGAAAATATTTCACGAAATAATTTGAATTTCGTATAAAATACATTCGATTTTTTGTGTTTAAACTAAAAACTAAAGTCATCTGTCAAAATTGAGATAATATGACCGCGTGTGGAAAATTCTTTCCAAAATATTAACTATGGCTAAAAATTTGTTTAATATTTAATATTTTAATCTTCTTTCGCCTCTCTCTCTCTCTCTCTCTCTCTCTCTCTCTCTCGCGAAAAGCAGAATGTATATTTTGATTTACGTCTTTTACTTCATAAAACGCCGCACAGCGCGCGTGAGATATATTGCAAAAGTTGCGCGCGATCGTTTCACTATGCTCCCATATCTCGTATTTTATTACAGACGGATTTCAATGGGAAAATGTTGCGCGTCGGCTGACTCGTCGCGTGCGATTATACGCGAAAATTAAAACTGGTCGGCTCTTTTCCGGGGAAGCTTTGTGCACCGCGCGCTTTTCCATTATCGCCGAAAGACTCGATGCACTTGCACGTTTTGTATCAAGCAACGTCTCGCGCGCGAAATTAAATTCCACGTCAACGACGAGGGACGTTGTTGGTTACGCCCGACGACAAGAGAAACTTGAGGAGGCATCTCCTTAGGAATATGTGGCAGAGAAAGTTAGATACGATGCTGCACGAAATGATATTCAAGCAATTCTAAGAAGAGAGGGAGAGAAAAAGGGGAGAAAAAGAGAGAGAGAGAGAGAGAGAAACAAAAAGGAAAGGAAGCTTCGGTTGCCCTTGATACACAGATTTCATCCGCAATCGACTTTTGAATCACTTAAGACCCGTTTGTTTACATTTCTACTACGTCTCTGTGCCGTGACGACGGCTCAAAGGAAAATTAATCTACTGTCGCACGGCCGACTGTCGCGTCGGTCGATAGTGGAAGAAGACATCGTTTAATCAGACGCGGCTGAGTAACCGTGCAGCAGGACACGTAGACGAAGCGAAAACTGAAATTGCTGAATTGTGCGAAAGATAGACGGATAAATGTAATTTATTTCGTATCTTGGGATTTGAGTTCCTCTCTCGCCTTCGAAATAAAGTATAACTAAAGCGGCAAAAGATCAACATAAATAAAAGAAGATAAATTAAATGATGATAATAAAATGTAACAAATCCAACGTAGAAATAACAAAAAATTTCACATAAAAAATCCACAATAGAGAACAGTTAATAAAATAAAATACTGATATAAATAAAAGTTATATAAAAATTTGTGACAGATTGTGACAGAACATACATACATACAGAGATTGGGTAGAAATGCATAAATGATAAAGAAGAATTATGTATCGGGCAGGAGATAACATCGGAAAACAAACAACGATGTCACTGCGAGAGACGTTCTCATTAAATAATTATAATACCAATGAGAATTCCACTAACATTACGTTATAGAATAGCGCTGCGGGCAGGATAGTCTGCATCGAGCAGCATGGTAAGCAGTAAGCACAGCGCGGCATTGCTAGCAGATCGGCAACAAAACACGTTTCGTGTGCCGCGGGCTTAATGTGTAGATCGTGTCCCGTTTATCTCTCTTGTGTCCATATCAAACGCTACAAAATCGTTACCTCGCAGTTATGGTTGAACGGAAAGATAACGCGAATTCTGCATTATATCACGAGTTCAGTGATATCCGAAACTAATAGTGGAATATTCGATGTCGATCGATTATCGGAGGTGTACGTAGTATATACGAGAAATTTCATAAATTTTTGCTAAAAATCAATTAACGATACCATATAAAAAAACATTTTCGCCTGCCGACGTTGCCAAAACCATCCAATAGCGTGTAATTCGGACGAGATGTATTTTTCATCGATGCTCAATGGATGCCGAAAGGTGCGCGCTTGTTACGATTGTTAAAAATAGATCAATTTTATTTTTGTTCCGCAATATGTGAAATATTCTTGCGAAACCTCGATTTTACCGCACAAGCTATTGAACAGTCGCAACCACCGACGAGGAAATCCGTCATCTTTCTCGGTGTAACGCGGTGTAGGGTCGACGAAATCACGGATCTGCTATGTAGGGTGTCCCAGAATCACCAAGATGCGATCCTTCGTTAGAATAAAGAACAAGTAGAGAGACGAAGGAAAATAACAGTTATTTTAATAAAAAGATTTCGAATTTTATATAATATTATTTGATATAAAAAATGTGATCGCTTTTTCATATCATGAATGCAAAGACTTGTTCTTCAGTTAATTTCAACGAGTTAATTTCAAACATAAATACAATGGCATTTTAATTCGCTCGATTCTCAGCTCAAGTATTCCCGTTAAAATTTATATTAAAAAATTCCTATAACAAATAACGTGACTTTTCTCTCATGAAACGCTCGTCATGGAAAAATGTAGCCAAAGTTCGCGTTGAATCTCGAAGAGGGAAGATATCCGCTGAGACACCCCGCGTATGAGCTTACTTATGACATCCAATAGCGTGTAATGGTATTGGTGCGGGGAACCGATATAGACGACAACGAGAATGTGGCTTCCTCTGAATCGATGGCAACTATTCCTCCGCCTATCAAGCGGAGAAATCGAAACGGAAGGATCGCAACGACGAAGCAAACTATAACTATCGTAAATGCAATAGTAAGATGCGTGTTACTACCGATAGCTTTCGTCGCGGCCGGTGAAACGGCGCCTGGTATTCGCAATGGGATCTCCGGACGTTTCTTTCGAGTCGCGAGTCTCTCCATTCGCTTGGTGATACGATAGGTGAGCGCACGCGTCGACACCTCGAATGGATCTCTTAGCCTAGGCTCATGTCGGATCACTGGTAATGCCAAGAAGTACAATCGCTCCAGGTCGATTGGTCTCCACTTCTTCTTCTTATCCTGAAAATATCGGAGCGCGCGCTATCGATCGATCGAGTGAGTGAGGGAGCGGGCGGCCTTGTCGCCGGAATCCGCAACACGTCGAACATTTTTATCTAGATCAATTAATATTGATTTATGAGAGCTCGGAAGTGACATCGCTTACGGGTTTCCTCCTTTTAGGTCTCGCGACGACTTTGGGCGCAGCTAGTCTTTCCAGGACCCGCATATGCCTTTGCCAGTCTTCCGGTTTTGTGAGAGCTCTGCGCAGTTTTGCCATTCGTTTTCTCCTGGATGAGAGCGGAACATTTTATCGCGGAAATTTTGGAAAGACGCTTTATTGAGAAAAAATGAACCGGAGATTGATTAATGTTCACTAGTGGCTTAAAAAATTTATTATTAGCGGTTTATCAATTTATGTCGGTTATACAAATTATGGAGATAAAAATAATAAAAATGTTATTATATAAATTCGTGCTTACTGCTTACAATCGTAAAAAAGAAACTTTTTTTTTTCTAATAGTTAGATAATTTCAAACACTTTGAAAGTGATACAGAAATATTTCTGATACAATTTTGATATCGTTGCCACTGATGGAAAATTAAGCGACCTATAGGGTGAAAAGTATGGCGGATAATTGTGGCGAATTGTGATGGAATGTCCCGTATATATCGCGGTCTATCGCAGCGAACTATTAAATTGATGTTTCTGATTGTAACTTGATCAATGATTGTAACCACTGCTATAAACGCCCAGGATAAGCGCAATCTCTCAAATTTCATTGCGCACTATTAATAATTACTTCCGATGTAATATCAGATGACCTTTCGCTAATTAAACGTAGAATTTGCATCCAGTTGTAAAACAATCAATACAGAAGGGTTTATAAGCTTACGTTTTGTTACTTGCCGGTTTGTTGCGGCTTTATGAAATCAAACTAATTATTTAACGGATAATTAATATAATTCCTGTATAAAGCAAAATTATTTACTTTTACGCTCGGATTTCATTTCACTGAATTTCACATTTCAAGTAAATGTGCAACAGAAAAGCAAAAGAATAAGAAAGGAACTTTGATATGACAACTCGATTGTTTATTCTTGCAATTTCCGCGGCGATTAAAATAGCCGTGTTCTTTTTCGTATCCTTCACCGATGGAGATCAGTTACTTGTGCGAGTATGACGAAGAGATTGTGTGCCTAGATGCGCGTGTCGTTCGCAGAGAAAAAGTGACATGATGGTGGGAAATGTATCAGCCTTACTTTTTCCTGGCTTCTCGTTCTTGACGCGCGTTGCAGAATATACGATACCGCTGGTACCGCGACTTTCGAACCTTCACTAGCAGATCACTCACGATTGCCTTCATGTTTTTGGTAGCTGCCAATTTCATCGTCTCCAGCAGAAGTCTAACGTTTAAGGTATCGCTTTTAAGTTACTATACATATATCATCGATCAAGTCTTAGCCATCAATTTTCTGATATTATCGAAAGTACGAATAATGTTAAAATAACGTTTTACACGTAATCTTTATATTTTGATTTTTAAATAATTTTACCTAAAAATAGAAATGTTATACGAGTGTCTTAAAATATTTTAATGTTTTGCAACCTTTTGAAATCTCTATAATATTAATTTAAGATTTATTTTTAACTCAAGGTTCTTATTGAGACCGTCTTCAGCATCGAGAAAATAGATGTACACCTTCTCTTGGGCAATGCCAGATCGACGATACGCTTGCTGCTTCTTGCCGCGAGCGTCTTTGGGTGAATGCGCGGATAAGGGGGCGGCGCCGCTCTGCGCGATAATAAATTTTCTAGAGGACTTGCGATAACCTGACGAGTACAAGAGCGAACGACTATGCACTTACGCGGGATCGTATTTCTTGGTTACGAATTTCGGTTGCGCCATAACCCGAATGCGCCTCGAAGCGCGGCTCCTGAGAACCGCGCGCGAAACTCTAAAAGGATGCGCCTGAAAGTACATATATACATCGATATAAGTATCTGAGAAAAGACACAAAGACCTCCCTTAGTGCGCGCGAACGTCGTTCGAGCATCTGCTCCATCGATCGTTTTCAACTGAACGTTTTTCCGCGGAAGAATGTTCTGCCTCTCATAACGACTGTTTGATTTCACGTTGGAGGAAGAATATCTCAACTTGTGCTTAACGCCCTTAAATATTCGGAGCAGGTGACGTCTCATTCGATTTTCTTATTTCGTGCAATCTCAATTACGAAATCCGAGTTTACTTAGAAGGAGCGTGTCGCTCTGTCATTAAAGACACGATCTCGGTTCCGTTAATGAAGTCCCAGAGCGGCAGATGCAGACGCGAGATGCGATGATACTATCGGAAAACGTATTTCCAATCTCTTCCGTGTACGTACAGGAAATAACAAAATTCCAAAAGACGTTCCCTTTATTCCGAATAAACGAAGGAATATTATTATGAAAATAGATGTATATACCAGGACATTCGGATCGGTTCTGCGAAGTCTTCTCCAGTTGGGACGCGCTAATAGCGCAATGTGTTCTTTGCGCGATAAATGAGCCTGTGCGTATTTAACTCTTTGCGAAAGCATCTTATTACCGTCGTTCTTTTTCATTCCTTGTTTTCGTTGGACTTTCTCGGCACTCGGCGCAATGATGAGCAAACGTTTCCGGTATGCTCAATTATTAAATTCGCATTGCTTTAACGAGCGGAAAAACAGTGCATTTAATGAAGACCCACGGGAAAAATGTACCGAAAATTAGCTCGACCAAAAATTAGCTAAAGCCGTAATTTTTTCGCCATTGAGGCGCGCGGACATTCCACGAGAAAATTTTGTGGGATTCAGACAGCGCGTGACAGAGGAATTGGAGATGAACAAAATACGAGCGAGTCGAACGAGCTCGAATTTTATTTTACACCGCAGTTTTCAAGGCTGTCGGCATTTAACGCGTGTCCCGCGTACATACACTCTCCTAAAAGCGTTCTACGACAAATATTCCATCAAGCTGGAAACTGCGGAGGGTCGCATCATCGCAGATAACGTGTATAACTACGTGACAATATTCTAACTCTGCATGACAACGCGGTAAAATTCGTCGCATAAACGCGCATTTGCATTCGCCGAATATCTGACAAACTCCAAATCACCGGAGAAATCTGCCGTAATAAAGTTCCTCCAGTGTGTATGACAAATTAACTGACGCGTCAGTGATTTTCGCGCGTGAAATAGAGTTTCACAAAAATATACGCGTTTTCCCAGCGCGCAATTGAATAGAAAGCCCGTTTCCTCTCGGTCATCGCTTAAAAATGTATGCGATAAAATTGAGGAAACAGGGATAGGAAAACAAGGTCGGCTAACCGCATACCATTATGCACTCTTAATGCACGACGGAAAGAGTTGAGACTCATAATTCACGAATGAACGGCCGAAGGATAAAAGAAAGATGTGTAATTCTCCAACTCGCGCGAATCGAAGTCTTGACTTGTGATGATAAAAGTTTAGCCAACGGAGATCTTTTGGAAGACCTATTGGTTTTATTCGTATCGAACTGTTCACGAGAACGCATGGGTCATTCAAAGATTTCTGTTATCCTTTTCTTTCTTTTTCTTCTCTTTTTCTCTCTCTTCCTCTCTCTCTCTCTTTCGCTTTCCCTGGTTGCACTTTCGCCTTTGGTCTCTTCCCTTATTGCTCCTAGCCTCGTTCCGTCGTTTCCCTCCGGCTTCGAAACTGACCTCTCTCTCTCTCTCTCTCTCTCTGTCAACCCCGCATGGGAAATCTCAAATACGACTGTTTACCTGGCACTTGAAATCCCAGTGGATATCGATGATAAGATTTCGCTCCCGTTGCCCTCTGCCGCGTCACGTTTCCTGCGATCCTTCCCCTTTCCCATCTGCTTCATAGCACAATTCTCCGTTTAGATTATGCAATTTGTATTGCGCGTATTAATTACCTTTGCGGTCCGACCGTTGCGAGTGCAATAACAGTTCTCGTCGTATCAAGTCACTGGAACTTCCATCAAGAACAACAAATTCGTTGGAAACATACGACGCGGATGATTGCGGCATGATTGATCTCACAATGCATACATTACGCGATATTATTGTGAACAATTAAGGCTTTCGGCATGTGGAATCATTCCGTTTACGTTAATGAATTGAGTCAGATCGTTGCTCTGTTTCAAGAAAAGTGAATTCCGTCAGTCATTGTTTCAATTACTAAAGGTACCAAATGAAATATCCAAGACAAATTAGGTCACGTCTTTAATTATTTATACTGCTAATATATTCACGTGTTCCTTATTTCAAGTAAGAAATATGAAAAAGTTTTTCTGGAATTAAGAACAACGTAAAATTTAAATAAAAATAAATTAATAATAAAAACAAATCACCCAGAAATTTTTAAACAAATTCTCAAAACTCTTATTTTCGGTTATGCTTTGAAGTAATTTGTATAAAACATAGATTTTTCTCTGAATAAATCAAGATTTAGTGCACTAAAGCGGTACACATTTCTCTTAAGAATAAATCGTAATGTTTTATGGCTGATGCGTTTTAACCATGGTTTGTGCGCAAATTAATTTAACGGAGTGCAAGCAAAGGTAAAAAATCCAGGATCAGAGACTATCCAGCTGTTTTTATCACATTGTTCGTAGAAAACGCAATACACGTGTAGGATATTCTCTTTAATAGTTTAACTTCTCTTGTACTATTTCTTTCTATTTTGTGATAAAAATGTCGAGTGTAATTTTCTCTGTTTCTCTATTTTTTCGAAATTTTCTTGATTAGGTGTTATACGCGCGATGCGATGATAAGCGCGTTGCATCAGGCTAGGCGGAAATGTTGTTTTACAAAATCCGGTAGAGCTGAAATTTCGACTCCGGGAATATTCGTTCATGGTGCGGATAAAATTGGGATTTGTCGGATTTGTGGATGCTCCGCATTGCGTTACGGCGTTACGGATATCCGGATTTTTCAATATAGCAAGTAATCTCAATCACATTCTCCCTTTCTCTCTCTCTTTTTCTCTCTCTCTTTTATAACATATCGTGACGCGTACATCGCAAACCATATTAATTTGCTTTGGAATATTTGTCATCACTGCCGTTTGAAATTTTATAATGGAACATATACTAATCTGAATATACGCAACGCTCAATTTTTTTCGTTTGTAATTTTTTCTCTCCGAATTTCGTTCGTGTTAGAATAGAGATAATATACCTAATGAAATTCCGCAGTTAATGCTAATAATGGTCTTATCGCTTTCCGTTTGATTGGTGTAATGTTAAAACAGTCAAAGAAAGAAAGCGCTTCGATATTCATGCAATGTCGATTTGATTGCGATATCCTCTCATAATCCACGCAAAAAATTCAAGCGGACAAAGTCGAATTTACTACGAAAAAACCTATTCCCGGAGGAGGGATAAATCTGTTGGCGCGACGATTAATTTACCTGTCTATTCAAATTATCCATTCATCTCTACGGTGGCTGTGACAATTATCGAGGTGCTGTACATTCAAAAGAGGGCATGAAAAGAGTAACCAGTTTGCGCGCGCGGAGCACCGTGAAATTCTCTACATTTCTCTCTTTTTTTCCTCTTTCTTTCGGTCTCTTTTTCTCTGTCTCTGTGCAAGCTCGATGGTCGAACTCGAAAAACTTGGAGGATGACCTCATTCGTCGTTGGGATCAGCGCTGAAGATACGACGAGCAGAGAAAAGTTATCTCGCATCTGCGATCGCGGGAATGGTGCGCGGAACGCGCGTTTTTCTTCCTCCTTCATTCCGGGATGTCGAATAGCATAATTTAGTCGCAATTGCCGTAGTTCATAGGATGGCTGAAACCGTCCGACTCCGGTTGCGCGAAATCATATCGGTGCACGACGCGCTCGGAGAGCCGAGCTATTTTTATACGTATATTATATGTATTCAGCGAGCGTATCGAATCCACTCTCCTCCTCGTTGCATTAAGCAAAGTCATTTGTATCTCCGGTTTTGTTAATGATGAATAATTTTTTCATATTCGATCGGTTTAACTAAAATGATTCTTCTAATGGCCACACATTTGTATTTTTTACATACTTATTTTTATAATTTAGTAGTCTGAAAAAATCGTTGAGCTTAAAACTTGAACTTAAAACTGTGGATTGAAAAAAAAAAATTTCAAATGGAAGATAATTTATTAATATCTCGTATAAAACAACTGCTCATCGAATAAATGTATTTATCCTACTTTTCTGGCCGATGGCACGAGAAAAGGAAGCTATAGATTTATCTACGAACTGCTTAGCGGTTGCGTGATATCAGTTGAGAGTATATATTTCATAAACATTTCAGTTTGCTCATCGTTTTAAAAATTCCCTTACCGAAAGACATCAAATTTTTACATTCTCTCTGGCAAATCAAATATAATATTTCAGCCAAGCGCATTTTATATCTCGCGATATAAAATTACATAATTAAAAATGAACAAATTTTCCTTTTGACAGAAAAACAGAAAAAATATTTTACTCATTTATCGATTATTAATTTTTTTAAATAATTTTCTCTCTTCGTTTTTTTTATTATAATATATAAGAGAATATCGTAATTCACGATATTATGAGTTATAAATCTATACTTGCTACCTTATAAAATAATAAATTATCCTTTATATGTACCGTGCCTTACATTTTTGCATGTATTCTACGGTTCCATGCCGTAAATTGCGAAAACGTTCGATAACTGTCGACTTGTATTTCGCAGGTCACTTTCGTTAATTAACGTCGATAGATACAGAAAGTATCGATAATACCCTGTAGGCTAAGACGGCAAGCCAGCAATTCTCAGGATAGTTCACGTAGAACTTTAACGGTTATTGTCCCGAGCGTATCTTCTTACGGTACCCTGGATTGTCTTGAGACTCTCCACGGTCCCATCGATGCGCCTAACGACTATCGAGTTTGAAGCAACGTGAAAGCTTGTTGCCCCGTAATACGATTTGATATCGCGGACTTTTTACTCTCTCGTGTTCTTCGTTTGACGCTCGGTAAAAATCAATGCACGGAGACATAAGCAGCGCAGAAACTTGCCGGTTTGCTGCCAATTCGCTGACATAATAATAGAAACTGTATCAGGCACAGGTCAGCTAATGAACCAATAGCTTTGTGATCACGTCATGTGATACGAAACGCAGTTCGCAGTTAACATCGATCGCGGTAAATATGCAAATCTCTCGTTTTAAGGAAATTTGAAACATCCGTTTCAAATGCGAACGATATCAAATGCCGCGGAGTAACGTTTCACGTCCGGCCGATGTGCGGACGTAAGGCAACGTGCATCGTATCGTGATTATTCCGCACATTAATTTCTACCGTGTGCTATTCACAGTTGCAACGCGATACTCTCTCATCGCTTAATGTATTAAGCTCGCGTGACGTTGGGCGATTATCATTGTTAGACGCGGACGTTATCCGACAATGAACAAAACTCTGGTGAAACCAGAGGCTGCATTAAAGTCAGGAACATTACAGATCACGGAAGCAAAATGATGGAGAGAATACAGGAGAGAGAGAGAGAGAGAGAGAGAGAGAGAGAGAGAGAGAGAGAGAGANAGAGAGAGAGAGAGAGAGAGAGAGAGAGAGAGAGAGAGAGAGAGAGAGAGAAAGAGAGACATAGATAGGTAGAAGCGTGGACAGTTTCGCAAACCCGCTGGATTTGCGGAAACGCGAGGTAAACGAACGGAGATAGCTGCGCTGCCTCTCGCAAAAGTTCTCGCGAAAATTTTCAGGCGTCGCGCTCGTGTTGTTGTTTCGCGTTGTCGCGCGGATTCCAGAGAGATAACGCTGCAGGCGTGTGTACAGAACAGCGTACACGATACGCGGGATGCACCGATGGCGATATCATACACATATACACGCGGGTATATTATACGGAGCAACGTGACGCATTGTGCGAGGCCGAGATGGACTTCGTGCCGACGAAGTTTGTTTTAATCCCGCGGTCGCTTTCCTGAGCTCTCGTCTCAGAGGCTTCATTGTAACGACCATCTGTCGTTTCTCTTCGATATGGCGGTCGACGGGAAGCCCAGGGAATGAAGAGCATAATCCGTAATTATTATAGGACGAATAAAAAGAAAGATGGCACGATAAATAAAGCACATCGTAGAGTAATGGATCGATCGCGCAAAAATACGCTCGCATTGTATTAGCCGTGGAAAATGAGTTCGACGTGAATTCGACGGCCAATAATTCCGATTCATGGGGCATTACGGTATTGCACATGCACGGAAGTTAATCGTCCTGTCGCGCGAGGCTTTATGGCTTATACGATGCCACGTACGTTCATTGTCGGGGCGTATGATTCGAGAGAACGAGCGAGCGTGTGCTCATGATTTTTTAAGGATTTATGGACAGACGTGCTCATTCTCTTCCGCTAATTAAAAGCCTCCCTCGTGCGGCTTCGCGAAAAAAAAAAGAATTGAGGAATTGCTGTCCGATCGATACCAGAAATAGGGTATCCGCCGCGCACGATAATCCGGCATTTAACACGAATTATCGGCGACACTAATGGCACGCCAGTAATAAATGCATTACGTATTTATAATTGCTCGGTAACGCGATATCGCGTTTTCGGCGAACTAATTTCACCCGCCTCTTCTTCACTCTCCATTCCTCCTCCTCTCTCTCTCTCTTTTGCATATTGCGCATCGCGCGTAAAATTTCGATGCCGTAGTTATTGTTGCCGGAAATTGACATAGGTTTTCGGGAAAGCGAAAAAGTGCATTTCGTTGGCGCTGATGAATAGTATTGTAATTGCAAAACTGTAATTTTTTCAGTTATTTTTACGACCTTTTACATTCTAGAATTCTTTGTTCTTTCAGTTACGATGGAAATAAAATATTAAATGAACAATATGAACTTTTAAAGTTACAATATTAATTTTGAGACGTACTATTAATAAAACAGTATAGGAGAAACAATTAAAAATGCAATTTGTGATATTTTTCGTCGTATATATACATTTTATGTGATAAATAATCGTTATATTATAGAAGAGAAATAAATAGTATTTTTTTTTTTATACTCTTGTATCTGTAGAAAAAAGATAAAAAATATTTTGTTTACTGTTAATCATACGCGCCGTTAATTAATTTTGATAGACCCTTTCAGAATCTTTTGTAAATCACAATGATGAGCGATAAAGAGCGATTACATCCGCTCCATGTATGTAGAAAATTTAGCGAAGATTGCCAGCTTTTGTTGCACGTTCGTATATAGACGGTAAGTCTTTCGCCGTATTAAATGGAGAGAGTTATAACCCTGTCGGGCAATAAATAATGCATCGTGGATGCGTACCCGGCATACTCAGCGTATTGTGCTATGGATAACATGCTCCGGACTGAGCATGTTTAACGACCGAATAAAATTTTGATTTCGCGGCATTTTGCTGCGCCAACATTCATTAAACCTTTATAATCTAACCGCTTTGTCGTGATATTTAGTTCGTTAAGCTACACATCGTGCATAGCGGAAATCAGTCATGTCACGGAAAAGCATATTTGCAAACAACTTCTATAATGTAAACGTAGAAATATTATTTATGTAAGTCACAATATATTTCGCTTCGATCATAAATTTTTAAAAAGAACATTTCGATTGTCCGTGTTGTGATCCAATAAAACGGTATTTATTTAAATCAAATCCTTGATTTATTAGCAAACATTAATGATGAAACAATAACGGCCATATGATGAGCCAATTATTAATTTAGTTATTTTTATTAAACTCGACACTGTTTGATATAATTAATGACAATGCTAGCTATTAATTATATAATTGCAATTTTTTGTATTGATATTTACGAAAATCATTTTGCTCAAAGCGTCAACTAGAGCAGCCGTTGATTCCAAATATTACTTGTTACGCCATCCTTCGGCATAAACAATAATTAAATCGTGTTATCGTCTTTAATATTGTCCTCCTCTCGGAAATGCAGCTCTCAAATTGCACGTTTCGCACATTATCTAATGACTGGCAAATTTCTCGTGACCATGATGAGGCAACGTAGCTTACCATCTGCCGTATGCCGAGATAACATTGGAAGATAAAGCCTTTTTGATAAAATGTTATTCCTATCTTAAAAGCAAAAATATTAGAAATAAAACTTTTGAGTTGACAAAATCCAATAAAAATTAGAGAATTTTAATTGACATTCACTGATTTGCTAACTGCGATGTTTAGCAAGTAATCATTTAGAGAAGTAGTGCTCTTAAGTTCACAGAAATAGTGTGTCAAAACGCAAAAGTTTACGCTATATTCTTTTTTATATACATATATGTCCGAAATATGAAAATAAATATTATAACATTTAACAATTAATTATATCTTAATCCTTTGCAAAATACCGCATTCATCAGTTGTAGAAAACAGTGTTCTCTTCATCCCGACAAGCGGTACAAAACCTTCTGTTAGCGCGTTTCTGAGTTATTGATTTTGTTATTCTTGACATATAAAAGAAAATAATTATACGAACATTCATCATCAAAAAGATACAATAAATTTACGAGATTTAAGGTAGGAGATACAAATCGACTTCTTTTGATTCTTCACATAACGAATGTATTTAAAAAAATTGCGATTAGTTCAGAACAAAGTTTTGTAGAATCTCTTATTGAAGACGCGAAACTTAAGTTTTATTCGGTTCCCATATTGATCCGCTCTCGAACCAAAGTAGTGATCAATAATTATTCGTGCATTGTACAAACTTGCTTCACGCTGCTCTCCGCCATAAACAGATTAATTATTTGCACCCCCAGTTTCACGAAACGCCTCCGAGCCAGGAATTTCCTGCGCGATCTCAATCGAGACTAACGCTATTCGAAGGCGATATTAATGGCCGCTAATGATCACAATAGGAATCGAGGAGAGTAGTTTTGCGAATTAGATAGCTCCGTCTCTTCGGTGTTCCCATTATAGCCGAATGATTTCAATCGCGATTATCTTCCCGAAACTTTTGCTCCATCGAGGAAGGTAGAAGAAAACATAAAAGAGGATACACGTCAAAATGGTTGGCTATTTTCATTCATTGAACTCTCTCCTGCGAGGGGCGAAATAAATTATAGCCTACCGGAGAGTCATATGTAGATATAGTAGTAAGGTACGCCAAGCTATTTCGGACAGTCGTAACTCATATTTACGACCAATGGGAGTTACGCCAACTTTAAGAGGCTGCATAATGAAATCCAGTGGCGGTAGCTCTCTTGTTCCCACATCCCTTACTCTTCCTGTAGTTTTACCTCGCGCACTTTTCCTCTTCCGACCTCATTTTTACTCTTGTTACGTCCGCTCTTCTTTGACGCCTACGAGCCACTATCCGCCTCATATTCGCACTCTCGCTGAAGAAAAGAGAGCAAGGCGAATATATCACTCGCGCCCTCACCAATCGCCAGCGTCTGGAGCTCCGTGGAAAGTTCAGCTGGTGAGATGTGGTCGAGGAGATCTCTACCCGAGATAGAGTTCGTGTCCTCAAAGACAACCCTAGCGATCGCAAATTTTTATTCCGAGTACGTAATACCTATCCCTCTCCATTGCATCAGACACAAAATAGATAGATTGATAGATCAACAAGTTATCATTGGATAACTAATATATTCACTAAAAATATTCCTTTTTACCATACACTTATTTCGCAGATATCAGTTAGCTTTTGCAAAAAATATATCGTTTAAAATTAATAAAAAAGATAGTTGCAATTGATAAGACAAATTAATTGGCGCACTCATATCAAAGAACTTGTAATCAGAAAGTTAAATTTCTTTATAATCGAGTGCTGCAAAAGGTTAAACATTACAACTACTTATTCTCTATGCAGATACCCCATCCATTTTATCCTGCCCCGTGTGTAGTTTCGTAGCTTTAACTAGTGCCGTGTCGGTTCACCCTGTAATTGCTTCCTGCTCTTTAAGGCCGTGTGCACATCGGCAAGCGATAAAGAAAAGTTTGCTTGTTAAATGCAATTGAGACACTTGCAGTTCAACTCTAAATTTACATCCGTAAAATAAATAATTTTTATGTTGACGGCAAACTTGTTGGTCGTTTCTCAAGTGGCTGTACGATTTAAAAAATTGACATTTCAGTAGATAGCTGTCTTTGCAAGAGCAATACTATCCAATTCTATTCTGTTGTGGAAAAAAGTTGTTGGAAAAAAGCTCATCCGCTTGGTCCCTCAGCAGATCTCGCTGATGTGCACGCGGTCTAATGATCCGGTGTCGCGGAACGAAATCCATCTTCGGGAAAGACGCTTTGGTCTCCGTAAACAAATAACGAACACTCGATTACGGTCGAGCTGTGGGGTTTCCTTCATTGTCATCGTCGCAGAAGGTATATCGCCGTGTATTTGCTCTCGGTGACGGGTGCAGCACGTGGGCAGCAAGAGGACGGCGTCTCGAGGTCGGTCACGACGCCGTCGTTTGTTCGCGCTCCATACGAAGCCCTGGTCACGTTTCTTCAGCGTTTTATGCCGCCCAAGAAGTTCGAAACTATGGGCCCGGACGGTGGAAACATAAAACTCCAGACAACATAACTCACCCATTTCTAGACTATCCCTTCGAGAAATTATTTTGCAGGGTAGCTCTTTTCCTTTCTCTCTCTCTCTTCTTTTCTTTCTCCTCGACCTCGTGCCAGAGAAGCATTTTCTCCACACGTAAGAACGCGGAAGATAGAAAGAAAGATTGTTGCGCGATTCTCGACGCATGAGAAAAGCCGGGAAGCTCCTCCCCTCCTTTTTTTCTCTCTCTTAGCTCGCTGAAACATTAATTATATTTATCCTCCCTGCCTCGGATAAATCGTCGATGCGTCTGCGGTTAATTAGACAATTAGGTAACCGTCGTTCTACGCCTTCGTTAGCGGAATTCCGACGTCGCATTCTTATGTTCGATTGTAGTGTTGTAATAGTCAGCGTGATCAATCGGCTCATTAGCTGTATGTTTGCGAATATAGAGAAAAACAGGATGAGGCTGATTATATTGCAGGAAAGTACTAATTTAATTTTCAAAAAATTACGTTAAATTACAAAATTAATCTGAGATAAAACTGTATACTTTCGGTTAATCTGAGATATCGTTGATTGTTCTGACAAAAAAGAGTTTCCCTCCTTTTCTTGAATTCTTTTCTTTTTTTCTCTTTAAGGTTTCTTTCATATTCTTACGTTTGAATTAAGATGTAACTCAATACGAACTAATTACAGTCCCGAATAAAGTGATTAGTGACCTAATGATAGCGAGGTTACTGAATATTGCGTTACGGTAATCGCGCATTATTTTACCGGTCACGTTTCTATGAATTAGATTTTAAACCATGACGGTTGAACCAGAGAGAATGAACGTGATCATCCCTTAATTATAACAACTCACATATCTTAACTATCGCGCGCAAGATTATTCTCGGGTTTGCGTTAATTCAATTTTCGCGTGTATGTATTGACACAGATTCTGCTAGGAATTCCGCGACGTTGGCTACGAGAGAAACATAATAACGTGTTGCACGAGATGCGTTTAATCATTTCGCAAGCTCGGCGATAATCCACGGAACCGTAAGTTTTCGTGCGCGCATGTAATCGGATGTAACGCAAATCGTATAATTCGTTTAAAGTCGCGTAAACTTTTGAAACTTTACCCGATATCGCCTCTAAAATACAATATATCGACACTTTGTAAAATATCGTGACGCATCACTCGGCGTTTTTGAGAAATAGTGTTACAGAAATTAAATGAGATTTAACGATGAGATTTAACGCTCAGATCTAACGATCTAAAGAACGGTGGATAAGACGACAATTACGACAGGCAAGAGATTAGAATTGCGAGATCCAAAATGTATTTTCGCCGCCTCGAATTTCGGAGATGGACCATTATCACGGAAGTCATCCACCTGGCAAGCGCGTTCCACATTCTTGCGAAGTGCACGTTCTTAACTACGTCTGGCTTGGCAAGCAGCGCGTCGAGAAACATCGCCGTGTCTGTAATGCGTCCGCTATTGCGCCACTCGACTCTGTTCGCTATTTCACTTCTTCCCCTTTCTCATCGCTTTCGATTCACTTCCCGGTAATCCTCTCATTCGCAAGAGCCGTTTCCCGCTCTTGATGTTTAAACATGCGAAATCTGTGCGAAGTGTAAATAATTTTTGCATTACAATTAATTAAAAATTTGCGGAATAAATCCTGATAAATTCTTATAGATCCGTAAGAATGTAAGTTTATGATGGAACTTTATTTTTAGTTTCACGTAAATTTTCATTTAATCGTTAATCATAACAAAATCAAAAGTTATACGCTTGAATCGTATAAAAAAGAATAATTTAATGAGATCTCTGACAAGAGAGAGTTAAATTCAATTTATCAATGTACATTTTTTATATCAGATTATATGTAGAAGGATCATAATTGAGCACAAAAATTCTCACGGTCACAAAGCTTTTTAACTCTGTAAAAGAGAGAAAAAAGAAATAATGGTTTCATTCCTTTAATTATCTCGATCTTGACGAAACTACATTAATAATAGTGGAAAGAAGCGGTATCTAGAATGTTGGCGTGGGAAATGAGATCTGCTCGTCTCAGGGGTGATAACCGTTTTAAGAAAAAGGAATAAGACAAAAAGCGCGCTTTATGAGTACATTTAGCGTAGAAGCGCACGTACGACAATGGTATTTGCAGGTTCCATTGTTCTTTTAATTGGTTGGTATTCCTCGTAGATCCGGAAACCAGCCGGGTAAAAGGCCGGTTGGCACGTCGTCGTTGTGTAAGGCAGGAACAAAGTTATTGCGTTTGTTGAATACTCGTCTCCCCATTGAATGCGACTCCAGAGGGGAGAGCGGAATTCTTCTCGGAATGAATATGCGCGAAGGGTCGAACGCGAAGGGCGGAAGAGAGAAGAAGGATTTTCTTAATATATGACACCATTGCCTTTTTGCATGGCGAGCTATTCGTTTTGTCAAATATCGTTAGCATAATGCACAAGGCTTCCCTTTCTCGTCTTTGTCGCGCGATTAGGGATTCCTGCCTGCGGCAGCGTTCGCCATTTGCACAAATCCGGAGAAGCGCACGCGACCACGCATATAGAATCGCCTGTCCGAACGAGTATTGTTCTATCGCGATTAAATGGAAATGCATCGAAACGTTTCGGAAATTACGGTATGCGCGGGAATTTATGAAGTAGGCCACATTCGAAACTCTCACGCACCAATGGGCCGCAATTAATCTTTATCTGCTTTTGAAATATTCACGAAACAGTTATTGCGATGTAACATTTCTCTCTCTCTCTCTCTCTCTCTCTCTCTCTCTCTCTCTCTCTCTCTCTCTCTCTCTCTCTCTCTCTCTCTCTCTCTCTCTCTCTCTCTCTCNCTCTCTCTCTCTCTCTCTCTCTCTCTCTCTCTCTCTCTCTCTCTCTCTCTCTCTCTCTCTCTCTCTCTCTCTCTCTCTCTCTCTCTCTCTCTCATACTTTTATGAACAAGCAAGAACGAATTAAAAATAATAATTTTAGTTATTGAACTAGATAAAAGAAAGAGGGAGGTTGAAAAGAAGTGAAGAATAGTAGCTGTTTGAAGGGAAAAAACAAAGAATATTTCTCTCCATTTTTAAGCGCTTCGCTTCTTGTGATCGAATTTTGTGCGTTTGGCGAATAATGGCATTCCTCTTTACGAGCATAATCGAATGCATGTCGGACAAAACCTCGCTGAGAGCTTCCTCCTACGCTATTGCGCGTAAAAAGATCCGCAGTGTTCGTCGATTTTGTGCACCGTCATATCCTTCGAATTTATACGTTCTGCTGTACTTAAAAAAAAGAGAGAGAGAAAAAGAGAGACGAAGATTTGACATCATGCAGTTTTCCTCGAGAAATAAACGTCGGTAAATCGCGTCACGATCTTGAAAAAGTCCGCGCACTCGGGCGAATAAAAACTAGTGTGCCCCGAATATCCGGAACGAAATGGGATAATAAAACTATGACCAACTAATGCCTTTGGTATTCTGTGTACCGTGGATGATGTATTGCAATCCCAGGTTTTGACAGCTGAGAGGACAATTTATCCTGAGACTTCGATTATAGCAAAGTTCGGATGTTTGGTATCATCGATAAATCTTAAAAACTCAAATCTGGCTTTTACTCAGTGGGGACATAATGATACATATTATTAAATTTATTTAGAAATTATAATTATTAAATTCAATTAGATAAGCTCATTGAAAATCTTTTAATGAAATATTAATATCTATATCGTAACGTAACTTTACGTTGTTATTTTATTTCATTAAAATGTAAAAGCTTTTTAACTGTTTCCTTTTAATCAGAGATACAGTCTCAGACCTCTGAGAAAACGAAACAGTCTTAAAAAAACTTACGCAGACGAGCAGAAAAACCACAGACTGTCCGGAGTGTCCGATGGCAAGCAAAAGATAATAAAACAGTGATCGACGAATGTAGAGAGTTTAAGCGAACTCTACGGTATTTAGTAACGCTAGACATGGAAAGAGGGACAGACGATAGTAGACGGATCGTATGCAAATCACGATGATGGCGATCGTAAACTTCCTTACAAACCAGCCGACCGGACTATTTCCTAATGTAGGAAAATACGTACACGATATCTGATGCGAGACCATTTGCACGAGCTAGGGTTCGGGTTTAGTTAAACAAAAGCGCGCTTTGAAAGCGATCTTATCGGAGCGCGTGTTTATCGAATCTCCATTTGACGCGACCGGCGAATTGGATCAGTGGATCTGCGTAATTAATTTGTTGGCAAACAGTATCAACCGGTTTTGGAAAAACGATCGTATTGACATAGCATAGCAGACATCTGATTATTTAATTTTCAATCTTGAAAAGCGTTATGCTATCTTTGCTGTATAAGAGATAATCTAAACCTCATTACATATAATATTGTATTTTGTTCATCTAAAATTACGAATAAATATAATATATAATAGCATAATAAGATAATAATTAATAATAGATAATTATAGTCTATACTAATTCTTTGTTTTTCTCTTTCTATATTTTTTTATATTATTTTCTTCACATTACTTTCAATGTAATAGCATCGTGCCTTTGTCTGCTATAATAATAACTGTCGTGTAAATTAATAAAAGAGAGGATCATTATTTTTAATGTTTATCCTCCACCTTATATAAGGATCCCGCCTGTGCAGTTTTCTGATGAGCGCGCAAGCTGGAGATGAATAAAGGTTCCAAGAATTCAACCGACAATGGATATATGACCGTTGAATTCTTTTCGTCGCATATGTTGTTCAGGGTTTGTAGATATCGCAGTTGTCGGCACAAGAGTAAAAAATATATGAACGAATTTTTCCCTCTCGTGTAATCTTCTAATTATAACACCCGATCAACGGACAAGGATTTTTGTTTAATTATATCATACGCCATGTCGTAAATATAAAACAAATAGCCAAATAAAATATGTGTCTCTCATTTCATACTAGCTGTAGAATTGCATAGAAAAATTTTTGAATATTTTTGAGAAAGGAATCTATGCGGAACCAATGCGATAATTAAGCTTATCCTTTCATCCAATTTCATAATATATTGCATTCACATAGTCACATTTTTTTCGATGATTAAACAAGTGTTTTTACGGCTCTGCTTATAATTGGAGTGCTGATTTCATTCGATAAATAATTTTAAATATATGTACGTATAGTAACGCGCGTTTAATACGCGCTGAGCGGCTTATAATGTAACTCATAGCGCTATAAATGAAACGAGATTCAATACAAATAAACCAAAGCCAGGAGGCAAAGCATAGAAGCAATATACGATAGTAGATAATTAGCGACATTTAATAATTAGCGTCTGGACGCGAGAGACAAAATACCAGGGGATATGTGCGTACCTGCAGTGCGGCGAGAATCGTGGAAATGACGTCGCTGGCCTCTTTCAGGGAATGAGAAGCTCGCATTTCTCCTTCCGCCGCAATCACTTTGGCCCTCGCCTCCCTCATAGCTTCCGCCTCCGTAGCCATGGCTCGTTGGAGCTGTACCGGAAGTCGGACGTCCTTTCTGAAGCACAGACATCCGTTAGTATCCGTTTTAGGTAGCCGCGAGGAAATTCATGGACGAACATACGAGCGTGAACGTGAATAGCGTTAAGATTATTATGATATTTAACATCATGATCGGATCGTCTATTATTTCTTCACACTCTAAAATAATTTTTAAAATGTATCTCGATATTCAGAAGTTTGTTCTCATTTCAATTAATTTAATAAAATAAAAGAATTTTCTATAAAATCAATGCAATTGCATTTTCTTGGCGCAATCATAAAAAAACTTTTCTTGTATATATTATTTTATTATATTATATATTATTTATAGATTAGATCATTCCTCAATGAGTGCAGAAATGTGCATAAAATTTGCAACGAGACTATCTTGATCACGAACGCAAAGAGTGAATGTCGAAACGGTAATATCGCTATGGTGTTACGCGCAGTGCAATATGCAGCTATAATCTAATTACTCCTTAATAACACTCGTCGATGTAAATATAAGCGTATTGATTCGTTCCGTCCGCCTGTGAAATTTTATCGGTCGCGGCGGCCAAATAAACGACCATCGACTTGTTTTACGTGAACGCGGATTCAGCGAACACATTTAAATTTTAAATCACGCCCCGTTCTACTCTTTTTTTTTATCCCCGTCGGCCGAAATACATTTTCGTTAGCGCATTATTTTTATCGGATCACCCTCGCGCAGCTGCGCGACGTCCGTATTATTTGCCGATCAAGCGATTTCGCATTGATTTGCATTGGTCGCTCGTACGTAACAATCTTTTTTGACTCTCGTATGATCGCGGTCAGTGCGAGTAAAGAAGAGGTTTCAGAGAAACCCAAACATTTAATCCTAATAATCTCTTATCTCACTGAAATGCTTTAAGTAGAAGATAATTGTTGCCGCGACTTTAAAATCGCGTAAAATCTACGTCGAGAAAGATTTGCGAAATGGCGACTCTCGATCTTCTTGCCGCTATCTTGATAAACAAATTAATTATGCGTGATAAGCCATTAAAACAACATTTCTCGATCGTGCACAGCCACGATACGTTAAAATATCAAGATAAAATATTCACATCTCGACCCTCTCGACTTTGATTCCCCAAGGATCCTCATCTAGAGCGGTCTGCATGGTGTGAGAGATGATCTCCCGCTTCGACAGAATCTCAGCGAGACTCCTCGTACCGAGGACCGTTCGCAGCGTGCTCGCGGCCAGTAACCGCATCGAATGGCTGGAAAAGTAAGTAAGTGAAAGGGACGACCGGCCCGTGACTCGCCGCCACCGCCGTCGGGGGCGGCAAACCGTGAACAAGCCCTGTTGCTGTTAGCTGTTAAACCCCCACGGAACGCCGCCGGAACATCGACACGCTGTCGACTGTTCCTCGTAATTTTTAACGGACCAGAAACCGAGCTACATTCGACCCTTTGGATGTAATTCTAAATTACTTTAAAAGTATTATCAGGATAACGTGATGATGCGCGTGCGCGTAACACTGATACGCGTTGACACTTTTAAAATGATACAACGGTATATAATGTATAAAACTCTATGTATAAAAATATGATAAACAAAAAAATTAATACAATATTATTTCTTTTTTATAACTTATATCATTATTTTACGTTTGTTGCTTCCTTATTACACCGCGTTGCTTTAATTGCTACACATCTAATGAAAATAAATAAAAAATTATCGCATAACAACTCTATGAGCGACGCAAAGCTCATTACGCGGTTCATCACTGTTAACCTGGAAAAGCTTTTAACATGCGCAATTAGCTTATTTTCATTATACCGCTATGCACGTCTCGTCTCTCTCGTCTCTGATTTTCACGATGACCGAAAATAAAGACAGAGATTGCAGCGAGTACAGAGCACGAAGGGAAAGGAAGAAAGAGGCTAGGAAAAAAAGCGAACGCAATCAAGTATTTAAATGCTGTGCCAGCAGCACGGAAGAGACGCAACGTGTAATCAAAGGAAAAACTATACGGAGCTCTTTCATCTAGTTGCTAGAAATAAACTTGGGAGTAAAACTGTCAGGATAAAATAAAAACTGTCGACCAAAAATGCAGATTAATAGCACAATCCACACTGATAAGATAATATCTTAAACCAGTGCTCTTACGCGAGCTAAATTGAAAATTTAACGTTCTTCTTTCTAATATCTTTTCGCTCTGCCACCTTTCTTTGCGTTTGATTTCAGAGCAAGAATAAATAATTTGCTTTGATATTTCCATCTTCAAGATCTATAGTTTGCAATTTTTATAAAAGCACTCAGGGGCTCCTTTATGCGTAGATGACCGCGTCGACACTCACTGTGGCGGAATCTTTGGTAAGCACTTCTTGCGACGGCACATCAAAGGACACTGTCCTCAGGTCTACGCGTACACAATAGTCAATACACGGCATAACGACAAAAGTTCCTACGGAGAAATTAATTACGAATGTTTTTCATTAGATCGATAAAAAAGACATTGTAATCATCTACGTAAGTCTATGAAAGCTTACGCTATAGATTTACCTGAACCGCGAACACTACTCTTCAAACGATCTATTCTAAAAACAACGGCTCTCTCGTACTCGTAAACGACTTTGAATAAATAGAAGAGCGAGAATGGTAGCGTGATCGTTACTAAAAGTGGCGATGCTATCATTGCTAGGAATTCGACAATCTGCGTTATTGTATTCACTTTTTTGATGTTCATGTTAACCATATGATGATTAGCGCTCATAATTCCAACCCTTTGCATAAGAAAAAAATCAGATAACATATTTTAAATATTATATACAAATTTTATCTTAGTTTATATTTTTAATTATCATTAAATAATTTTTTGGATACCTTGTATTGTTTTAGTAGAATTCATATATGTCAATTATGCAATTATAATTAATTGCAAAATAAAATAATAATAACAAAGTAATTGTAACAGAGCTTAAGAATATTTCTCGCTCAAAAAGCTCTTCGATTTCCTATAAAGATGCAATTTATTCAACCATTTTCGATTTAAGCAACAGTTCAGATTTCGTCAGAAAGATTAATCGAGCCATCACAAAAGTGATTAGGTAAAAGCGGGGTGATGCGCTTGCCTGATCCCGTTCCCTGCCGTTGATCGTTTTCTTTTCAACTATATTGCAAGCAAAGCAATCATGCAAACGCCTTTTACCAAGATCGCGCGGTTAAATTGTGCGTGAAATGGAACGTCTGCCAGAAAAGTAATTTGTCCCTTTCCGCTTTCCGTCCATACCCTCTCTCATTAATTCCATTGCGTAGTTTCGTCAGTCTTTTTTTCGTGAATTTTGCTTTTTACGAGAAAAATTTAAAAACCCGGGAAAGAAAATATTTGATGCGCGGAAACTCAGCTGGTTATGATACCACGTTTAAATATTAGCACAATTTTAGTTTTATCACTGATATAATTTCCGTAATTTACGCGTTAGCGGAGAAGCAAGGAAAAAGAATTATTTTTCGTTTCACCGAGGAAGGCGGACAATTTATTTCCTCATTGCGAGCTCTTGTACATAATGTATAGTACCGTGTACTATGGTGGATTTTCCTTCCGTTAGTCTCTGCTGAGTTTGATCACCCTTCGTGTGGTTTCACCAAAACGACGTCCTCCACTTAGCAGGACACGCAGAATCGATCAGCGCAGAATACCAGTCTGTTTGTCAGATTTCTGTCGATCCTATTTCTAAATTCGATGATACGCAACGTTATTGTAAAAATATATACAATTGGTCTGACAAACTTTATTTTACAAGAAAAAGTTCGGCGGTTAAAATAAAAGAAGGAAAAAAAAAATGCCTTCTCTCCTTTGTTGCGCTATCATATCAAATCATATTGTTATTTTCAATTAATGAACTACGTAATGCTTAAAAAAAAAAAAAATCAAATCGAAATCAAATAAAATATTTGAAATAATTACTGATGAAAATTCTTCATCTACAAATCCCCATATTGTTAATACGAACTTTATATCCAGAAGTTGCTGTCACTACGTCCTTTTATATTAAACTCTCAGATTCTAATTTTGATCGAAATGCCGAACGATTCGCAACGTTGACGACTAGTACGTTGATCGTTTTTCGGATAGAGTTTTCGAAGAGTTTAGCTTCCGTGAACGCGGCAGAAACAGCACTAAAAATTCAAGCGTTGAAATAACGTTCGCGCGAAACACGATCGGCTGTAGTCGATCCCACGCACGCACGCACGCACTCACGGAATGTCGCATCGTGAACCTGCTCTAAATTAACCGACAGCCACGTGCACCGGCTCCGTACTCGTGTTTACGAGCTGTGAAATTCTGTGTGAAAAGGCAGTATAACTAGCTCGGACGCGACATACGCGAAGCTGTTGAAAAAGTAAATTATTCCTCTTGGTGCGCGTTATAACAGCAGCGGGTGGGCAAAATCTACATTTCAGATTTCGTTTTATTTGCAGCGGCCGCGCGCGCGCAGGGCTTAATTAACAAAAGCGATAAAATATGTAAAAGGCGATTGCGGCTGACGTTAGCGTCACTGGAACGCAATTAAATTCCAAATTACGTGGTTAATATAAACTTTTGTGTGTGTGTGTGTGCGTRCGCGTGCGCGCGCGCGCGCGCGTGTGCAAGATATCGTCATAAATAGAAATATCAAGAGCATTTATATGAATTTTTATGTAATATTCATTACGCAATACGTAATTCCAAAATCACCCTTTCATTTAAGATTAATTCATAATATATTATGTAGTTCGCATCGTACGGATTGGACGTTTCAAGAGAGCGTTCGACGGTCCTAATATTCTTGAACGATTAATCGAAAGGTAAAAGGATCGGAAATGTCTCTCTTTCGAACTGGCGAGTTTGTTCGCTCCTACAAGACGCCCTGCCAAGAAAACTCGTAGTCCGCGAGTCTATTGTGATAGAGTAATTGCGTTGTTCTTGAATTGTCCGGATTCTGTCGTTGTTTCCATCGTTTCGCGGTGTTCTCCCTCCTCCTCTTTCCTTTTTTTTCCTGTTTTTCCGCGTTCATGCGAAGTCCAACTCGATTTTTAAAGTTATCGGATCGCCCCGCGAGGGTCTTCCCCCGTTAAATTCTCTTTCATTACTTCAAACTCATAAATTATCCAATTTTCCGTGCCGCGGCACGCAAAAAATAGCGGATTATAGTCTCGAGCATCAAAATCCATTAGACTAATGAAATTGCATTCGTGAGATCGGGTACAGGGATACTTTCGGAGTACCGATGAGAAAATCCGTTCGTACTTTCGGATCGAAAATGCCGGTCAGCTGCAAACAGTTCTTAATGCCCGGCGGTGATAATGATAGGGTCAATTAATATGCACTTGCAAATTCCCAGGTTGTAAATCAATCGAGAAATTTCATTATAAATGACTTACACGGGCTAGTGATGTTTACGATGACAAAAATCGCGGTGCGCCGTTACTTCTATGTTTATGCATAATGCCGCACATACGTGCCCATTACGCGAATATATTATACATGTTACAAATACTTGTATTGTATTTTACAATTAGTATTGACGTCAACGTATGCACGCAAAGCGTGTAATTAGTTGAATTTTGAATAAAAATTTAGAGAGAACGAGAGGCGCATGCGAAGAATACGAAGTACATAACTGATGTATTGCAGTGCGTTGATGGACGTAAAACACGGTACCCAATGCCAAAGCAAATGAATCGTTTACGCAGCGAGATTTTCAGAAATAATAATCATAAATTGATGCATAGCGGAACCGCAGTTGATAAGATTTAACGGACGACGACTCATGTTAATAGACGCATGATTATTAACGTTTATTATTTACGTCAAAAAAATTGCGAAGAAATATCAAGCAGAGGCGAATTTTTTTATCCCCCTCCCGCGCATACAATTTACTAATCTCTTATCAAATACCTCAATATCTTATTTAATGCGCGTGATTAACACGAACGATTAACTCGCCAACCATCCGTCGCGACGGGGCGACCGTTATTGCTATCATATATAGCGAAAAGCAAGAATAGCGAAAAAAAAACAACATGGCGTAAAGTGGGGAGAAAAATGAAATAGAGGAAAAAAGAACATCGCGAAAAACACGATTCGCGAAACTGGTAGAGGGTCGTCATTTTTCCAAACGCACGCGTTTCCGCGATATGGCGAGATGTTTCGTTTGTGTGTTGCACGAGGCTGTTAATCGACGACCGGCGATCTGCACATGGCAGGTTCGCACGTGCATATAAGCGCGTCGCGCATGCATCGATGGAAACGATCGCCAGGGAAGAGGGAGGTATCTTGACAGACCACGACGTGAGTGTATCCCGGAGAGTGCCTGACGCACACGGGAGAGAACGAGTAGCACCCCGTGGCGAGGGGAATGGGGATGAAGGGAGCGGCAAAATACCGGATGGAGAAGAGGCTGGATGGTAGATGGTGAGAAAGGGTGAGTCGGCCAGCTGATGTGGCGATCCTGCGGGAGTGCTTGAACCGTGATCACGTTGTTAACTCACCTTCCCTTCCCGTCCCTTCCTCTGCCATTGCCATCCTCCTTTATCCCCTACACGATCGTGTGCTCTTTCCGGGTGAGTCGTGTACACATCCGTTGGTATACGTGTATACTTATTTACATGTTCGCCATCGCTTCCTCTTCTCGCTTCCTAGTGCTTCACTTTTTGCTAAGGGTAGTTCACCGTCGATTGACACAGTTCGTCGTTCGATCGGCATCGCAACGTCGCTTATGCGTAAGATTAATGAAAGAACGATGTTATGTTAGTTTGCGAGGAAAAAGAGTTAATCGTAATCCATTGTTCTGCATGCCGACATTGATATATGTATAAAAATATCTGTATGCAGTGAGCGAGCGTAATATCATCGATAATGATGTATTCATTAGACGCATGATCTCGCACATACATATGGTAGGGATTAGCATGTGGGATCTTCCGACGCGGACAACGATATTACGATTTCAGCATGAGTTTCCTTGTTGAAGGCCACGTTCACGTTCCGTCTACGGATCGCATGCGTGTCGAGAGTGATACGGTTCTAGAGACGTTAATTAGTTACGTTTCAACGTTAGCGCGACATATACGAGCTGTTATGCGATTCCGTCGCTGATGGTGACGCAGCGTCAACAGACAGTTATCTGACGACAGAAAATTATGATATAATCAAGTTTGCGTTTTGCAAATTGCAGAACACAAATAAATGAGCGTTAAATATATCTTGTTCACTATTGAGCTGAAAATAATTTTTAATTTTTAGCAAACAATTTCCGAAATAATTATGTGTTACAATGCGTAACGGCGTAGGAAATAATTTATTGAAATTTAATATGATTCGTGGTTTACCGCAGTTTACGTTTATATGCAAATGAACGGCGCAACATTTTCGCCGTAGTAGGCGAGAATTTTGAATGTGTAAATGAATTAATTATGTGTTATATTAAGATAAATTTATATATTGTTCATAATACATATACGTATTGCAAACTATAATTGCTTGCAAATTTGAATTTGATAATTCGCCATTTAATACATTAACCTGTACTATGCCAAAGGGTTGTAAACGATCGCAACCCTGCTTACAGCGTGCACTACCATATTGCGTGCAATATCGTATTCTGGTTTGACTATATTATGTGTTCGGTTCGTGATTAAGACAGTGCCAAGTATTAATTTTGTCTTGATGTTATCAAGGAGAATATCTGTATGATTATATAACATTTTTAATATTAAATCTTTCTTTAATACATGGCAGAGAATAGCCATCAATTTTTTTTTAATACTCTACCCATGAATATGACGTACAACAATCACAAATATTTTGAAATTAATTTTGTCAATATTTTAGAAAAAATCTGCTGTAAATCAATCGGAATATTAAAAAAAATTTAACACAGAAAATAAAATCTTCTTTGTGTCACTAATCTATTTCGTAGATATAATTCCAGCATGAAAAAAACTGTCGCTACGTTTGTTATTTTTCCACAAGTAACAACATGACAACATGATTAAAACATATTAAGATTAAAAATAGAGATTCCTTTGCAACGAGGAATCTCAACGAGGATTTTGAATCCGCTTTGGCTGCATAATCCAGTCTTATACATTGTTATAGCAACGGGATTTACACGCCAACCGTTACCACGAACGAGGTCCACCGGCTTGTTAAGGTTGACTCACGATAATATTGGCGTCGTTGACCATTTCGGCAAACGTTTACACGTAGCGAACATCGAAGGCACTCGGTCTCAACTGCTCTCGCGTCTGCTTCTCTTAACGGTAGGATGCGCGCTCACTCTCCGATGTTCCTGGCATATTTGTGTGCAGATACGAGGATTGTGACGGGAGAGAACAGGGTGGGCGTCGAGACGTACGGTTTGGCACCACCCTAATACGTATTATCATGTTAACGGAGAGTCGGGCGATGATAATGGGGAGTCAATCAGTGCTATTCAAATCACCGGACTACGATGCCGTTCCATCGAAACGAGATGGATCGAGGAGAATAAAAAAGAGAGAGGGCGACTTTTCTCTTACGACTGTAATAGAGCGCAGCGAGGGGTGCGCTCATTCTAAAGTGCGATTTAATATTGATAACAGATAGGATAATATCTATCCCGTAAAATCGTCGGAGCATCATAAAAACTTTATTCGAGAAAACATTCATCTGTTATTCGGTAACAACTGACACGTAACAGAATAAACGGTGCAAAGCAAACGGTGCGCATCGAGTTCCGCTTCCCGTCACCGAGCGGAACTGTCGGATAGAATTTGTGTAGCTGCGAGAAAAATATGCACGTGCGCGTGCTGTATGCGTGTGCAAACGGTTATTGGGACTTTTTAGCGAAAACACGATAAATCGCGAACAATTTTACGCGGTATATGTATCGCCCAAGGAATACATACATTAAAGCGATATTTAAGTACTTTCTATCGCCATCCTAATTTAACCTCGATTATTTCTACGCCTTTCATGACAGAATCGGAAGGGACAATTTATGTATCGGCGATATTGTTCGAACGTTTAATAAAATGCGCACGTAGAGAGGAACGGCGTTACGCAGTAGCCGTTCACGCAGAACGCATTTTACGTGGGCGACGATCTGCAATCCACAATTTGTACCCGTTGCCCGTTTGCGGAGCCCGAATCGTTTAATAATACCAACCTGACGATGCGGTCGCGTCGTCGTTGTCAGTCGTTGGCCACAGGATGGTGAATCGACGGTGCGTGTTGCACGCAAACGCGACTGGAATGCGATTTATGCACGTCCGTAAGCAGAGGGTTTATAGATATCTCTGATCGATCCGCATAGAGCCGAATGGAGCGTAGACAACGGCGAGTTACGAGACTAGATGCGATGTCATACAGACAGTACGTACAAAGTATCCACACGTTCGGAATCGACGTGATTTCACATTATTATTCTAGTCAGCGCAGCGCGTCATTGTCGAGCGTCGAATGATGCGGAATAAACGAATATGCCTGTTTAGATATAGTCGCATATATTTGCGATACGCGTTGCACACGTATGAAATGCGATTAGCGAATGACGAATCGAGAAACACGATTGATCCAATTAATTTAATTACATAAAATAATTTAACTAATTTAATTAAGTCAAATTTGATTTAGAGTTTTATTATTTTGCTTATATTTTCTAAAAAGATAGTTACTGTTCATGTTATTATTCGGAAATTATTTGCTCACATTATTTAAAAAACAGTCTGACATTGAAACGCTCTTTTGAAATGCTATTTCTATTCCAAATCTTATTACCTTTTGTCAAATTTGTTAAATTATCGAATCTTCAAGGATAACGGTTTTCACAGTCAAACATTCCTCACTATGCAAAAGTTACATTAAATTATTATTGTAAATAATTACCAATAAATTATTTTTTAACAATAGTTCTTAATGCGTGGCACAAGTGTCACTGTATCTTGTGCACGTGCGCGCCTGTCATAGCATCCGTGAGACTGCACGACCGCGGTTGCGCGCATTACGTATGAGTAAGATAAATTAAGGAAAAGTAGATTATCTGGCGCACGCCTGAATATATGGTGCGTTCGTGCATCGTATATCTATCATTCGCAAGCGTCTCCCAACGACTTGACGTCGTGATATTTCAAAACTCGACGGAGGGTGTATCGTACACGGAATATTCAACTAGTTGTCCGGAACAGTCAGACGCGCATTAATAGTGAGCGAGACAAGTGTGTCCATCTTAATCACATACACATATACACACACACACATACACACAAATTATGAAGTTAGATTTTAAACGTATCAAAAAAACTTTTGTTTCAAAAAACTTTCAATTTGAGTGGACAATTTATATTATTGAAAAAAGTGATTGCAAAGCATGATATCGCTCTTACACAGATAGATACGAATAATTATCTCAAATTTGCTGGCTATATATACTCGAAAATTTAACGCTTCAGTTATTACATTTCTGCATACTGTACAATATGAATCCAGATTACATTAATCCTTAAAAGATCCGAGAGAGTGACATGCAGCCGTCATAATATCGAATCTACATCGTAATTAATGTCAATGCTATATAAAGCTATGTCAAGCATGCTGTATAAAATGCTAAAATCTACCGAGAGAATTAAGGTTTGCAGACTGAATAAATCAGGAAGAGAGTACTTAGTGATTTATGAAACTCAATTACGAGTAAAATGGGGGGGAAAGCTGCAAAAATGTAAATGTTTATCCTCTTAATCATGGAAATTGTTCCTCCTTTTCTCTAGGAGGTTCACGATTGCGTTCCACTGCGAGCCGGAATTACCAGTGGTCGTATTTAAAACCCGTTAATGAAATCAGGACGCGCCCGGACGGTTCTCCTACGCGATCGTTAAAGCTGACGCGGGCTTGTCGCGAGCAAAAACCGCGACCACCCCTTCCGTGTCACCTTTCGTGTTGCGTTTATTTTAGCCACATGGCAATATATAACGTAGCGAAGTGTGTTAGCGGCGATAAGATCATATCGTATACAGATGTAAGAGATTTATCCGTTCGTTAACGCGCGCGAAGGATAGCTTTTATTCCGGCGATAGCACGTTCCGTTATGTGTGTTAATAATCATTTCTCTGACAATATACTGTTGCCGTGGATCGTATCGCATGCTGAATATAGAAATTTATTCTCTCGTGAGAAAGCAGCTCTTCCTACGCTCTATACGTAATGGTATTTATATAAAGCGACGAAAGCATATTTGATATTGTATGGGATAAAAGCATCGTTGTGATGTGCGAGCTCTTCTCTTGCAACTACTCGTAACTAATAACGCATCATTGTTGAATTAAAAATTTCGAGATCTTATTATGAAAAATATATTAATCGTTTCTTTTATAATTTGCAATATTGATACTTATGCCTAAAATACTTAATTAAAAATTAAAAAATAAAAGATGTTCTTTTTTCCCCTCTTTTTCTCTCTTTCTTTTTTTCCTCTCTCTTTCTCTCTCTCTCTCTCTCTCTCATTATTACATCTACAGTTTATTGCAAGCAATGACACACTAATTTTCCCAAGGTATTAATGAACGTGCCCTTCTTCCCGGTTGTAATTTTCCTCTTCTTCTTCTAACCGCGTTTCTTTTCGTTCCGGCTGTCTCGTCTCTCCGTGATCCCAGGCTCCTCTATTAAGCCGAGAAATTAAATTACCGAAATTACACCCCAGGGGTGCGCGGAGTCACCAGGTGGAAAATCTGCGAGATGGCCATCTGCTGTCCCCGTCAAGTCTTCGTCGGCAAGTGCTGGCAGGCTGTCTTGCTTCTTCTTTTTATCGGCAAAGCGAGAGCGCGGCGGGACCAACGAGATTAAAATTCCGTTACCTTGCATTAGCCTATGTAATTTTCCTGGCTGCATGACTTCTCCGGCTGTTCTCGATATCTTCTTTCAAGGCAAGATTAATATTTTTCAAGTTTCGTTCCGGCGCTCGGCACGTTAAGAGCCACCTAGACGATCCTTGGCTATGCCTAGTTACATCGAGAAATCTTTAAGGTTTCGATGGCTGGATACGATAGCTGATACGATAACTGATCAACCTTCGAATTATCGGAAAGATAATTCTTGTAACTGTAATGTAAAAACAATCTTTCGTAAGGTGAAATTGTTATTGCGGATGAAATTGAAATTGTTCTCAACGAATGTTTATTTCGGTGTAACACGAATTCGCTTCGGAGAAATTGTGTAATTGCGAAGGTGAAGCACAGTATGTACGCAGATATGTGAATAGTCATTGTCTCGTAGACAATAAAACTGAATCTTTTATACGTGTTAAATATTTGACGCTATTCTCCATTATATCGCGAGCTTCAAAAAGGGGAGAAACATCATAAAATGAAATCGACTGCACGACGACGGTTCAATATCGCACATTGATATGCGCATTGATCTTTTCATTTACTTTCAACGTAATTATTTCCAACTTCAATTATTACTTTCAATGGCACTCTGCACGTCTCATTCACCTCTTGAATTCAACCATCGTCGCAGTGACCGACGCAGTGGCCAATATAATTAGAAGAATCTCACTGCGAAAATGGATGAAATCTCTTTTTAGTAGTGGTATATAGTGATAGTATGCGAGGGTCGAGAGATGTGCATTTGCATTAAAATGCTCGTAGCTACTGAGCCACGTAGCTGTCCTCTGCGTCGCGTCGCGGCGTCGGTTGGATTTTCACACGTACGCTTTCAAAGGACTCGACACAATTGTAAGAGACCACTGTTTTAAAACAGCTAAGTAAGTCCACTGTGATGTTAGTGACATTTAGAAGAACTTCAGCTGTATACGACTGTATAATCAAATACGATATTTTATGCATTAATGATATTATATCTGATAAAATATACATTCTAAGTTACGATTATAATAAGAGTGAAAGACATTTATATATATATATATGAAACTCAGAAATAATGTAGGTTGACGTTAAAAGTACTAAGTGGTCAAATAAAACATTCGATATAAAATTATAGGCATCGATATCTTTCAAGAATAAACTATAAAATTTCATGGAATATTTAAAATTCTATAATCAAATATTTATAAACGAATTATCAATCAAGTTCATCTTAAATTTGATAAGGGAAAATATTTATATTTTCTTTAACTGTCGAGAAAAACATGATGTAAGAATTGTTCAATAATCCTAACTTGCAAACGACTGTTATTATTTTTCAGTTCTATGGAATTTTTCATTTTTCATATATAGGATTTATCATTTGTTCGCCATTCATGTGCATGAATTTTATTTCTAATGCAGCCGAATGTTTTCTTGCGCAATTGTGGAATTTTCGTCAGTGATTCATCGGATCGTCAAATTTTAATAAAAAAATCACCGAAAATTGTGGCGTCTTTCAGTTTTTTATTTCATCGAAACTCGAGTCTCGTTGAAACGAAGGGAACATCACGTTTATTCGCGGGTACTCCTTATCGAGGACAGAATACAGTCACTTCATTTTTCAGCGCTGGCGTCTGGCTTCGGTTTCGTTGTAACGCGGAAGACGCTGCCAAGACGCCGTTATCAAAAGCCACCGGATAGGAAATCCACGTTAAAGCGACAGCAGCGAGAACGTCGGACCGGATAGAATGAGGGGCTGAGAGGGGCTTTGTCGCATGGGGATGGTAGCTAGCGAGGGAGGTGGAAAAGGCAAAAGACGTTTAATGCCCGCCATCGATAATGTCGTCTGAGTCCGGGCACCAGGGAGTACGCAGTTAAGGAGCGAACGAGGTAGGAAGAGCCCGACTCGGCGAAGCGAGAGAGAAAAGATGGAAGAAGCGACAAGTGAGTGACAAAGAGGTAACAGCGGGGAACAAGGGGATGGATCAAATCGACGGAGAAAATGGGAAGCTAGACGAAGGACGGCCGGGAAAGCGGGGATAGAATGACACGAACTAATAGCAGTCGAACGATTAAAACTAACGATCCCGTTGCGTCGACTAGTTCATCCCCGAGCTTGTCCCTCGACCAGGATTAACTGCCGGTTGACGAGCGATCCGGCCGAAATGAAAATACGGTGCTTTGCCTCTCGGCCACTGCCTTCCATCTTCGTCCGTCACCCTAATTGGCATCTTGACCTTATCGTTTCTTCGTGAATCGATTACGGAATTGATCTATCTTTTCTGTGAAATTGACACTCCGTCTCTAAAATATTGATATAATAATATTAAAATTTCTTAATGTTTTCTTTATAAAAAAAATGCTTATAATAATTTTATATTAATTAAGATCTATTTGTGTCGTAGGATTTTTTGATAGAACTCTTGAGGAGTTATCCAGAACTTTTAAGGAAATGTTAGATTTCGAAGAAAAAAGTTTTAACCGGATGGAACTTAGAGAATTTTTATCCGGAAAATCGCTGAAACTCTTTCATTTTTATCGCCGGGTGATTGTAGATTCTCGAAGTTTTTATGCGAGCATTTGCTTTCTTTTACTACTCACGACAGTCATATACGTCCTCAGTTATACTACTGCGCGAATCGGCTGACTCGAGAACGCTATTACTACTGCAATATAAGATCAAATTGTCACTTGTGTGGAGCGCGCGTAATCATTTTATAAGTTATTGTACAAATTAAACGTGATGTTGATTGTCACAAGTGATTTGTCACACAGCAATGCTGATTTTACAAGAATGCAGCGATAAAGTTGTATCTGCATGCAAAATATACTAAATAAAATTTTAAAATAAACACAATTTAATTTCAAGCTAGCTCTGAGATTTGCACGAACACTTTTTTCGATACTTCGAAGATTTAAAATTCTTTTGGCTTCGAGTATTGCACGTATTTGACCCGTAGCTGATTCTCAGAAAACGATAAAGATAGCGAACAAGTCATCTGTCGGAAATTGCGCACTATATTATCCTCATACCAACTTTTTAAATCATGCACTTTCTTTCGATCCTTTCTTTTTCCTCTCTTTATGCCGAGGATGCTTTTGTTGGTAAAATCAAGCGCAAATTCGATTTTATGAAAATCGCAATGCTATGATATGTACAATCCGATATGAGTTTCCGAGATCTTTTTAATATCTTCTCTTTCCTTATTAAAATAGAATTTTTACTAAAAATAAAAATAGAGATTAAAAGCGATATTAAACGTCAATCTTTTTGTTTGAAATTTTTTTCCGACAAATCTACGTGTATGCGGCCTTTTTACGTAAAGGGTTCTTACGTAGAAGGATCCGTCGAATCCGTCAATATAAAGATTTATGGAACGTTTGTGAGGATAGATGCTGGTAATTCAACACGGAAGCGTATTTCGTCCGTCGACGGTGCTATGAATGCACGTTTCCGGGACCAATTCCGTACGGCGATAGAAGTGCGCGAAATAGGTAATCCATCAGGAAACGACGTCTCGTAAGATTCCTACACAGTACACATGTTGTATATCGTGTACGTTCCTTACGCTTTTCCTTTCGTTCTCTCTTCAGAGAAACAAGGACGAGAAGAAAGGGAAAACAGCATGGGGAAAGAAACGAGGAGGATGTCGGGACAATACCTCAAAGTTCCCATCGTGACCAGCATTTTCGATTCCTCGCATAATTCATTTTTTCCTTCCCGACGCCACCGCCATCCCCATCGACTCTTTCGTTATCGGTACTACTTTTTTTCCTGTCACGACCTTCGAGGACATGCTTCCACTGGTTTTCAAAGTATTGATCGATCGTGCATTTTACGAACGAGACAGGGACGCCTGTTCATCCTGGGCAATAGGGGACAGATAGTCGGTTAGCAATTTAAAAGAGGTCGCCCGTAAAAGGGCATCGCTATGAAAATAAAAATTATAACACGTGCGTCAATTATTTATTCTTTCGTCGTCGTGAGATTTTTAAAAGTTTTTATGTAGACAATAAAGAGACTGCAACATATTTCATGTGATAATCATTTAGTAATAAACGCATATATTTTTTTATAATAATCTAATGCAATTTTTTCTAGTTTCTTTTTTTCATCACTGCTTTACAATAATCTAATGCAATAACTTTTCTAGTTTCTTTTTTTTATCGCTGCTTTTACGATATCGCTGCCACGTCCATAAATTTAATCGACATTTAATGTAGAAAAGAATATGTAAGGTCCTGAGTATTTGTATCCCTTTAATAAATTAAGAGTTCAAAATGACGTAATACAGTGACATTACAGTTCCACGTTATTCAACTAAGTGCACTACTTGCTAATTCATTACGTTGTTCGCGAAAAGCTCGTACAGCTAATAAAATCTCTCTCGGAAATTACGGCGAGCACCTTCCACAACGGGCATCCCCCTATTGCGTTCCTACTTCAAAGTTGATATGGTAACGTGTGTAGGTGCGTAACGGTATATATGCTCGCGCGCGTGTGTGTTTGTGGCGAATTCCAGGCCTCTGCCTCTGTAAAGTTGCCTAGAGAAGCACTTGAAGACGAAGAACGATCTCGACGAGACCCAGCGCATGCCATTTGCCATCCTGCGCGTTATCCACGTAATAGGATTCGCACATGCGATCTTGTGTCACGAAATTCCACAGAGTTTGCAAGTTATGATGAAAATTGGAGAACCGCGCACGTTGTATCTTGATCGTAACAGTTATCTCAGTCTCGCTCGTGATACAAAGTTATCGCGGGGATAGGTAATTCAGTATTATCCTAAGTATAATTTAATAATCTCTTTTCGATATATCTACGAATTTTTTAAAAATTGAAATCGTACGCAAATTTTCACATATAATGTATCATGAATTTAAAAAGATTTATAGAAATAAAATAAATTTTTATAATATTTCTAATGGACGATTTAAATTATTTCATTTCTTTTCTTTATTTTGCTTTCCATATGATATCTTAATTCATCGTTCTAATACTAGCGATATTTTGGGATAATACACTCCGTTAATTTCATCGCGCATGGCCATTCTGCGTAGTTATCGAATATGTCTCTATCGCGAATTACTGCGAGAAACTCGATTTGAGTTTGCCGGATAAGGGAATGATTAAATACTACGGTAGCGCAACGTTGTAGAGCCGTTTACGTATATCTACTCGTTTATGTAATCGTATCGTTTGCGCATACATCCGTATCGTGAATTACTACGCGAAACTCGATTCGCGTTTACCGAATTAAGGGGTTATTAAATAGTATTACATCGATCCACGACACGCTTTGTTTATTAACAATATTGTGAGTCCGCCTCTATGCAACCTTGCCCAAGATAATCACGTGATACATGATCGTTATCGGATGTTTTGGATGTGATGGATCCCCCCTTGAATAATAATGGCACATGTGCTTGGGTGAAATCGATTAATATGCAATTTGTATTCCAATAAACCATCAAATATTATCATTAACTTCAATTTCGCTCTCAGCTGTTACGGAAAAAAAGCATACTCTATAGAACACAGTGTGTTTTGAAAATAACTATTTTATTAAATCATTGATTAAAGTGATTCGAAACAAGCCTCTTTTTTCAAAAATATCGCAACTGAGAAAAATATATTTAGGAAATTACACACGGTCACGGAATTTCACGAGGCAGCCCTTATTGCAACGTTAATCGATTTGCCAATTAAGCGTACGCATAGGCTCCCCGTCCAAAGTCCAGTTTCTAGCGCAGAAGTTTTCAATTAACTCTCTCTCTCATTCTTGCGGAATGCATTGTTCTTCGGAACTTTCTAAGGTCCATAATTTATGGCATCCAACAGAGGAGCTCTTTAGAAAACTCGCGTATTCTATTTCTGAAGTGCCTAGAAGGAACTTCACTGCGAGGGACACCGACGAGTGACGAGTGACGGTGGAACAGGGCGGTGGAGAGCGGACGATAGCGAAATGCCATTAATAATTATCGCGCTTAAACAAAGGATCGTGAAGTGGTTCGGTCGAACGACTTGCATAAAAGACTTGACAGGATCGGCCGCTCTCGTTGCCTCATGAATATTCCGTCCTTCATTGCGGAAGCTAAGGGCGCGAGTGGAGCGCGAAATCATTTCGGGGTATATTGATAATCGGACATTAAAAGCGGCGAGGTCATGGTGACACGCACGAGACAATATTATGACGCCGGTCACGATTTCTCTCTTGCTCTTTCTCTCTCTCTCTCTTTCTCTCTTTCTCTAATGGCCAACGATGACGACGATGACGTCGACGACGAAGATAACGATGATAATGTCGAAATTTTACCCAAACGGAATTCTACGACGGATAAGATGCGTCGTACTGAATCGAAATCTCTCTGAAAAGCGCAACACGGCTAAAAATGCAACATAAAATAATTCTCAAAAATAATGTATAAAACTAAAAATATCATTATTGTCATAAAATTTCAGGCCCGCGGTGCGAATATTTTATTTCATTTATTTACGCTCTCTATCTGCCTTCATTGCACGATAGATCGCGCAGCCCCTGTATTTTTGTAAATATTTGATATAGATTTCGATACGTATATAATAAAATTTATGCGTCGCATAATAAAACATGCGTATGCACGTTTACATATATGAGGCATTTTTTTCGAACCGGCGTTATTGATTTAACGTACATTTGCGCAAAATATTAGGTATACTGAATAAATATACAACGGTGTAATGTTTATCGACGTTAGCGTGGTGTTGAGGAATGCATGAGTTCACAATATTTACGGTCCATGGATCGCGTACGACCTAATCGCATTATACCGTCTAATCTCAAAAAAGAACAATAAAATTAGAAGTTGTTACCGAGTTAAGAGGAAACTCCAACGGTCCGGCATATTCGATAACGAGACGTGATACTTCGATCTCGATAGTATTAGTTCGATAGCAAAAGTTCGCCGATTTAACACTGTCTCTCAGGGTCTTATGCACATAAAAATCGCTACTTTCAGTTTTGTCGACACGTAGAACTAGCTTCTAACTTTGTTTCTTTAAAACGATAAGAAAGCACAAAAACGATACCAACGATAATGTTCATTTGATGTTACACACTTTTTAATATTATGCATCACTATTTTAACGCGAAATTTGGAAATAATGCTGATTTCACGGTTTTATTTCCATGACTATTTAATTGTCAATTATCAGGAACTTCACGTTTCAGAAATTCAACGTTTCTCTTGCATTCCTTCGCTCTCCTGCGCTCATCTACCCATATTTCCGACTCATAAAAGTTTGCCGTGGGCGTGTAATAAATTCTTTCTTTTTTATGACGTGGATTCAGCCTTTACCCCTTTTATTCCACTTATCTCCCTCAACAAATTTTATCGATGTTGTACGACTCACACAGACCACGAACTATCACACTATGGCGTTATCGTTTTTTCTCGGTTAATTTTAACGACTTATTTTATCGATTACCAGAGATCGTGATGCAACCGTGTCAATCGAATTTACATGAAATCCTGATCAAATGTGACGAATAGAAAATAATAAATGAAATTATACACGTGAAAGTAATAAATGTAATTACACCCAATTAAAGCCAATTAAGAAATATTAAACATTTTAACTTTTATCAGAATTAAATAATATTACAGCTTTTGTAATATACCTGTCAATTAATTAAGTCTTAATTAAGTCGTATTATCAAATATAAAAGCATATTAAAATAAGTAATAAAGGAATGTTGGAACGCTGACGGAATTATTAATAAATTCTCACTCTAATTTACAAGTATGTAATAATTTTGAAAATTAATAAAATATCACGTTCTGACTTTCGGAAAAAGTATAATTATGTTTGCGTATATATAAACAAACAAATACTTATCCATAAGCATTTGCCGTTTGCGTTTCATTTTTCAAATATGAAAATCCTCCACGCAACGATATAGTAATATTAAAGCATTCCCGAGTCGGGTGTTTCGATGAACTTTTACAGTGCTGAAGGGGTGACTGGTGAACGGATTTGTGACGTATTTTCGTATATCTACTGGAATAGCACTGTTGCAAAAACGATATGAGACGCAGCCGAGCATTCGGTCATGCATCTGACCGAGACGTGAAATTAATGCTCCTCGAAAGTTGGACGCGGCCAAGAGCGCGGATTGTGACGTGACGCAAAGTTTTATCGCGAAATACGTAATGTGGAAATCCCGGCGCGGTCCGGCGCCGGTGGTAGTGCCCGTGAATATTCTAATGTCATTAAACATTCATAAAGCTCCCGCGTAATGCCGCGTCCCCTTGCGCGAACTTTATATACCTCTTTTGCAAATTTCCGATCTAATTTAATATTAAATATTTTCGACGGAGTGAGAATCAAGGGATCACGCCGCAAAGGGATCGTGCACTCGCACAGCTACAGATACGCTAATCGCTTCATTGATTTTGTCATGAAGGACAGTCGCGAAAAGCGATTTAATTTTTAACGAAGCGCACAGTGAATCAAAGTCGTTGCTGTTGCTCGAGATAGAATTGCGTTGACATAGCTCGCACATAAAAGAAGGACTGCACTACACTCGATATTTTTTTTTTATTTCGTTATATCTGAGCTTTTATTCTTTTTTTTTTTTTTATTTATTATTATAGAAATTCAAAAGAATAACAGATATAAACTTTCACGTTCTGCATGATATGCATGCCAATTTTAACGTTTATTCAATCTCATAATGCATTTGATAAAACATATAAATTTAGAATTCAGACGTTTCCATTAAAATTTTTTAAATAATATATAAACGCTCTTATATTATTTAAAGACATAATCCGATGGATGACTCTTTTATGCGTGAACGACGTCGCGCCTTTTCATATTTTTTCGACGTTACCGTTTTGCGTACGCGCACGGTACATGCAAATTATTTATACGCAAACGCATCCCTCGTTATTTTCACTATTAGACCACGCAATATCTTTTAACTTCCCGACGAAGTTTGCGGATAAAAGTCGGCGAGCGAGGCGAGGCGAAGCTGCAAGCACACGGCGCGGTGCATCGCGGTCATGCCATACAGTACACAAGAGGATCGTACGTATATTCGGTGTTATATATTCACGCCTCCATGCGATTGCATTTCATCGAAATTTTCTGTTCTCTCTCACGATGAAATTGGCAGCGCAAAAAACAACGATCCGGACTACCGACGTCGTCCGTATACCCGACGCGCGGGTGTGAAATTAATGCACCTCGAAAGTCGGTAGTTTTATCGCGGAATAAGCAATGGTCGAAAGTCCTTTTTCCTTCCTCTCACACCGTCCTAATATCCGTATTTCGTTAAACATTCATGGCCTTTTAGTATTTTTCCGAGTTATTGCCACATTAATAATTCCTGTTCATTTCTTTTATATCACGTTCTTATATGTATCGTGTTATCTGCTCGCGTATTCGGATATCTAATCCAGAAACTTCCAATCTGAGCTAATGGTACTTTCAATAGTCTAGTCTGGATTCAATGTAGGTCGATTGTTGATCCCCAAACGTACTTTCAATTCGAACTTTCAACTAAAAATCATGTAAAGTTATGCGATTGATCTTAACACTTAATACAGTGTTATAATACGCTTTTAATATGCTTTTTATGCATAAAAGTATACAATGTGAATACGTAATTCTGATTGTCTTAAAAAAAAACAAGGCAAAAAATTTTAACAAATGTCAGAAATTTTAATGATTGTTGTCATGGCCTGAGAAATTTAGGAGATCAATATTCGTAAATTCCGAATTAACAGCAGTATTCTATGTGACACATGAACGTGATCGTCGCTACCACATTATGAGACCAGGCATTGTCGTAACACCGATCCACAAATTTCGCTCATTTTATTTCTCCTCACTCCTTCGTTGCTCTCGTATCATTTCRTTTCATTTCATCTTGTTTCGTTCTATCTCATCTCCGTCTCATCTCATTTCATTTCATTCTATACCGCGCACAGCCGTCCGCGTTGTGATGATACGCGAAAACACGCCCGGTAAGCGACGTTTTTTCATTCCCTTATATTTTTTCCTTCTCACCGGCACTTTTTATTCGGCGATTCGCTCGGTGGAGCGCGGAGCGGCGACGGAAGGAAGAGAAGGAGGCGAGGTGTTAGGTTTTATTCCTGTCGTAAACAATATTTTTATTGCCGCCTCATCTGAGGAGAAGGGTGCAAAAGTGCAATTCCGGGGGATGTTTGCCATTCTCGTGCGCGTCGTCGGCTCGACACGATCGAGCTGCTCCGAAACGTAACTCATTCGTCTCCGAGAGGCCGACGATCTTTGCGAGCAAAACAAGTCTATCACATCATTCACTTTAAACTGGCGTTTTAATTATTTCAAATTTTTTTCCTATGAGAAAACAAGAGATAAAAATAAAATAATTTAACAAAGCAAGCGACAATAAAAATTTTCTATATCGATGATTATAATTATCTCTTTATAAAATCTTTAAGAGATCTGAAATAACAATATTACACGATGCAGAGAAAAAATATATAGTATTTTTAATTTTTATGACATGGAATGTACCCATATAAATTCCAAGTGTGTGTGTGTGTGTGTGTGTGTTTGCGCGCGCATGCGTGTGCGTGCGCGCGCGCGCGCGCAGGAGAGAATAAAAACCGCTTACAAAGAGTAATAAAACTGAACAGAGTAATTGTGACATATTAATAAAAGCGGAACAGAGTACGTCAAAACGAAAACCGGAAATTTGGTTTAACTGCAGCGAATATACATACAACTCATGTTTTAAAAGTAGCATAAAGTTATTAAATATCCGTTTGATTGTATATTACTTTCACTAAATCATATAATATTACTATTATATTATACTTTTATTCAAAATGGGCCTTTAATAAACGTTCGACAAAAAAATTTTGGTCATTTATAGCCAATATTACAGTCGATAATTTCCAATATCGAAAGTTCAAACAGATACGATTAAACAAATGTATCATCGTATGAGCGTATCGGGCATGCTCGTAGATACGCAAACTTTAATTCGGATTTGACTAACGGATAGGAAAGTTTATGGACATGCATGGATACGAGAGTAACAGCGGCGACTTCACGCACCGAGGCTAAAGCGCGTCAATCTCGAGAAAGTTTCGGATCGTTACAGCTCGAAATTTCGCTCACGTATTCGCCAACTCCGTCCGGCTATCGAGAATCGAACACAATCAAACTGCGACATGTATAAATACGCGCACATACGTACGTATGTACGCATGTGCACATAAAATGCGTCCCTCTAGCTGTACGGCGATTAGTTTGATATATTCAAATTGTCACACAAGTTTCATCCAGTTTCGCGTTTATCTCCGTGCCTCCTCCCGCGTTCTATCATTCTCATTCATAATCGATATCACCGAAGCAAAGACACAATCGCGAATCATGTCACAACTGGCTCGTTCCAATTTTAATCGCATTTCACACCACACTGCGATAGCTTCCAAATAATTCAGTATGTGTCTGATGCAAGAAAGATAGCAGGCTAGCAGGATAGCAAGCGATATATCTCATGTTATRTCTGCTAATAAATAAATAATATTATAACCGAGATTTAAACACATATTTTATTTTATAAAAATCGCAAGTTTTACGCCTTGTCAAAGTAACTACTCCAAACATCGTGTACGTATATCATGATTTTTTTTTTTTGCCAGCTGTGCCATTTTATTTCATCAGCAAAATAGTTTGTAACTCATCTAATATCAGCACATTCTCTCAGAATATTCGCGTGACGTGGAATACCTATTTTCTTTCAACTGTAATCTTTTTTCACGCGCCAGGCTCAAAGCGAATCGAGGTAAGGAAACCAGACGGGAGATGCCAGGAATGATTGCAATTGCCCGTTGCTCTTTGATTAAAGTGTCCCTAGCAAACTGTTATAAGTTCCGCGCTAGTAGGCGAGTTCATTAGCATGCTATCCGCCTGACGTCTACGTCGTCTACGTCAGGACTGACGGCGAGGTCGGGACGTCGGCGCCGACGTAGAGTCCCTAACGTTGGCTCAGGTTGGATTCCCGTCACTTAAGTACTCAATAGCCGTGCTACAGACGCCACACAACTATCTGCAACTCTTATTAACTACATTCTATCTTTGTTACCGTGCATCTGACTAAACTGTTTTCTTGACTTCTGGAATACGCGAGCAGTTATTTAATTAAGATACTCGCATAATTCTAAATACATTTCTATCTAGAGAATTTTTTAAATATGAAGAGCCTATAGCTGTTTCGAATTCAGTCAGAAGCTTCTGTAGAAGAAAAAAGAAAGAAATTTTATCCTAAAGTAAGCATCGTACCATATCGAAGCCACGTGGCGACCATTACTTCCAGGCTACGTTAGAAAAACTCATCGACAACATACGTAAGCACTTCCAAGCTGTACTCGACAGTGATGAAGATTAGACAGGCAACAGTGTGCATTAATTTATAGAAACATTATTCCGATCTTTCAATCTTTTGAAAGATCGAGGATACGTCTAACTAAAAATAATAATTGTGTAGCTATCACTCTCGATCTGAGATACTTTTCTATAAGGATGTTTTCTCCTTTGCAACGCGTTATGTTTGCTTCGCTAAGTAAGCCACAATATCAACTAATTCCCGATCGGAATGTGCACACATCTCTCTCTTTCTGCCATGTCGAATAGCGACAGATAAATTGGTTAGTACGTAGATCGAGAAAAAGCATGTAATTAGAAGCCTATGGGGAAATGAATTCTTTCCGGTGGAACGATTAATTCGACTGAGCGATATAAGGGAAGGATTCATTCGTTTTCTCGTGCGTGTGTGTCTATGTGCAAGAGAACGACGTGGTTTCTCCATGTACGTACGCGATTCTGCAACCGCTGCCTTTTTGCAGAGCTTTTGCCTTCGCTATTACACCGATCCGTCATATAAAACGCGAACTATTTGTATAATACTATGTGAAATATGAGCGCAAGTTCGCCGTTATATCGTATGAATGTTATGTAACAAGAGCAACGAGTTCTTGTTAGCATGCGCTGCAGTATTCGTAAATTTGAAATGTATATTCATTCCTGCATCATTCCTACAAATATTCTTACATTGAATTTAATAATAATACTGCAGATGGTCATCTCTGCTGATATTTTCACATTCTTTCGCCTTCCTTTATCCCTTTTTCGTTCTCCAATCTAAGTCTTCGCATTTTACGGCGTTTCAAGTCCGGGCGCTAACCGGACCGAGCGAATCGCAAAGTTCATCGGTGGCAAATCGAATCGACGTATTTATTCAGCACTCAGCAGCCAGCCTTCGTCTCGCGGTCGCGCGCACGAAGATAAGACTTTTCTCGATCCAGCGAAGACCAGCGTACGCGAGGCTATATATCCTGAGCTCGATCTTCTTTTGTAGAATCTCTCTCGTCGCAAAAGATAGAGAAAGAAAGAGAATTCGTGCACAATTTGCCTGCAGCACTTCGTTTGACGCATAGTACCATAACAGCCGGAAGCGAGGTCGCTATCCGATATATCATCTTTTTTAAACCGTCGGTCTGTCTTTTTTTGATCCCAGCGATACATAATTTGCCGGGAACGGTGTTTCAGTCTCGTGATAGCGGAAGCCGATAACCCCCGTTATTTTTCATGCACGCGGAATTTCCTGGACAGGCAAATGTCCGTGGAGTTGGCACACTCCATGGTAACGTTAGCAGCGACGATATAGAGGCGGGAAGCTCATTACCCGGGCAAATAGAGGGAGAGATAAGAACGTAGAGGAAGGAAGAACGGTCTCGCGCATCTCACGTTCTGTCTGTATCTCAATTTCCTAGGTAATCAACCGCGGTTTACGATATACGTGAAAACGCGCATTAAACCAATTTCAGCGTCGAACAGAATGATGCATTCTCTGTGACGCTTGAACGAAAAGCTTGATCCAGCGATTTCATCTTCCTTTCCCTCCTCGATCGTTGGACACTCGACGATGATTATTTTCGCTCGCGTTATTTTCTATAAAAAGCGCTATATATATTTTACGGTGTCGTGATTCGAAGCATCGCCATCGAATCAAGTGGAAGCCAGTATCAGTTCCTCGCCTTCTTCTGCTCCTTTTCGTTCTCGATGTAGAGACGAGCGCTGGGATCTGGCCGGTCGTAAAAATAAATCCGGGACTCATAATCTGTTTGAGGGGATAGCGTTTTCCTCGTTCGGCGACAGGGGACTCCGGACCCGCGCGATAATATGATAGGAAAGGAGTTCGCTCTCCGTTTTCAGAGAATTTCGCTGCATTCACCGCTTTCTCCTTGGACATTCCTTTGATGATCTTCTTCGCGAACGCTCGTCGATTTGAGCGTTTCGAAATGTATCCATTCATATGTTTCAACCATCATCGGTGACAGATTGAAATTATTGTTACGACGGTGTTGTAAACGGCGTAATGCGATGTAACTGGATGGGTAAAGCAGCGCATAAAACTGTGTTTACGCAAACGATATTTCGCTGCGGCGCGCGCGTTAGACCGTCGACCATAAAACTCGATGAAATTTACACCGAAATGAGACTTTACCGTACTCGAAACCATCTACTCGTTCCACGAGCGTGTCGGATCGCCTTAATTTGAACACATGCATCCACACACATACGTATACATGCACGCATGGCAAAGCCGGGCGATGGACAAAGGGATCGCGCTTTCTCCTGCGCGGTCTAGCAGAATAGAAAGTCTCATACCGTTTCGCAAAATGAAATGTTACATCATAGAGCCATTTTTACTACGAGTTATCAATCTGCTTTTTCCGTTTTTTTTTTTTTTTTTTTTTTTGTTTAATCAACGTTTTTCCTTTATGTATATTATATAGTCCTATTTTTGTTTTTATTTCGTGATTTTATCATCTCTTTTTGAATTTGTAGCTGCTTCGGGCTTACGGAAAAAAATGACGGTTCATTTTCCTAATGCGACTGATAACTGATACCAAACGGGACCATGTTCGTCGATAGCAGGTGGGAACAATCGAGAGCGTCTCTGTGTCGATGATGGATGATGGAAATGTTAACGAGGTTCCCCACAATAGACGTGGAACAGAGCTGGCCGTAACAACAGTGCAGTTCGGTAACGGATTTACCGAACAAACGATCTACACGTAAGATGAATAAATACATAATGAAAATACATCGGAGAGATACACGTGTACAGATTTAATACATTAAAAACAATTAAAAAATATTTTTCGTATCGTGTTAAATATAACGCGTCTCTTTAGTTTTACGTTTTCAAACGGTACTTTCATTGACCGAGCCATTTTAACTTCACCATCATTGAATCGACGAGATTTCTCGAATTTCTAAAGGCTCGATGCGTGGGGCAGGTCACACGCATTGTCAATTCCGACCCAAGGGTCGGTGGAAGGGACGCTGTGCATTAGCGTTTCGTATCAATATACATAGAATTGGAGCATACACAATTTCATTAGCAATTACGAGTTAATTCGTGTTTCGAGCACAGAGAATTTTTGTGACAAAAGCAAGCGTTTCTAATTTGGCAACAAATTATTCTACCTTTATCATTTTTGGATTCATGCCAAGTTTGCGTTATCAAGAATTGTCTTATTGTTTTATTTATTTATTTGTGCTGTGTACAATTGTTCCTACATAAACTAATAGAATTGATGATAAATTATAATATTATATAGTGTCTGAAAATCATCGACTTTTATGACAAATTTTCTATCGATTTTATTCTTTTAGAAAAAAAGAGTGGTATTTATTGTAACTTTTAATTATTTACATCGCACATCTTTGTAATTATTGCAAATTAAAATTTTCTTAAAATAAACTATATACTAAAATTAATTAAATAATTAATTCTATTCTCTTAATGTATTTACCTTCTCACAATCTTGTAAAGTAAAAAACTTTTTTTTTTAATCACTTATAAATCAAAAATTATTGATGTCTCGATATGTCTGCTAAAGAGAAATCGATTCTAAATTGATTAAAGGACCTGTCATTATAATTTCTAGTGATTTTGGGATATTATATAGTAAACTAAAATAATTGAAGTTTATATTATATTATCACAAGTATGTCGCGATATTATTAACGAGCAATGGTAGTAGTGTGTATAGTATAGTATAATCCTTAATTTTTTTTTTTTTGGCCTAGCAATGACAATCGAAGTGTCGAGCCTTTCATCCCTAAACTGATACACCAGAGACTCTGTTAGAATCCGTGAGTCATTCGTATCGATCGATGTGGTCATACATATTGAAAAAAATGAGACAAAAATGAGACAAAAATGAGACAAGAAAAATTAATATTAAAATATCAGTGACAGAGAAAACAATAAGGTTTTCCAGTCGCTATAACCTACGTGTAAAAAACAGACAATGAAATATTTCCTAATCGTGTCCTACTTCAAATTCCACTGATGTCATATCACTACCGGAAACTTCGGACAACGACGATTAACAGGGGTAGAGAAAGGGTAAACGCGTATCGCGATTATTTGATTTCCCATTAACATACGGGGTCAGCGTAATTCGTACACGTGTTACGTTGCGCACGCACACGTTTGTCGCATCGTGTAAAGCGTGTATCCGCGATCGCCGTTCTCCACGCGTGCACGGCGTGTGCTCGCCAGATGTCCAAGAGCGGGATGCTGGTGCGTCGCCGGGTGCCCATGGTCCTCCCACACGATGCGGTCGCGGCGCGGCACGAACGGGCGCGAGAGGGTAGGAGAGAAGCGAGAAGGGAGGAGAACGCCGCCGAGTGTGGAGAACGGAACCGTTCAGTCGCAGCCACGAAGCGGCGCCGTGCGCGAGGACGACGACGAACGACGACGGCGGATAATATCCGCGAACACTATATTCTTCTCGTCGGTCGTCTCGTCTCCGTTCGCTCGAGAAAAGGGTGTCATCGAGATCCGAGCTGAAATTTAATTTCAACCAAGAATGTTGTCGATCTGAACATCAACTTTTCGCCACGCGGAAGTCTTTCTTGCAATTTCCATGAGATCTTTCGCGCCGCGGACGTGAGAGTGGCGACAACTACAAGACGAATCGTTTCGGATGATACGAATACTTTATACGAACGTTTTACTTATCGGAAACGTGGCGGAGAACGAGCGTAGTAGTGTGGGTAGCGGAGCCGCGACGGTGATCGGGTCTATAATTAACTGTGAAGAAAGCGCCTGGCAGAGAAACATAGTACCATCTCTGCAAGAATTTAAGTCCATGAGTGGATTCTCGGTGGAAAATGGACTTTTAATAAATTAATAACGCGACGTTACGAAGAAACGAAGGACTTGCGACTTGCACATCATAAAGTTCTTCTGTTGAACGTTCGCTAATAAATATCGCGTTTTGAATAATCATCTAGATCCAATAATCGATATGATGTAATAACTTCGGGAAGCGATCTTTGAGATATCCATTCGAAGGAGGATCATTAATAACGGTTAATAAGTTCTGCGGAATAATGAACTTCTTGAACCTGTACGGCAGCTGTGGCACAGAAACGGAGTAGATCGGTTACGGAACTTCAAACAGTGGGTGAACTGTGCGATCGTTTGAAAGGATAACTTTTTTATTGATTTCCATAAATGGAAAATCGTACCCTCTCTTCATCATCACTCGACATAAATTTTGCGGCCCAAGACATGCTACAAAGCGGGAATCGGAATTAACCGCGTGACTCATTTCGAAGAAGTGATATTCCGAGCGTCACCTCGGTCATGTTTTACGAGCGGAATAATTCCTCGTGGAAGCTGAATTAACGGCTTCGCGTGCGGCCTCTCGTTGGCGGTGCTACATCGGAAAACGACGGTGAAGACCAGATGATTAAGAGAGAATGATTAAAGCACTCGGATGCTCGAACTCGAGAGAGAACGCGTCACCAGGCACGTCCTGATCCGCGATTAGGAGGAGGTCGATCGATCCCGGAATTAACGCCCCGCGAGTGTCAAACGAGCCGCGACAGGAACATCAATACTCTAATAAATGTCACTCGCACGATCGATCGGCGCCTTTTGCCAGCCATGACGTAAAGAGAGGGCGATTTAACAGCGACGAGGGTCAACGTTGTCGAGAGTGGCTGTCGGGATCGGCTGTCCACGATCGTATGTAGATACCCGATCTCCCGTGCGAGTGCATCGAAGTCTGTGATCCTGACACCGCTTAGGGGGGATAGGGGGTGATTCTCTACAGTTATGCACGGATGGAGAATGAACTGCGGTGCGTGAGGGAGAGAGGCGGACACTCCTAAACCGATGAGATGACAGTGCTGTGCGTGCTGTGGGCTACTCTGTCCACCGTGGCTTCGATTCTGGCGTGCTCGGGTTTTTACCTGCCTTATTGGATTCAGGTGAGCAATCGCGTTATACGCTGTTAATTATGCCATAAAGAATTATAAAAATCGAGATCCAACTTTTAAAAATTCTTCAACTTGTTAGTGTTGAAGCAATTTTTGAAGATTATAGCAATTAATCGTGAAGGAATTATGAGACAGCCGCAAATAATTAACGAAACATGAGAATTCTACTCCTCTTTTTGTTTCTCTTGGATTTGCGCAAATTAGCACTAAATATAGGTTCCTTATAATTAAATCAATATCGCTTTCTCTCTCTGTCGCACGATACATTGGCGAAGTTTAATGTCATTAACGTGCAGTATTAATGAGTGATAAAGCAGCATATTTAAAGCAACTGATATACTAGTTGATACTTCGATATGCATCGTACTGACGAACAAATACAGAATGACCGATGATTTTTGGCTGATAACTGGCAACTTTTTATGCTCGAAGCATAGGAGGGAAGTTCACCATAGTTACGTTACTTTGTTCCATCGCTGTAAAACTGTACGACATCGTTTTTCGCATTTTTGCGACATCGCCGTAAAGTCATTTTGAATTTCGTACGATCGTAGTTTGCGCATCTTCAAGATTTCCATACATGTAACGTAGCTATAAACACGAAAACCTCATATCTTTAACATGACGATGATGACATGGAGATATAAGAAAGTCGTTCTCGTCTCCTTGCTTATCATCGTAGGGTCTCGTATCAATGACTGCGACAATTTCTCTGGATCGTAAAGCGATTTAATAGACGCCGCGATAAAACGCGAAATTTGCGTGTTCGACTATTAAAGTACCGATCAATAATTTCGTGAATAAATGACGTGAGTTAAATAACGTATCGAAAACATTTCGCGATTTCAATAAGGCATATCAAGTTTGTCGATTAATGAACGATCGTAGAGTATTGAAGTACGCGACGCGAAATTATAATTCCATTCATTCAGCGGACGGAATGTTGTATATTTATCGAACGGAAAATTGTATATTTTTCTTACGTTGCTTCTTACGTCGTGTGCTTTTTGCGCGTGTTCGAGTATTCAAGCGGCAGTTCATTTATCACTCTCGAGCCATTCATTGGGAGATCAGACGGTTAAAACTCGCGAACTCGAATTTCAGGACTTGCCAAGGTCGAGTTACGAGCTATGAGAGCGGCGCAGTGGCTGTTCTCCAATGCTCATTCCCATTAATTCTTGATTCTTGCCGCGTAGTTAAATGTAATCCGATTATACGTATATCGATGTATTTCTCAATAAATTAGCCAGGAGCCGGGAATGCGAGCGAGCTTTTGTCAGAACGCGGATTAAAAGATATTCGTTTTAAAGCGCCTTTGCACTCACCAGCTTTAATGTTGAGATAAGATTGCAACATTATTCGCGGATAATGTTACTCGTTTCATTTTCGCATTCGTTCGTTCGTGCGCAAGATGTAAAATCGGACGAGATGAATAGTGGCGGAGTTTGCGACAAAGAAGCAAAATACAGCGAAGAGTAGTGAGAAAAGAGCAACTTGGAAATAAGAAAAAGCAAAGAAGCTACAGAAATAAGAAGTGGAAGGAGGCAAAGAAAATGTGAGAAATCGAACGAGCTCGAGTCGTCCGACAAGATGGATCGCAGTGCGGCAGTAATCGGATTTCTTCGGTTTAAACCACGAGTAAACTAACAAAACTGAAACATTAGTTCTATAATGCAAACGTCTTAATATACAGATGTTTGTTACATATTGTAATTTGGCAAAGTTAAGAAAACGAACTAAAGAAAAAAATATTGTGATAAAAGATACGCGAAGAGAAAAAATTAATATATCATGCTAACGAATATGTCAACGAATATTTCAAAGTTATTATGTTCTTTATCACTAGAATATGTCAATAAAAAAAAGATAGAAATGCCTGTAGACGATCATAATAATAATAATTATGTTCACATAATTGAATAACAATGCGCTCATATTGTAGCGTACCGTAATTCAGACAATTGAATGATTTCACTCTAATTACAGTTCGGCATTATTGTTACAAGTGTAACGAAGTCCTGGCTGTGACGCGAAGCAAAATTTTGGTCCTTGAAACTTACCGAGACGTTCGTTACGCGTACAAGATTCTTGAACGCGACAAGAACGCTCTGGGCACCGACAACTTGCTAGAGAGAAGTTGATGAGGCGAAGATCGTCGGGTAGGGTAACTTTGTACTTCGTGTGACTACTACGTGCCTTTACCTGACATAGTTGATGTCGCAAATTCAAGATAATTTTCAAATGAAGTCCTCATTCGTGACCAAATGGTTTATATTCTACGTTGCGTCGCAAATGAAGCCACCTCTCAAAAGAGAAAAAGAGAAAATACCGTTTTTCAGTTACACGGTCAAGAAATCGATTTTTTTCTGCTCCGAATCTATTTTGCATTTTCTCTAGGCAACTAACTTCGTGCACAGACTTGACAAACCCTTTTAACTTTAAGTTTCGCGGACGGTGAGAGAAGATACAGTTAGCTTCTCTGAGATCTTGTTACTGTTGATTGTGGATATTTCGTTTCTGAGAGCTCGTTTGTACGGTTTAGGATTAATGACGTATCGGTTCGTGGTATAGCGAATCACTGGAGGAATCTAGAGCTATAAGGGAAGCCTTGTTGCAAGAGGAATCTTGTTATCCAAAGCATTTCATCAGTTTAATTAACGGATGGTGTTTCTCTTTAGAAGCAATTATTTTCTCTATGTGATTTTTATCTCATTCATTTTCTTTAAATTCTTCTTTAAATTTATATATGCATAGATGATATGCATAGATGATAGATGATACATAAGCAAATTAAGTGTTTTTATGGCATCACGTTTATAAATAAATATATATTATTAACAAATTTCTATATAAACATGCTATTTCATACACTACACAAATTAATTTTTAATAATTTTTTTATAAGTAATATATATATATACACACATATATATATATATATATATAAAATCTGTGTGCATGTATATTATATTATAATAACATAATTTTTTTCAAAGTTATGCTCAATTAATGTTAATTAAACAAAGTTTGACGTGTTTAAAGTGAATTAAATTATGTTTGAATTTATCTTATTTTTACAATGAAAAAATAAACTTTTAAAAAGCTTATTCTTTTATCAAAAAGTTGTTGTAATTTTTATACTAATTATTAAATATTAAATTATTTATATAATTATTATTTTTACATTTTTAAAAACGTAGATAGATTCATTTATAAGCAAAAGTTCCAAAAAAGGAAAGAAGAACTTATTTATGAAATTGCGCAACTTCATGTTTAGTCGGAGACTTTTATTACGATTTATTAATGGAAACAAATGCGAAAAAAGAAACGTGCTTGAAGGAAACGGCATTTGGCAAACGACAAGCGAGCTTATTACGACCACCTCCTCCGCTAGACGGTCGCGCTATATTTTTTCCGTATTAAAAGAAGCAATCAAAAGCATTCAAACAGGACGGCGAGACATTTTCCGTTTCTTTAGTGCCGTGTAAAATCTGTTGGAAAGAGGAGAAAATTTCCCTTGCTGTGCCATCGCCTTCGCATATAAATGAATAGAATGCATAAGTCTCTCGGATGCTGTTGCATGTTCGCGTAACGCGAGGATCTTCGTGTCACGAATCAGCAGCATTCAAATGACGCCAAATTGACGTTAACGTTTCTACTTTACACTTATTCAAATATTCCTCATCTTATTCCTGCAATTACCTTCCATTCTGCAAACAGCTCGGGAAAGTTACATTAAAAGAGAGATGAAATTAAATTTGCAAATATTTCTTTAATATTTATGAGCTTTATTGCATTTCTTTTATTGACCGTAATTTTAAATCAGCTCTTTAGATTTTTCACCGAAGTTAGCGAGCTTTGCTTTATACAATTTCATTAAAGCCTAGCGCTAAACGCAGTAGCGTAACAGCTGCGTTTCCACGACTTTGTGTATTTCAGGGACGATTGCTGGGGAAGGCGGACGCATACTTCAGTTCCTTTCGACGTTGCAACTACCCGCGAATCAAGCCGTCCAGCGCCACGCCCGAGATAGTTTACGAGTGCGCGAGGTATTCCAGGTGCGTATTTTCGCATTACTATATTTCCATATCAAAGCAAACAGGTGCAAGCACGTAACTACGATTATGGATCTCAAAGGAGCAGGAGGCTCCGCTTATGGGATAGGCACTCGAGATTCTGAACAGTAGTGTACAAATCTGCTCAAGATATTTTCGTGAGTCAACGTACTGATTAAATAAAATCAGATCGGATGTCGAATGCATCTCGATTTTAATTATCTCGTTTAACGAGATATCTCGAGATAATCTCGAGATTTTTCGTTCAAGAAAATTGACGATCAAGATTGCAGCGCGTGGACAAATTATTATATTACCAGAATAAAGTTATATATTTATGTATATGTTCGTTCCCATGACAGTGATACAGTATAAATTTATATGTATAGTTAAATTAATGTTTTATATATGATGCTTTTTATTAATAAATAATTAATACATATGACATGACCTAATTAACACAAACGAGGATTAAACGTTTGTTGGAATGAACATAAATTACGTGGAATTTGAGTTATGCAACCATACCGTGCGTATGCAAAAAAAAAATGTGCACGCATTCGTGTGATCCCCACACGAGGGAGTAATATTCAAAGTTCTAACGACGGACGGATTAATTTGAGTTCGGAACGCGAATCCGGATAATTACAGCTGGGCTCAAGTGCTCCATATAATTCGTGGAATAATTCCTCGCGGGATACTTTGTGCGGATGTCGCGATCGCGTGAGAAAACGGAACACACCGCGCTATAAAAACTTTCTTCGTGAACTACGTCGGTTCTGCCACGCGCGCGGTCGTAAAAATCGCGGTCGCCCCACGGCATTGAAACTGAAGCACTATTATTAACAAAGGGAATTACAAAGGGCCGAGAGGAAGCAAGAGAAACGACGCGGTCTTTTATTCTCTTTGCGCAAGAAACCCAGAGTTACATAGCATATCATAACTTCACTTCAAAAAACGATTGTTTTGTTTTATCTAAATAAATGCTTTTCATCAGTTAATAAAGGAATTAATCCATAGTCAATCAAATGTTGAGCTTCTGAGCGTGCAAAAATAATTTCAAAAATAAATATTTTATTTTATATGTATTTTTAGAGTCTATATTAAAAACGATAAAATAACTCCAAACTATATTGTCTAATTAAAAATATATGTAAGTTATATGTAATTTGCATTAAGCTTGCATAAAAATAAATTTTCATGCATAAGTATGCATGAAAACAAATTTTCGTGATGTTAACAATTTTAATATTATTAATATCAATACACTAAATTAATCGATATACATTTGTTTATGTTATGGCACTGATAATGATCATAATAGTGGACATAACAATAATCGCGATAACGACGTGCAAACGCGTGATTAATCGGATTTGATTGCATTTCAAGCTCAAAATATAAAGGTGTTTGCAAATCATGTGTTTTTTACCGAGTACCAATTTATCCCGTTCACAACTAAATCCCCGTATTCGCTTCGTGAAAGAATCGTGAAAGCGTTGAAAACAGAAATTGGAATCTATTCTCTACATCTGAATTACGATGCGTCCGCTATCGACTGCGGAAAGGATCCGCAATCGAAAATACGCGCAAAGTTTGCGCATATATGTAAAAGTGACGCAACGACAAATTATGTAATTTTCGTGTATCCTTTTTTTTCGTCCCGTGTACTCCTTAATTAATCTAATATTCCGCATTCATGCCGGATTCGCATGCGCAATGCTGCAACGTATTTCGCAGATGGTCGCGGAAATTGTAATTCATCTCAAGTTTAATTTGATACCGCTTGAATCGATGAGTTTTGCCCGACGGCTATCTTTCGCAAACGCGTGCAAAGAGAATTACAATTTTGCGCCATACATGAGTTGTTACATGAGTTTGTAACAGACAGTATAATGGATTTAGCTATACATGTATTGATGACGTCAGAAGCGGTATGGAATTGTATAGGGATTGTTTTGACGATTATTCTTACTTCATGAGAGCACGTACAATAGTGGAAAAGACAGAAAATAAAGTTGACATGTGTGCATCCCTATTATATATTTTTCAAAACGCTTGTCAACAGACTTTATTTTCTAACGCGCTTTCACGCTTGAATCAGTTTTAAAGCGAGCGAAATTCGTTATCGCGTTAATTTAATTAAGATATATGACTATTATCATAATATCATAATATAACTGATATGGAATTATAGCATTGCCTTAATACTTTTATCTCCAAGAGGTTTTTCTGTAAAAAAAATATATACTTCTCATCGAGAATATCGTGTGGCAAACACGAGCGCTCACAATGAGTCATGCGCAGATTTAATTCCGCTTATATTCTTTCCAACGAGATTTCGCTACGGAAAAGAATAAAAAATGTGTATCTCGCGTATATACCTCTGATTTAATTTTCGCAAATTCGTATATAGGTCGGATGGTGTCAGTACCATCTGACGAAACCGTTCCATGTTCTCATTCCTTTTTCATCTGCGATATATGCTCGGCCGAATAGAATAAAGTTTCACCCACTCGTCAGATTTCATCCGCTGTCAATTAGATGTGGTGTGCCGGTGAATTTTTAAAGGAAATTTAATCTTAACGATAGATTCTTGCTGAGTTTGGTGTCAACGTTTTTGACGTTGCAAAATGCATCTTATGTCGATTGTCGCATTAATAGCTATTTTTTTGTATCCGCAGCATCGCATTATAGGCTCATCTGATCCGCGTTACAGCTATTTCAATATTTGATTTCGAAAGTGTCGATTGTATTACATGCAATTTCCCAAATTGGCCGAACATGCCCGACAGCATAATCGCTAACGCACGCGAATGTGTTTCTCCCTTCTCTTTCGCCCTCTAATGTAAGCGCAAACACGATAAGTGCTAATAGTGCTGATTCCTGCAAATCGGGACGATTCGATAAGTTCTATAAGCGAATCTTTCGGTGTGAACTCAGTAATTTATTGATAACGATTCGTTTCGCGGCAAATTTTATAATATCTTAAACTATTCAGAGATACGAGATAATTGTTACTGTATTGAATATTCTTTCTACCCTAGATACTGCAACGACATTTCAATATGTGTATCAAATATTGTATTTCGAAAATCGGATTTATTCAAAATTAGATGACACAGAAAAGCTATACGACTTAGCATCGCTCGAAATAAATAGTAGGTCGAGGAAATAGCTACGAGAAACGTTCGAGGGACGTTTAACTTCGCAGCGCATGTTATGATTGATAATCCATTTTCTTTTGCAAAACAAAAGAGCGAACAATACGATATTTTACGTCAGAATACACGCCGCGAAAAATATTGTGTTTGGTCATGGTTAACGGATCAAAACTTCGGGAAGTTAAAAACAGATAATACGATATTTTACGCGACGATATCTCTCACGGATAATATTTGCATAGAGCGAAAAATATTCCGCATAGTTACGTTCCATTCGTTACCATATTCTCTCGCATCATCCTTTCATTTTTCGGCATCAGCATCACCAATTCTTTATTTGAAATATATTCAACGTATTATATTTTTTAAATTTCTATGAAACGTAAAGTTCATTTATTCGCGTTCAACGTAATTGCTTGTGTAAAAGGCTTTACTATATTTTTTAGGTGAATTATAAAATATTTTCTGCATTTAAGAGATTCAAGTCACATCTCTAACCTTAAGACATCAGTTGAAAAATCGTGTTACAAATTACATGACGCTATTAAATTATTAATTCCCGTTTAAAATATCTGGAAAAGCAATCATGTAATTTAACTTAACTTTGTTTAATCTCTTCGTGAAAATTTTAATATTGAAATACAATAGCCAAATGATTTCACGTTTGAGTTAGTTCCCGTAATATTATTGTATCAGGATGTAATTATATGAAAATATATTTGCTCCCTCGTTTCGCTTGAGGCACTGGCTCGATAAATCTGCGCTAATTTTGTCATATACACTGCGTCATATGCACGTTGTTATTGATTAATGTAGAAAGACAAATAATGAATCAAGTTCATTTCGTCAAATTCGCGATGAACATGTTGTGCCGATTGGATGAGCTTCGATATTATTTGAATCATTCTCTTGCAACTAATAAATAAAACGTTATTTTTGGACCAATAATTCGATGTAGATTTTTTTTGTAATTACAACATAATGTTGAATACATACAGGAAATATATAGAATATTTTTTTTCAAAAGATATGGAAAAGATTTTTCAATGTTTTGAAATCAATTTATCAAAAGAATTTTCTATCACGACCGATGTTTCGTTGCAGTTTTTGGGACATACCGAGTGCCTGGTGGCAGGCAAGCACAGTCACGATGGGAATCGGCGTAGCTATCGCGGTGATCGGCGCCCTGACCCTTTTGGCGGCAGCGTCATCATTCCTCCCACATATTCTTAGAACGCCGAAACACACGAGGATTCTCGGCTCCTTACAATTGCTCTCTGGTGAGTGTGCTATAAGTATATTTTTTGCAATTTGTAATTAAATTTCGCGATATGTCGTTATCATCAATGTGTTCATCATTTCAGAAAAAAAAAATTTTTCGCGTATCATTGAATTATATAAAAGACTTCGAATTTCTTTTTATTGAACATGAAAGAGAAAAAAATAATGCACCTTCAAAAATGACAACCCGTCAAATTGACGCGAAAACGAGAGACTCGCATTTCGCAACAAAATAATGAACTGTCCCTAAATAAAATAGATATCAAGGCGACGTCATTCTTCTTTCAACATTGACGTATTCCATTTACGCGCTTCAAGTTATTTTCGATTTGCTCCTTTTTTATGTTTAAGGATCATTTTTAAAAAATGAAAATCATAGACTGTGCGACATGATCGATATGGGGGTGAAATCGAGAATATCGTAATACTGATTTTTTAAAAGAAAAGCATTTGACTCACGTTAAAATCACGAAATTCGTAAGCAGTGTTTTTTTTTTTTGTTAAGTATTCGTGTTTCGCAAGCAAAACGAATTCTGCAATCTAATCGTTCTTCACTTTTATAAATAATATTTTTAAGAGAAAGGAAACTTATTATCAATATCCTCACAATGTTATCAACACTACAGAAGAATAAACAAATGGGATTGGCTGATGTTATTCAATGTCAGTTAAAATTCAAGCGCGCTGTTTAAAATTGATAGGCCACTTTCATTTGCTTGTTACAGCAGCGATGATATGCGGCGGTCTGGTCATGTATCCGATAGGCTGGGATAATCGGGAGGTACGCGAATCCTGTGGGAAGGGGGCCAACGTTTACAATCTCGGTGAGTATCCTCGTCCTCGAAACATCATTTTCGAATCTGCAGGAACGCGATGCAGATGGTACCGCGGGATGCGAGTGGAATGGTGCCGGAACTTAATTCCAGTGGAATGCGGCGCGCGAGTTATCGATTTAATTTGATAACTAATTAACGTGCTCGACGGACGCGTGCGCGCGCGCGCGAGAGGAGAATTGCGCCTTAGTTGTTCGTTTCCTAGTTTAATGACGTCTTCAGCGAGAAATTGCCGTTCCGATACGACGAAATCTACGAACGTGTGTCTGTACGTGATTACTCTTAAGACGTAACTATCGAGACGACGACAACGACGACGACGACGACGACGACGACGACGACGACGACGAAATCGGTAATGGAACTTTCCGCATTTTCGCAGGCGAGTTCCCGGAGCGTTTTATCGAGCACTCAACGATCTATAGCCATTCCTGGAACTTTAGATAAATCAATCGAGACTTATGGCTCTTGTAACTTCGCGGAACGCACAAATCTAAGTCTCGCTGGCCTCGGACGTAGTTTCTGATTTCCCCGTAATTTCCCAACGCGGCACGTAACGATGCGATTCGACATTGGCGATCCGATGATTTGCCTTTCAATACCCGGGAGATTCGTTATTGATTCACCGTGACTGCGGATGCATACGTTGTATCCCGTATGCAGGATCATCTCCGATATATCCGTATCCAGTTTAACTGCACGATAGAATCCGAAGAAAATATTCGTCTATATCGAGCTCTTGCGTCCAACAGAAAACGTCGCGTTAAAATGACGATCTTAAATTTTTTCTTGTATAATTCAAAGATTTTATCGAAATGTCTTGACATTTTTTTTTACATAAAAAAGTCGACAAAGAAAACTTCAAAAATTTCTCTTTAAACACGGGCGCTGTTGTACGTGTTTATTTTTTAATCTTAGAGAAGTCTTATAATCTTAGAGTATTATCAAATATCTAGTCGAAATGGATCCGCGATATTCGATGCACAAGTGACAAACAATTTCAGGTGAATGTTACGAGAATAGACCGGTGGATCAAACCAACATCAAAATCAATATCACGATGAATCGCATGTATTAGGGTACCGTTAATTAAACGATATCTCATGCGGATTGAAAATTAAACTTATTCATAAATCGATAGAAGCGTGAGTACGCGTCGAATCGTTGTATGGTTCGAATTATCTAAAGTTGTCCAAATCGATCGTTACTGTACATTCCCAATAATCGCACAATTGCAATTAACATTTCTATTATTTTAGCGATAAATTAGATATGTTTCATTTATGTCAGTGACGATATTGGTTACGTGTTATTACGCTCGTTTATACTATTATATCATCTGGTTTAAATAGAATGCTTCTCTCTCTGCCTAGCTCTATCACGAAAGCAATTATTTATAGTATATATCGAGATAAATTATTGTCTAAAACTGACAAAATTAATAATATAATATTTAAAATTGATTATAATAATATTGTAGTATTTTTAATCAATTGTTACATTATTAAGAAGCAATCCTTTATCTAATTGCAATTTCTCAAAAAGCAGCTCTTAATAGTTAATTTCTCTTAATTCCACGGCACATATTATACGACAAATCTGCCCGTCTCAATTTATTAACCTAGTTCGACGCGCTGATTAAACCGTTACAGACGACGATTATACTCAACCTCGGCACGATTAGGCCGACCGAGCTATTCTCCGGGAGAATTCCCGTGGGTAGCAACGGATACCGTTGAGGTTTCGCTAAGGGGAATCGTCAAGTCGATGACGGACGGATGCCATTTGTTTCAGGGAAGTGCTCAGTGTCCTGGTCGAGTCACTTGCTGATCGGCTCGGTGGCGTTGCTGATGCTATGCTTCGGCCTGAGCTTCTGCGCGGCGCGACACAAGCCAGACGCGAATCCGCACACGGATCCCCTGCGCATTTGACAATCAAGATACTCTCAATCGATACACGCCTACGCCTCGCCGAAGACGACCACGCTCTCCATCGTCACGGTCTGTTGATCACGCGTGCCTGTTGCGTGCGCGCGCCGTGCGTACGTGAGTACGCGATCCGCCGGCCGCAAAACTGGACGTACGTACATGTGTCATCGCGCGTACAAATACAAATTCCGCGCATTGTGAAATCTCGCGTGCATTACGGCATGCATGAATCGCGCGTGCATGTATATATATGTGTATTTTTTAAGCCGAGCGCAAGTGCGAATTTTTTCGCATGTTTTGCGACGGTTTAATGCGAGGTTCAACGCGAATGCACTTGCTGCGAGTAAGCCTATTAACGTTGACGTTGACTCACAATGGATAGCGAGACGTATTTTATAAATAAGCATTGCGATCTCATAGCATTCGACAGATGAAACGATTAATGATTGAAGTGAAATTAATGGTGGTAGGTACGAGTTGATAACTTGAAAGGATATTAATCTTTAGTTGTACGATCTGCAGCGATCTAAACTTTGCGAACAAGTGTGTTCCTCCATACTGTCTTCGACGAAACAGCGAGATCGTGAAGTTTAAAGCACTCTCTATGATCTCTTGACCAATACAACTGATGTTTCCCTGCGAACAATCCGCGAGATTTCGGAATCACGTCCAAGATAAATCCGCGGATCTCGGGAGATTGATTAAACTTTTGACAGGTTAACACGCACCTACTACCCTTTACGTACTCCTCGAAGCAAATCCTGCATCTCTGTATATAGCTCGCAACCTGCATATGTACGTATGTATATACACGCTAGAGTGAATCCTATAGTCCTGTCTCGTGGCAGACGGTTCGAGAGAGTCGCGTCACGGTATTTCCAATTCCGTGCCGCAGTAAGCCCCTGGCTGGGAGCGACGAAGCAATTGGCAATTCGCCTCGACGGGACTTTCAGCACTTTCAATTCGCACGGGGAGCTCGCTTGCCGGGCGAATACACACGATGACTGGAAAGGAGCCGGACGGGGAGACGGACACTTCTTTCCTCTCCTCCTTCCTCTCCCGTATCGAGAGAGTCCGCATTCAAATGCGCCGTAACGATCACGGTATCCAGGCGAGCTGTTGCACGCTTCTCTCGAGGACCGGGAATCACTGTGTTTCTCACGGTCCGAAAGCCTTTCGGATATATCGATCGCGAAGGCGCGCAGAACGTTTCGGCTCTCCAGAGATTTGCACGTTCCTCTTATTTATCCTCGTCTCTCGGATTTTCCCCTCAAGACGCTATTTCCTTCGTGGAAGTAATGCGTTGGCTCAACCGTGAGTGTCGGTTTATCGTTTCTTTTAAAATTTATTTGGATCTACGATTTCAAATTTTATTTCTGGAATGTTACTCTTCGTATCTAATTTTATCCCGGCTTTTACGAGATAACTTTTTCCTTAATAATCCTTTTAAATAATAGAAGATTGTTATATTTCACAAGAGATTCGACCGGTTTTTTCACCGAACGGCAAGCGATTGTTGTCCATATTGAAAGCGTTGAGAAAATTGGGTTTAAGTCGAAAAGCGAGTGGAGAATTTAAGCGGATAGCGAAATCCGCGTAATTAAAAGATAAAAGGATCAGAAAAGGTCGGAAATCTGGGGTAGCTGCGAGTAGTAGTTTATTTGTATCGCGGCTCCTATCTAAACTGTCCGCAGGCCTTCCACTTCGCTTTTTTTCCTAATGGAAGAATCAGAAGATCGAGTTAGCTGGTTGAATAAAAAGAAATTTTTTTGTTTAATATTTGATACATTTTTAAACTTTCAATGATGATTGCAAATCACATTGAGAGTGGAAAGTCTTTTTTTAATTTTTATACTTCGTCACTTTCGAAAATTCGCGAGTAAATTAATGTTTTGGTGTACTTTTTGTTAGGCAAAAAGACCTTGCAATTTGGCCGCAGAATCTCGCTGTCGCGGTACGCGTTCTCGTGAATATCGAGCCACCCCGTGCAGCTCCCAGGTAAAAAATAGCCCATGGTTGTACCTGCGCGATATAAAAAACGTAATATTCGGAGCGCGTATGTAAGCAAGGTGTGTATGTGTTAGCCCCGGTGAAATTCGCAATTGCGGGCGCGGTTGAATTTCACGTGCTGACGGAACGGTGCGCACAAACGATGGCCGCGCGTTATTCGGTGAAGGCACCGCTATTGGCCGGATAAAAATCCAAGCTGAACAAACACGCCGGAGCACGCTCCGCTCGCGCGAGTTCTCCACGCACCGCTTACTTCTTGCATCGGATTAATCGGGGCTTTTTTTCGGGCCGCACACACGCACGCTCGTATTGTGCCACATGAAATAAACGAACTCGCTGTGGTTCCTCCACTGTCGCGCGTCTGATAAAAATCGTTTCATCGTGAATAAAAGAACTCGCGGTGATATGGTTACATTCTCTTCCACCCTCTCTTTCTCTCCGTTAGCGTGTTCGAAATATTCTGGCTATGGAAATCGTCGGAAATTCCGAAAATATCTCGGTTACCTGTTATTGACGCGAAACGAAGTCACGCCGCGCGCATCGGCGTGGCTTTCCCGATCGCGAATTGTGCGACACTCTATTGAAGGTGTCATAAAACTACTGAAAGCTTTTTGCGTTATCTGCTTCAATTTGAATTTAGTACTTGTCAATGTGTGCGTTCACATTACCGAAATCTGCAAATTCCAATGAACGCGTCCCGTTAGATCGAAGATGCGCTCAAAATAGAAAGTTCTGATCTAGATATATCGCACTTTACAAATTTTTTTATCATAAACATAATTGAGAGCTAGTTTAATTAGTTTTCTCTAAAACTTTTCTTCTGGCACTCAACGACATGCGTCGTATTCTCTTATTTTCCAGTAAGACTTTCAGCAACTTCCGCATCTCAAACCTCTAACTCGATTCACTCGTTAACTCGTGATTCGCTCACAGTACTACTAGATCTACTACACCGTGTTCTTCTCTCAAGCTGCAACTTTAGGCTTCCATCGAGAAGTACAGTCCCCCGAGCGAGACTTAGCAGAAGAGAAAAAAAAGAAAGGGAAGGAAACGAACCGCCGGTTCCGGATCTATCGATCGATGGGTTAGTTTGCTCGTTCATAGACGCTCTGTTCGTTCCCTTGAGAAACTTTCGCGGTAAAACCTCTCCTGTTCGCGTGCGCATTCTCCAACATTCCGTCCCTCATTCGTTTCATTCTTTTTCCTCGCTCGTCCTGCCTCCCCACACCGATCCTTCCCTCTTCCATCTTTCGCTTACGCGCTTCTACAACGCCGCTTCCCCGATTCCACTTTGCCTCTTATCGACTTCCGCCCTTCCTTCCTAAACCTAAGGACTCGCCCCGGCCATTTCTCTCGCGACTGGCCGATACCACCAACCGCCGAAGGTGAGGAAAAGAGATAGCCGGAAAAGCGAGTTCGTTTTCGTGACTAATTGAGCTATCGGTTCGCCAGCGTGAGAGATACGGCAGGTCGTGGCGAGGGGAACGATTCAAGAACACGAGGAATGTCTCGGCGAGTCAACCGTTACTCTCTCTCCCCGTAGTCCTTACGTGTTTTCGCTCGCTCGACTCCACGAGCACTTATCGTGCGGCCGAGCAGAGTCATTTCGCTGTCTCCATAAACGTACCGTTTCTGCAACCAGTTACTTGGTTGCTGTCCTTGGGGAGATCATAAGGACCGCGAGAGCAAATTCCTGCGCCAATTTATTCTATCTCCGCTCTTCTGCTTAATCTTAATTTCGCTACGACTGTTTCCACCCTCTATAATTCGGTTTCTTGGGCAAGAGGCAAGAAGCGAGAACGATAGACTACTACATTTCACTTAAGATATTAGCAAGAACTTTACGTTCAATATATATTTATTCGTTTTTGCGACAGCGAAAATACCGACGATAACCAGATTGGAAACATATTCAACGTTTTCTCTTCGCTTAATCTTATCTAAGTTTTAGGTATTATGTATTGATAATGTAAATAAAATAAGAAAAATAATTTTTTTTATGCTCAATTGCACGCTAAGAAATTAAAAAAAATTTCTTTAAAGCAAAATCGATTATTTCAAACGAATACTGTTGAAATGATAAGAGATATTTCAGATAATATTTCAAATAATCCTCAATCTCAGTTTTAAGATTTTTTTAAACAAAAATTAAAAAGAATGAAATATATATATAATTTTTTGCAATATTAAAAAAAAATTAGGAACTTCTACGTTATGTTCTCATCTATTTTACTATTACGAGGCGATTTTTTTGTAACATATTAAAATGCAAAATAACATTATTAAAAGCTAATGTGACTGTAAGTAATTTTTATGCATAATAATAATCTGCTTGTTAAAATACCAACGTGAAAACATTTTTTATGAGATATCAAAAGTTGCAGAATGATATGAGATAAATAGATGCACTGATGCAGTAGCGTAATTTTATTTGCAATAACATGCATCGTACATAAGCATGGTAACGAGACCGTCATATCAATTTTTCAATAAAGTTTATCTTCAGTAAAAAAATAATAGAGAGTTATATTTTAATATAAAATATAATCACGTTAAAAAGAGAGAGGAATTGTGGAAGAAATAAAGAAAAAGTTAAAACCTGATTAATGCGATTACACGTACATTCACACGACAATATACCGGAAAATGTCAATTTCTATCGTAGAAAAGAAACTTTGCTAACTTGAACGATTTCGATGTCTCCACTGTTCCGAAAGTTTCCGTTATGAGGTCTGTGGTCGCGAAACAACAGTTTAGAGCGGTTTGTCGGAGCAATCGAAACGTTTATCGTGACGATTATGATTTTCTACAATTCTTTTTTCGTTGTACCTTAAAGTTGTTCCTTAGAAAAAGCTTCTAATGTTATAAATCGAATCAAAAGATATTCGAAGACTAGTTTCAAGTTATAATACCAACTAACTTCGGGAAATATATTTCTTTCAAAGGAATCTTGTATAAATTAATACGTTGTTAGTTTATAAAAAACAAATGTGTTTATATGTGTATATCGAAAATCCAAAGAATGCTCGTCCGTAGAAATAAAAGAATCTATTTTATTTTGAGTTTCCATTTTAATCTATTCTAGTTGGCAGTATCCTATTTTTACCAAGAAAATTCGATTTATTTTCTCTGTTTATTATATTATACAAAATATACATAAAACCAGTATAACAAAATTGAATGTATATAATGTATATAAATGTATGACGAAAAATTATACAAAATAGAAAGATAAAAATCTCCGGATCTCCAAAATTTATACGATGTCAAAAAATACAAATGAATAAAATAAATCAGGAGGAAATTGATATGTATCCTCTGAAAGAAAAAAATAGCAAAGATTGCAAATATGTTCAATTTTGTTTTACTTCTTAATATTTATAAAGAAAAAGAAATGTTTTAAACTGTAAAAATTATGTACACTAACATTATATTTTGTTGCATTATTTTGAAAAACATGAATTAGCTTCGAAGAATTGTATAAACTCCTGCATGTGCAATTGAGTATTTATAAAAATATATTTCTATTATTTTAAGTTAATTTTCTACAATACCGCGTGCGATATTTGATAATTATATGTTTCCATGTTAATTGCTAATTTAACTTCTGATCTTCAATTATGCCATCGCTGATCCGCAAAATCGCTGATCACAATAAAACTGTTTGATTGCAAAAACGAAAGAACCATGCTAATTCGTCTTTGTGAAGAGCAACGAGCCCTTTGATTAGCTCTTGCCTGTGATCGAATAGCGTAAAGCTTTCCCGTTAATTTGACATTTTCGATGTGCAATCCAATAATGAGGGATACTGTTTGACGATATTTCCCGAACGTTGGGTTATCAGAGCGAGATTGTGATTAATCCTGTCGAATTGCCGGCGGCTTCGGTAAAACGATTATCATTGTCGGCAATAAGGCGTCGAGAAATCGATCGGTACTTATCCGCCGTATCTTTAATCGTTTATTCGTTTTCCTTACGGTGCTGCGTCCAGAAAGGCAATTATCAGTCGGTGTTATATTATTACGTAATAATTTTGACAGCTCAGCAGCGCTGAAAAATATGAGATATTGGACGCGTCGGGGAGTTATTGAACGAGAAGAGAATATCCGAGAACAAGGATTTCACAAAGATCATTTTTCTCTGTTTATTAAATCTGCTGAGAGATGATCGATATATCAGAGCGACGTGTACATAAAATTGACGGTTATGCAAATTATGACAGTGTAATCTATCGTGCTTCCCAAATATCGTTGTATATACATTTTTCATTCTCGATTATACTCTCGCATCTTTTACGAGGATCGGTGTACCGAATACTAATTATATTGACGTATTATTGACGTATTATCATCTATTGCGATTTTATATCGAAATTAAGAACCATGCTAATCCAATCGGTACATCGTAAAAATGCGGATGTAAATACGAATTCTCGAGGAAACCATCATTGTTATTACCGTTTTGTACAAAAACGTACGTTAGTATAGCATTATATAATATTGTAAAGTGTGTTTTATGATATTCACAAAGAAGCACGTTGCACAAAATAATAATATGTGATATCTGTGATATCGGTATCATTATATACACTCGATTAGTCGATCGTCAGTTTTGCAAACAAAAGGATTAAATGTATGCGGCCGATATACATTTTCCATTTAGAATAATAAACATCGTGTTTACTTTAAGTTCTATATTACGCAATAATGGAACATGTAATGTTCATGTACATCTTCTCATATTTCATGATACGTATTAATTTCCAATCGTTATTTTGTATAACGTGCTTCACATCGCGGACTCCTGTCGTATCATCACAATCAATACGTTCCAGCATCACAATGGCTAAAATAATCGTTTCCTTAATGTATATTAAATGCGCGTGTACCAGCTGCTGGAACGTAATAACAATATGTCGCTGATAGCAGCTAAACGGACATGTTAAAAAGAGGATTCAGGTTGACGACATTCATTTAAAAAGATGCATTTCCTGATACAATTATTAAGTACGCATTAGTATCCAGTGACATTTCCTTCAACTCCAGTTTTTTTTCCTTTAGAACGAGAAGAATGGAATCTATTCGTTGAAGCTTTCAGAATGCATAATGCTTTTACTGGAGAGAAGAGAAGGAACATGAAAAGGAATGAGAAAATTCTAAGATTTATTGGATCTCAGTATATTCTTGATGTTAAAGCTTTATTTTGACAAATAAAGTTTGTGTGTAACTTTTGCAATACTTTGCAATATCAAACGCACAAAATTTATTCATAAAAAAATACGTTAATTGGACCTCATCGATTAAATTGCAGCAAATCAATTGTACATGTACAAAATATTTTGAAGTCTGTGACTTATGTGTGTGTGCATGTATGTGTGTACATACGCGTGAAAAGCAAAGAAGCGTGACAAGCGTATGTTTAATTAGAGCTTGAAAAAAGGATGCATATATGCATTCAACGTAAAAATAAATAAATGATGTTTTATATGCAATCCGATACATAACTAATGAAATCATCAACTAATGAAAGTTTTCATTTTCGTAACTAACTGCAAAAGCTCGTGAAGCTGCAGCATGTAATTTATAATATAGAATATATTATTATCAAACTGGTCCTCTCGTACTATCATCCATGACCGTTTCCTTGTGTAAACGACACTTGTGTACATACCATTATATGTATTCATCTGATGTAAATGTTACGTATATTAATATATTTTATAATAAAAAGGAAATAAATAAAAAAACGAACTATTGTTGATTTTCCTGTTCATTCTTTCCCTTCAAGTTATTATGTATTCGTATAACTCTTTTGACTTCGCCTAACTTCGAGTAATTTCAAGTTCATTTTGTTTTCATTTCAGTTTAGAATTAAAATTATTATTTCAAATATTTTAACTTATTTATCATCTTCATTCTGCCGCAGCATGTGTCTTTATGAACAATCGTCCAATTAGGTCGCGTGCATAGCGACCTAATTACGGACTTACATAGTCCTTACCGTTCGCATCATCTTGCCTCGAGGAGGATGGATAAGATGAGAGAGGATTTATGGGAAAGATCACTTTCGAGGGCAAATGCTCTTACGTGGCACGAAGTAGTTTCCTATAAGCGGACTAGTGTAACGGAGAAGAGTGAAGGAGGATAATGACATTGAGGCAGAGAGGTCGAGAGGAGAGAGGAATGCGGTAACGCAGCGAATCAGCGACATGATAAAAACAGATGATGAGATAAGCGAGAACAGAAGAGGTTGCGTTACACGTCGGTGAATGAATTGGATCAATACTGATCGCGAAGAGAGAGAAGCGCACTTCTACCTCATTAACTCGATAATATTTGATACAAAGAGACTCACGAATCGAGTAAGAATAAACGCAACATGACGATGAGTAACATTGCGATATAAAACGAAGGGATGTGAATAAAACGCGCGAAAAAAAATCGCGTTGTCTTTCATGCATTTGCTAAATGCACGCGGCTTGATTGAGAATGAAGTAATCGTTTAACGAGACGCTTTACAAGGACGTAGAACGACGATAATAAAAGTGCAGATAATGAGGAGTAATTTTCACGTCGAATGCGCTTACGAGCGAGAAGAGATGTAATAAAATCCCTCGGAAGCTCTCGATAGTGGGGATCAAATTTAGCTCTCTCAACTTACGCAAAACTAATTTGCGAGAAAATAGAGTCCAAAGAGAACTAAGACATTTAAAGTTGATCTTTTACAGGTGCCATGTACCCTCTGCATAAATGTCTCAATATGTGATATCATGAATTAAGAATGTATTTATTCAAAATTTATGTATCATGACTGGTCGGGAAAACCAGTAGTATCGAAGTAGTATCTATACGAAGTAGTATATACACAATTTGATGATAGAATTGAACAATAAGCAATAAATATTAATTGTATAATTAATAAAAAAGTAATTTGCTATTTAAATTGAATTAAATTTAATATTTAATACGTTAATTCTGAATTTAAATTTAATATAATGCTTACATTTATATTTGTGCAAATTGCATCAATTATAAAGCCATATCAGGATCAGTAATTATCTTATTATTCAAGTTGTGAAAAACAAGGCAAAGGGGGCAAATTTGCTTGATCATCGGATCCCAGATGCAGTGAAACTTGATACGTGCGCATCGGATTATCGATGGATAAAATACGGGTATCCCACTTCGTGTAAAGTATCGAGTGAGCGCTAAAGATTGTATTCCTAATTTTACTCGGTTGTGGACTCTTTTCGGTGTCGGATCATAAAAGTAGGAAATAATTGGACTAACTCTAACTTACATAGAGAAAACAGCGTGGAAAATTATGTAATTAAACTGTGATAATACAAATTGTACGTATAAATACATGAAAAGAACAGTTTTGTTAAAATATCTAAAAATTTAGAGAGCTAAAAATAAATTTGTTAGACCATCAAAATAATGTAGGACGCTCAAGCTGATTGCTAGAATGTCAAAAACTTTTTGCAGCATTGCTCATTATGCTCGAGCGTCTTGCATAATTATTTTGACAGTCTAACAAAATTATTTTCAGATCTGTATCTGGATTTTTACATTCAATTTTAGCAAATCATTCTTTCTGTATAATATGCAGAAAACAGGATAAAAATATGAATTTGTGATAGTGTGCAACTGCGCCTTTCGTAAAAATAAAATGATTTAAAGTAAGATATAGGTTTAAGTTAATAAATTAATGCAAATATAAGTACAGCGAAGGTCGATGTAATCTTATGAAACTCAATAATAATCTATAATAGCTTGTAATTTTGCAGAATCTAATAAATTAGTTAATAATATGGAACACATACTTGTTCCTACAAATAAGTAAACACATTTATTTAACGTATTATCTAAATATAATATCCAGATAGGAGTAAGCTCCGAGTAAATCCAAAATTGATGTAAATTTAAATGCTAAGACATTCATGACACCAAGTATAGGTACGATCTGATTCCTAATTCGTAAGAAAGCCGAGCCACCCACGAAAGTTGGTGCACGGTAATAAGAAGACTTCTCGCAGTTGTAGACCGGCGTTAGGAGTCGGAGGTAAGGTAATCCGTGACTATAGCAAGATCCTAGCGGTTCGTGTTCAGAACTCCTCGGCAAGAACACTAACGCTTATTAGAGTTTGCTCGTTAGAACAATCGCGGAGAGCATACGGCAGAATTAGCCGGCGTGCCATTTAGTGATAGCTGCGCGCTTCTTGAGCAAATTGTAATTAACAACGGAAAACTGTCATTCACGCGAATTCTGCGCTATTAGATCGTCGTAATGTTCCGTGTCAAATTGATTTATGGCTTGATAAATGGCATTTTGATGAATAGTCTTTCAATCTGCTGTTCCTTTCTTCAAATTTCTTTTACTCGGAAAAAGATGAAGAATTTCATATCGATACATTATGCTGTGCATGGAAAAAGAAACATTTACGACTGTCAATAAAAATAACACAACAAATTTCAAGAAGACTCACGATTCACGATTCACGCTTCAGTAGATTCGTTACGGACATGATTGCATTCTAAACGTTTCAGCATGCGGGTCAACCTTTTCAGCATTTCCTATTCGTCTCGAGTGCTCGATAAACTCCATTTAAGAAGTAAGAAGGGCGTGCTTTCGTGAAGTAATGCAAAGCATCAGACACGTTACATCGGAGCTCAAAGTCCTGATAATGCAAAGCGGAATAAGGCAGTCCGTCGGGCTCGCGAGCCGAGATACCGCATTGCTAAAAGGGGATTGGAAACTGAAATCTACGTGCGAAGTAGCATTTGTCGCTGCATTCTCTCGCCCTCGAAGATCCCTTCCCTTCAGACTTTTCGGACTCGCTCGCACCTACGCAACACAGAGTACTCACAGTCTGCAAACCGCGAGAAATCGCAGTGCACGTATCGAATTACTTTAGGAAGGTAAAACCTGAGAAACTAGATCGCTCTCGAATTTTATGGCCTCGGCTTTCGCCACGCTTAGCTTTCTTACCGTACTCTCCCAACCGTGGGAGATATTGTAATCACTTAAAGCTCCCGTTTCCTCGCTATGCAGCCATATTGAATTATAATGTCAGAAGAACTATTACATAAATCTTTTTTTTGCGCTACACGCTCGGAATTAGAATTTTTGTACCATTTTGTAATATAGATTAATAAAATATATTCTAAAAATTCTTGTTTTTACCATTCTGTATTAAGTGCATACATAATTTAGTCTGCATGGTTTACAGTTATTTATTAATCTCTGAACCCAAAAGAAAGATTACTAAGTATATTTTAACAAGTACTATATGTGACGTATTACGATATGCAAAGAATTTATTTCGTGTATTTTCGCGAGGAAAAGTTCACACATCTCGTTTCTCGCATTATAACGGAATATTATAAATACGAAATATCAAATATATTATAAGTAATATTGTAGATAAATTATGTGTTTGTGTGAAAAAATTGTTAATCTTTGTATGAAGACGGAGAAATAAAGTTATAATTAAAATTCGCTGTCGTTTATTGTTATTTGAGCGAAATAGATTGTTACGTATCCTTTGTTCTTTGCACAAATCTTCATGTTAGAACATATTCTATATGCGTAAAAGACTATATATGTTGCAGTTATGAAGCTACCATGGTTATCTTGCCCCTGTCAACTTGTCCGAAATGGCTTAATGTAACAGTGCGGCTTCTAGTTTGTAAGTTATGAATTCCTTCAGTAATCCGATATGCAAAATACGTATGCTATGAATTTTGTTAAAAAAAGTATCGCTTATTTTTTAAACATTTGAACCTGCAAATCTTAGAAATTAAAAATCTTATCAATTAAAGTAAATCGCTTAAGATTAGGTTCCGTTTCATTTAAACAATTTAATACGTAACTATCTCGTGTGCTAGACGAAAACACGATTTTTATTTCATAGCAATCAGTTGTCATGTAGCAACCAGTTGCTGTTCGTAAAAAATTTCAAGACATTTGAATTTCATCGTGTTTCAGTAACCACTGAATTATGCACACGTCTCCTTAAATTTTCACATGCTGGATCCCACGTAAAGTGTTACGTTCGTTTATTCGAAGATTTATTCGCAAGAAAGTGGAAGAGCACAGCTAGTGCTCCATACTACGTGTATATACAATACGTACATTCGTACGGCGCGTCACGTACAACGTGAAAAGTGCCGCTTAACTCGCAAAGTGATTCTAGTGGAGAGGCTAGCTGGTCCGTAGCGCCTCTCGAAAAACGAAAGCGTTTCTATCAATTCCTATCCTTTCCTTTCGTGTCGAGTATCTCGTGCAGCCTTCAAAGAACAGACGGACAGCTTTAACTGCCGATACTGCAAGCTCCAGACTCGTGCTGCCAAATAAAAAGAGAAAAAAAAGATTTTCTCCTAATAAGTCAACACAATATCAAATGCGAGAAGATCCGGAATCGATGAAATCAAATCATAATTTAAATCGATTTTCTTTCGGCAAACAAGAGTGTCGTTTATAAAAGAAAAATTAAACCTACACGACAGATTATTAAAAATTTACGTGAGTCAATCGACCACGAGATCGTTTCTATTCAACTGTCTAATATTTACTCGCGTTCGTTAAAGCAGCCGGTTTTCAGGCAGTGCAATTTGTGCTGGCACTTTTGCTCACTGACGGCGCCGTATATTTTTCGCAGTCCTCGGCTATCTCTCATCTACCCGTCTCTCGCCCTTACACGAGCCGTCGCGACTCTATGTGAACTTTTTAAGCTGTTTACGGAGTATCGTGTCTACTGCGAGCGGCTTTATCGCGGCTTATGAACTTGGTTCGAGTTCGATGATCGAACGAACATCGGCGGGAGAGAGGAGAGGCAAGTTATAAATTCGTTATAACTCATATACGAAATATCGACGGACGATGTACGAGGACGATGGCATCTCTAAAGTAAACAGACGAAGGATCTACGCGCGTGTTTCCACGGCGCCTGCATCCATTACAACGGCGAAAGCTCTTAAAGGTAACTGTTTTCGATAGCAACCGCAGAGAGATGGTTCCGCAGCGATTCCTAAACACTCCTCCGACACATTTGTTCACAGATTGTTATTTTCGTCACGGCAATGAAGATTCTCTCGGGAGAAACTTTTATTATACTCGGGAGGTATCGCCTTTTGCCTGCTTTCTCGCGGACGACCGCAAGAAACAAAACACTTGGTCCCGACAATTTAAATTCACCGCGCCTGCCGTCCGCGACGTTTCCCTTTACTTCATTTGGCACGGAACTTTTGCCCGGCAAGTAAAACTTCCTTCGGGATTCAGCACGAAGCTAAATGAATTAAACGTTTTGAGGACGGGCGATACCAGGCGGTTCCAGCGCGTAAGACGACGTTCGCCCGCTCATGCTCTTCTTTCCTCGCTTCGGCTTTAAATCCACCTTACCTGTCTGCCGATATTGTTTCACCCACGCCCGAGGAAAGTTTGTTTTTAATTACTTTACTTTCGGCATAAATTGCTCGCAACGTTCACTGCCGGTCGCCGTGCAATAACCTCGCTTATAGGCGCGAACGCAAATCTTCGAAAGTGCGCCGCGTACGACCACATCCATGGCTTTACTACTTGCCCGCATGTAATGGCATTTACGGGGATATATCGACGTACCACGGCATTACAAGCATCTCTCTCCTCTCTCCGTTCTTAGCATATATTTTTTCGAAAATATATTATAAAGACAATACATACTAACGGTTTTCAATTATTCTACAATTATAAGTTAAGAAAAGAAACTGCGCCAACAGTAAGCATTTGTAGATAATTATATTCCCTCACTTTTACGTTTCTTTTTTCTTAATAACGAGCGTACGAGTAAGTCAACGAGTAAAAATCAAGATTTTGATCGACAGCTAGGAAATAGGGATGCGATGAAAGTAAAGTGATGTCGGGAAAGCTTCCGTCGGATAATCTTCTCTCGCCGCAGAATCCTCCGCCAGTGATTCCACGAAGCGTCGAAGATGCAATCGCGATGTTACCCGCTTGCAACACTTGCGACACTTCGCCGGCAAGTGGAACGATTAATGTTTTGAAACCTGGATGAATATTCGCTCGACTTCTCCCCTTCGGGATAGGTCGCGCACGGGCGCTACCCCGTTGTCCCGTTACGGCGACTATAAATACTGCTTTGTATGCACGCCGAGCGAGGCGGACTGCCAAGCACGGATAATAGGGAAGGAAGGACCCAGAGAAGCTACTTTGTCCCTTCGTCCTAGCTCCAGCGGCTTCCCGTCGTATCGCGCGCGCATGCATCGATAATGTCGTAACGTAATAACGCAAAGCTGTTCTCGCGACGACGAGGACGACGAGGATGACGAGGACGACAGCGTCGTTTCGTGTCCGCCCACCACACCTCTAATTATAATTATCAAAGGATTCACGGTGGCGGCGTCTCGTACCTTGCGGACATTATTTTGATCCTTGCGTTACAGAGCTCGTTAATGAAGCGATTACCCGTATGCGCGCTCGTTACCCATTACTCACAGCTATTTTCAGGAAGTATCTCCATACTGTGGTAAACGGACTTTCTAACATCTATTACAAAAAATGAATATTGTAGTAAAAATTGCAATAAAATTTGTAAGATACACCAGAATCGCAATATTTTTAAAAGTATAATATATCTTATAAAAAAATTATTGTAATTATTTAAATATCAAATTGTTAGACAAATCAAAAGCGCTATCATTATTATGCAAAAATAATAAACAATAAATAATCTCAAAACACTTTAATAAATTAATCATTAATATTTTAATGCGAATGGCGATGCATCAACTTATCCAAGTAACGTCAATCATGGGGCGTCTGAATTCTGCCGACGATATCGTCCACGTAATTTCATTTTAACATCGTTCGCATTAGGCGACACGTATCACGAAACGCGCGTACGTGGCTACGTGTGTGAAACATATATCACGAATTGTCTACGTGACTAACAAATCCGCGAGCGAGGCATGCGCGCAATTTGCACGGATAGATTTCGCCAAGCTACGACTCTATTCTAAAATTGTGCATTTGCGCAAGATAATAACCGTTGTCCGCCCGTTAGGACGGAAGTGGGTCCATTTCGAGAAGGTCCATTTCGAATCCGCTTCCTTTCGACACAGCATCGTTACCGATGCTGAAAGTTTTATCAGGTTGTACAACCAAGGTCCGTCCGCTAATTATCGTTGCCTTTGTGCGCTACCTAGATTCTACTAAGCCACGGGTGGAGTTTTCCCTTTTAATCGGAGATCCTCTTTTGGATTTCGGATTATTTAATTCTCTTTTAAGTAACGTATCCGCTTTTTCCCTGACAATAACAAAAAATTAACGAATATAATGTAACTTAAATACGTAAAAAACTTTAATATTTTAATATTATCTCAAATCTAATTATGCATGCTTAAAATTCATTCGATATAAATCGATTTTGTTGAGAAAATGCGCAACGCTACTCAATATTATGGTATAAATTTTTGATAGAAAAATCTCTTATAGCGTCTAGAAATTTACGCAGCTTATCAGAGAATGTAGATAGAAAAATTGAAATGGCAGGATGCAGAAAGGGCAAAAATTCTTCGTAGTTTCCGCAAAAGGGGTAACGAAAAGAAAGGTCGGAACAAAGAGAATACGTTTTCATAAAGAGAAAATATCGCAAATAAAATGGTTGCCGATCTATATCGTGACTATGTAAGTTCAAATATCACAAAAAATCGTGAAAAATCGTTGGTTTTATCGAGTTTATTCAATTTCATGCAAAATTAAATTGCAAAGGAAAAAGTATTAGAATATACGATGAGAAAACTTGCGATCACGCTTCTATTAAGAGTTTGCGTGCTTCTAAGAAATATCGGGATAAAGGAATGAACAAGGAACAAAGGATATTTCTTATGCAAATTAATCATATGTGTATGCAATTCTGTTGTTCTATCCGTAAAATAACTGTAAAATATCTCTAAAATCCTAAAATTGAGATCTCTTTCTATCGAAACTATTATATTGATTATCGAAGTTGTTTGCCATATTATTTGCATCGACCATCTGCAAATAGACGATGAGATAGAACAATATAAAACGTAATATTTCCTACCAGTTGCGATACCAGGGGAGCGTAATGAATATCAACCATCGGAAGTGCAGATGTTAAAAAAAGAAAAATAAATAAAACACTATATATATATATATATATATATATATATATATATATATGCGAAAACTTCGTATTTCATTCTGTGTCACGTCCCATCCACACCGGGCGCAGCGTTTTAGTATAATAGAAACGTCCGCACAACGCCCGTTACTCGGCATGACGTTTTTTTATTTTTTAATTCTTCCTTTTTTTATTCCCTCTCCGACCTTTTCCGACAACCCGTCAAAGCAATCACCCATCGTCCGCGCGCACGTGTCCGACGCGAGCAGCACGTAAATTCACCGAAAAATCCAATTAATCTTAATCAAGAACCGATTGCACAAAAGTCGCATACGAATTCCGCGCGGCGTTGAGGAGAGGCGTCGATCCTCGGATCGTCGGCACTTCCTGATCGCACGAAATTGATAGAAACGCGCATTCTCGCGATGAAGACCAGCAACTAAATGCCATTATCCAGGAGAATGGAACGCTATATCTCACGAGCCACATACATCTCTACTGGTTCCGCTAAATACGCGGAACGTAATAATAACATTATCATTCGAATGGTTCGGTGCATTATTGGAAATCGGCTGCACTCTCGCGGAGAGAGATACGGGTCCGGCTGTTAAATAAACGCACGGATTGGATTTTTAATGAAAGCTCCGCGCGTTACAGAGATCTCTCGATATTTCGCGGGAATTGCATGGAATTCAGCGGCTTTGTACAGGTGTAGCGCTATCGACAAAAATATCGATAATGCGACGATTGCGAATATCTGTTCTCAACGCGACCATACTCTGTAACGAAAACGATAAGAGAAGGAAGAACGAAAAAACACGAGACGGAAAAGCGTAAGTGAAATACGATGTAAAGGAACCAACAAAGACAGCGGAGATATAACGCGATAGTGTCCGGGGCTCAGGTTGCCGGCATAGATGGAGTGGAAAGAAACGTAATTACAAATAGTTCTACCCTTCGTTCGCAGTCCTCACCACTTCCTGCCCACTAACTTTCGCCGGCCATTCGTTCTTTTCGAACTTTTCGCTCGAGACTGGACCGAGAGGTACCGACTGAATTTGATAAATGGCAGTGCCGATCGACGGAGTTTCCGGTACAACAGGTAATTCCTGGAAACGTTCGGTTCGCTATCCCACGTTTATTAGATCGAATCGTGTTCTTGACAATGAAGACTGATTTGCGTCACCATTGTGAAAACATGTCATTCCCGTGTATCTAAAAAATACTCGATTTTCTACTGGCCCAATTATTTTTACGAAACGTTTCGCGTCTCCTGTATGTCCGTGTTCTTATGTCAAATTCATTGCGAGAAAAATTGTCGGAATAATATTTATTGTGTAGTATATAGCCTCATTTGGAGAAGAATTTGATTTATTCGCAATTCAACATTAAACTATATCGAATACATGTGTATGAGTTGAGTAAGCGCGTTTTAATATAATAATGACCCTCTATTTAATTGGTAAATAACGACTGATACAGTTCCGCTATCATAAATTAACATTACCCATTCTAGCTATTGCGTTAATTTAATGAGCGACGAGTTTGATTATTCGAGCGGCAACGATTTCGTTTTCAGCACAGTGCGTTTTAAGCAAATTACATTTTACGGGAATTCGATATGTTTCAAAAGGCAGCGAATTAACGTATCCATGTTTACGGACCGTTATTTTAAATACGGAAATCGTAATAAAAAGGTAATAATAAACAGAAATATCTGATGCAGGATGCGAAATATCTGATGCACCGATGACGAGAGATGATAACGACAGGTATTATTTTTCCGTAAACTAATTTATCGACTATGATCATGCGTTGCATATTTATTAAAACAACTCTCAATTAGCAGATACGCGATTATCTCTCTGCGAAATGTGACGAAATTGCAAACAAGTAAACATCCCTAGATGTATCTCTCAGGAAATTTGATTAACCTTAATACTTGATCAAGGAATTAATACAATAAAATATTCGATATATTTGCAAATGAGCGTTCTAGTTATGCTGATTATTTTGCTTTTTTAGTGGAGATTATGTTAACTAACTAAATAATTTTGTTGATTTAACAAAACCAAATGCATTCTATGCACAACATAGAAGAAACGAGAGACAGCACTGTTTTCAATTTTTCACCGGTGTTTGTTTTAATTCATACTAAATGTCGTGGTCGACAGTACGGTTAAAGTATGTTAAAGTATTTATACACAATTATTCTGTGAATAACATTTGCATTTACGTCTCGTTTCCACGTTATTGTCCATTCTAATTCCATTATATTTTTCAAATTAGCTCGTCGTTATTATTCGTGTCATGTTCAGATAATCATCGAGGGATCAACAGAACGGAAAGTGTTTCATTCAGTTACGGTCGTTAAATCTTCAACTAGCACGAAATCGCGTAATCGTGATTTATGCATATTCCCAAGCTCGCTTAATCCCGCAATTGAAGTCAACGTCAAATCATCATCTTCGAAAATGCGATATTTTGACAGGCGCGTTGGCGATATTTTCAGCGAAAATGTCGCAGTAATTGAAAAGCGGAAATGGTGTAATAATGCAGTAGTGCTGGCCGGCTGTCAGACAATAATCACAGTCACCGTATTCACCATTTTGGATTTAAATCATCATCAAATAGCTCCATGGCACATGACTGACGTCGCATTTCCATTTCATATCTGGACAACTGTGTGATTAAGCTTTAGATATATCTCAATGTCATTTAGCAAATGGACATTTTATAAGAGCGTGCCATACATATGTTCTCTATTCATTTATAGTTTTCAGTGGTTCGTCTCAACATTATATGCATAAGCTGTCTGTGTATCTCGCAAACGATGCAATTAATAACGCAACATTGACATATTAATTATTTAAAGTAAAAAATATCAGTCAATCTCACAATCTCAATCTTTGTAGCAAGATATATATAAAGTCGACCGTAAAATACTCATTAAAAACTAGAAATTCAATTTCTGCTACGCTCTATATTTTATTACATTGATATCGAGGAAATCAAATACGTTTCATCGATTCCTCCCGTGAAGATATCTTATCGTGTTCGCATTGCGAAAATTACGTAAACGGCGGTGAGAGTGCACTGACGTGCAAAGAGCTCTCGATCCACTCTCATGCCGACGCAAATGAAATCTCATTAAAGAGCGTGCCACTCTCCTAAACGGCCGGTCCGAGCGCGACGAGGTCGACGTCCTGCGAGATTCCGGTCGCGCAAGACCAACCCAGGAAGCTCGACATCCAGAGGAATTTGTCGCGCGGGACTTGCGTCGTTGACGGCGGTGCAAGTATTTGCTGATTGCGCCGAGGGCGACTTTATCGAGTTAGATGCAAACCGACCTTGCAAAATCGGGGGACCATCCACATAGGATCTCCCGAGTTCCGCAACCACTGAGACATCGCGTTTCGACTCACAAGCCAAGCAGGCAAGCAAGCCGACTCGCTCAATCTCCTCGTTCGCTGTACGTAGAATTAACGGTAGCAGAGTCCTCTCTCTCTAGTCGGCCGAGAGAGCGCCGACTGCTTCGTTAACTCGTGGAGATCCACTGAAAGACGTGCTGAGGGTGCGAACAGAGAAGGGTTCCAATTCAGAGCAGCTGCTCTACAAGACGGGGGTACCTTACTACAACGAAATCATGACTCTTCGGCAAAATGCAGCGCCAGCATGAAAAAGAGACGCACGAGTAGCATCTACGAATAATAAACAAAATCAAAGCGCATCCCTCTTTAAAAAAGAAATTAAGTTACAATAAAAAAAATGGAAACTAACAAATCTCTCTGAAAAAAATTTGTAATCGAGAGGAAGTATGACTTCTGCATTCAAATTTTACGCTGACGTAATTATATTAGATGTTATTTATTGTATTTTAAGTACAAAGATATCTTTGACAAAATATATATTTGGTTTCAAATTTTTCTTGAGTAAACTAATAATGCGTTCCTATTGTACCACATTATTATTTAATAATATAATATTATAAAGCGCGGAGCAACTTAAGATAAATAGACATTATTAGCGGTATCTGAAATTTCTTCCCGACTAGTTAACTCCTCGATTAGGATTATCTTATAGTATTTATAGAACGAAATCAGATAGCTCGTAAGGAATAAAACTTTCAAGGCGGATTCGAGAACAACGGAGCGAAACACACAAACGAACGGAGGTAAGAGAGTCGGTCGAGTCTCAAGGGGATGAGTAACGATTACTGAGTTTGAGTATCCACTCTGCCAAGTTGAAGAGAGAGCAAGAAAGAAGGACGAGAGCTAAACGAAGACGCTCATAGATTCCGTTAATTGCACTCGACCCTCGAATCAAGTTTCTTCGTTGCTTGATTCTTTGCGCATCCGTGAAATAAATGTGACGGACGATTAAATAAAACTGTCCTTTGTCTTTATTCTTCGATTAATCACACGAAACCTTAATGCCAGTTACTGTTCAATCATTCGCATATTGTGTCAAACTGACAATAACATAAAAATGCACGCCAAAAAGAAACATTTAAATATAAACGAGTCCAAAGATCCGTACGCGAATGAATATGCAAGAAAATAAAAATGTCCTGTCTTTAACATGCTCTTAAAAATTTGCATTTTTCGCTAACGGACAATGCGTTACCGCGTTTATTATTTCTCGCGTGATAATGTTCCTCGTTGACTGCACGTCGTAACTGACACATGGAGCGTATAAAGGAGGAATTTTTTAAAACGGAAACAAGAAATGTAAAAATAGTTAGCACAAGCGGAATACGCGTGGCGCGTTGCGTTGTAAGAGAAGTTTCTATAGAACCGAACGATGTGCCACGATGAAAACAGCATGGCATATGAGCTTTATGAAATTTTGACGACACCGACGAGAAAGTGCGAGCGTGAACGTTCGCCGCTGCGCACAGACTCGATATTATGCTCGCTGTTATTGCTCGCTTGAAATATGGTCTGATTGCAAAATGAGACAGTCTGACAAATGGCGACGATTTTCAACGCGGTATTCGAATGCACGTGCGCGATATCAGACACGCATGAAAATTATAATTAAAATAAACAATGCAAACCACTTAAATCGAGTTAATTAATCGGCGATGAAAAAAATCTACAATTTAAATTAACGATTCGCGGAAATCCGTCGTATAAAACGCAAATGATAAAGAGTCGGTAATTACAAAGCAGCAAAAGAGAGGACAAGCAACGAGAAATATTGTTTTGAAAGAGTCGGCTACCATGACTCGTTCTCATCATCTAAACACGCGTGTATTCTTATCTCAAAGACAATGTATAAAACATGTATTAACATGTATAAAACATGTTAAAACAATGTATAATAAGTATCTCGGTGCTGTCCTTCGCCATTATCTCGGCACCTCATTTCTTCATTGTTTACGTTCATTGAGCTAATTGCTTTTTAAATGATTTCGCGAGAAACAAAGGAAAAGCAAATTTTTCCTCGTCACTGTTGTAACATTTATAATAATATACGACTACTATTCCATATACATTTGCATGTATTTCGCTAATTAAATATGTCAAAAGAGGATCACGCAATTTCATAAGATTTAATCGAACTTTAAACGAAACATCGGGACAAATGATGTCACGACGTTGCATAATGCAAAAAATTACAGCAAAAGATGGAGCGCCTTTGTCTTGTTCTCTAATGAGAGATAAACAAGAGCTCATCTGTGCTTCCACGTTTAATTTTCCGACTCCCAGCAATCAGGAAATTAGCGTTGTCTGAGAGTTGAAAGCGACTCGTCCCGCTTCTTAATACAAGCGCAAATCGCAAATGAGAGAATGCCTGCTAGTCTCGAGAAAGTTCGATGTACAGATGTATACAGATGCAATTCATACTAACAAGGTAGCTCGTTAATCCCCATCAAATGAGATCATCTGACGCGATGCGACTCAAGCAGACGATTCTAAATCTGACCCACGCGCAAAGAAGTAATTCTGATTACGACAAGAATCCTTTAATCCCCCTCGATTATATTTTTTTCTACATTTTTTTACGGGCTTTGTTAACAAAATTTCTTTTTTACTCTTTCAGCTAATTTCGTTTCTCGTTTTGCCTGTCTTCATTTAAGATTTCTATTAGCAAGCATTTTATTACATAATGTAGTATGTTCTAGGCTTTATTTTCTACAATTTCATCACACAATTAAGAAAAAATTTAATTTGTTAAGATAATCAATATTTCGGATTTGTTTTATCTATAAAAAGAAAACTGTTGAGTTTAAAAATATCCATATGAGATTAAGATTATGATTATTAAAAGATTTCTCCAGAATTTTTCCTCTTTATCAAAAAATATATAAATCACGAATAAAATCACGTATGAAATTCACAAAGAATCGTAAGAACAAGCTTTTATGGAAGTTGTCTTTTGAATTGTTTGCTTTCGTGAGGTCGCGGAAAGTCCGATTTCAATCAACAGAGGGTACCCCAACGGTCGGTTACCTCATCCGCCTCCATCTCTTCTCGCATTAACAATGGAACATCCGGCGTTGGTTTCGTGTAAACATTCGTATCCCGACACAGTGCTGCGCCGCCACCTTATAGCATTCAAGCACTGTTGGTTGAAAAGCTCACATGGAAGCAACGAGGGTGAGAATGTGCCGCGATGGTGGAAAGCCCGCTCGCGCCCAGCTCGAGCCGTCTGTTCTTTATTGCGGCAGTTAAACAAGCTCGCCTGAATATTTGATTGGCAATTCCACGGTCTCACAAAAGATCACGTCGAGACTGACTAGTCCGGAGGGCACAGGTTCTCTAAGCGGTTCTATAATCAACCGCATATAATCAAACCTAACCCGCCTCTGTCTCGTCTCTCGGTAACCCTCTCGGAGAGGACAAGGGCGAAGGAGAGAGAGAAGACGTGTGAGCTGACGATATAATCCTGTGAAACGAGCACGCGATCGGCAGAAAAGCTGGATTAACCTCGGTGATTCTAATGAAATTCGTCCTCGGAGGATTTTCGCGAAACGACGGGCTGTAAAATCTTGTCGACCACCTTCTGCGGAAAATTATTCGGCCGGGAAACGCGGAATTGTCTCTCCCTAGCGTGTTCTTTGCGATCACGCTAGAAGAGCAATTAACTCGCGCGCGTGTACATACGAAACCGACTACCCTCGATGAAATTTGTTATCCTATCGTGATCGTCAATGGTCGTGGAAAGTCAAGAGCGCCGAGTTTAGGAGATAAATTACATTGCAAGTAATAAATTTTAGATGCTAAAAGCAAGTATATAAAAAAATATATTGATACATATGGACATCTAAGAAACTTCATTTAATTAATGAGTTCAAGATGCAATTATTATATTTAAATTTATATATACTATTAATAACTAAAACACGTGATTTGTTTATTTCGCTTCTCTTATTTCACGGAACAGTGATTTTCCTAAAAAAAAAATTCAACCGAAATATAATTACAGAAGCTACTTTTTCCAGGGTTTGAAGAACTTCGACAAATTAAACTTCCGAGAAAACAAATGAATGGCGAAACCTTACTCTTCGGTTGATGTCAAGACTTTAGTTTATAATATTAAGTTAAGCAGAACTAAAAAGTCCTGTTTAACTAAAGTTAATTGAGAACTAAGTTACCGAGTTCTTTAATGTGAAGAGTTTCGAACTTGCGAAACACAGGATGGCGTCCAACCAAATTTTCGTCGTGGCAAAACTGTCTCTACGTTGATCAAAGAATACGCTCGTGGTAGCTGACGTCTTAGCATATATTTTGTGCTAATATAGCATGCATAATGTTTCTGAAATACCGAAGAATACATCTTATCCAGCCTCATTTTGAAAGTATAATTTATTTAGTGATAAAACGCGCCTTTATTGTGGAGCACGCGTCGTATCTTGTCATATCTTGCGGGATCTCGTCTCGCAAACCGTCAACTTAATAAATACAATATCAATGTCGGGAAGCGATCATTCAAAAACGAGGAAAATCACAAAGGAGCATCGAATTAAAAGCATCGTGGAAGGAGGATGATGAGCTTCGATGCGAATAAGCGAGAGAGGAAAGGAATATGAAATGAGCGCATGAAAATCGACAGGCGAGTCATCGCGTCGAGCGGACTGAAAGAGGAAAGGGGTGATCACGTTAGGGAGAGAAACGTATCCTTGGCAGGATAAACAGAATCGTCTTATCCTGGCGGCACGGAAGAGCGGCTCTCCACTTCGCCGTAATGCCTCGGTAATATCTTCGTGCCGTTCGAACTCGACGGAGGAAAACGCTAAGACGGATAAAGGCAAAGTTGGCGGAACTCAAGACACTTGTCGAGCGGTATCAATCGCTGCCGACACGACAGGATGACGACCGGCGAGCAGGATAAAATCGTTTTTCTATTTCGAGAATTCTATTCTCAAGAGAAAAGACGAAATAAGATGAAGGTAGGATCAAATCTCGGAGAAAGGATCATTTTTCGGAGTTTAGTAAACATCGGTGGGATTTGTATGAACGAGAAAAGTGTTTTTTATAGTAGCATATCTTGCATATAAGATACAATTAATTAAAGATATAATGTATGTTAGCCGTAAAGTTCTTATTTATTCATTGGCTGAAGGTAGCACTTTTGACTTGCCTGTCGCAGAGCGTGAAAGTTCTCGTGTCACGGAACTTTTACGAAGAATATACATCTGGAGTATATTCAAAGACAACTGTACTATCTAAATCATGACGCATGCTATCAAACTTTCTTCATTTCTCTCCGAACATGTTTGTCATTTTTATAAGGCCGTTCTCCTTCGATTTCTCGATACGTTCTCGAAAGCATGAATACGTATTCACACACATCCGCTGTCTCAAGACAAATAATAATTGTTGTTTTTTTTTGTATTTTCAAAATAAATTGAGTAACGCTGAATTGTATATATATTGTATGAACTTGTTATTTAAAAATCCAATTTCCCGAAAAAGAGAGAAAGAGAAATTGATAAATATATAAAGGCCAAATTGAGCCTTTTATATGACGGAAAATGACAACTTTGATCGCCCGTGCTAATTTGCTTGTGTACCGACGTCGATTGCTTAATTGAACTCAAGAAGACGAGCTCGTTTCGAAGCCGATTAGAACCGCCGTCGCCTCTGCGAGGAATTTGCAGGCACGGGTCGCATTTACCGCTCGACGCACCACGTCGCGACACTATCTATACCTTTCAGGAAAGTCCGTGTAGAGAAGAAAGAGGAATATGCCATTTAAGTCTTTCAAACTTTTCAAATGAGAAAATTAGATCTCCAGCCTACATCATTCCTCGAGATGTCTTATAATCTGACGTCAATTATCCAATCTGTCCCGATAAGTAAAATGGATGGATAATCATTATGATAAAGTTTATAATAAGAATCGAGATGTAAAAGTTACATGTGTAAAAATAAAATTCGCTAACAAATTCGCTGAATACAAATTTTATAATTCGTATAATCCAAATTTTTTCTTAATTTTCCCTAGAAATTAAGCTCTGAATAGCAATTAACTGATGAATTCGCATGTATAGAATGCAGAAGGAAATATACAAAATGTATCGAGAGAACCCATGCTTTTAGCAAAAAAAAAAAAAAAACAATATCTATCGACTCTAAATTGTTCTATCAGGTGCACGAAGGTATAAGGAAACACTTCATCGAAAATCATGTGGCGTATCATTGTAATCTGACAGGTTCGTGTTTGATTGCAAGAGAACTAAGGGCGACCCAGGCAAATGAACACAGTTACCGGTTTCTAAATAACGTCAGAGATTGGATACAGCTTGATGAAGGAAAACCCGTAATCCACGTTTGACGCCATATAGCCTGAGGCGAAATACAACTTACCGTGTTATAGACTTAAAATTTGAAATAGCAGTTCCTACGGCACGAGTTAAACTGTTTGCGCCTCTATGTATCATCCGCTATCTGCACGCGAATATCCGCACACGACGTTAAGAGGATACATAATTTGCGGTTCACATGACATGACATAAAGCCTTTACCTTTTCTAAATATAGGTATTTAGATATTATCAAATTGAATACATCTTGTCTGAACAATCGTGAGTTACGATTATTCGAAATTCATTTGATGAAAACAGTTATGCATTGTTTGACAGATTGGCAGTTTACATGCATTGGTAAAAATGCATTTGTATTTTAATCTCAATGTTAAAGCAAAATACACCCGTTTCAATTATGACATAAACAAATTATTAATTACGTCACACAGTATTATTGATATTGCATAACTGTATGGAAGCAATGCTTTGAAAATTACGTCATGATGCATAATGAATAATGTTTGATTGAGTTTGACGCATATATATGAAAATAATCATTTAAAATGTCTAAAGTGAGTAAATGCATTTATAATATCACTTAATATGTAGACATTCGTTGCTTTTATAATATCATTACACGTAATTATAGAAACAAAAGATAATGTAAATGTCAGGATATTTGGAAATAGCCTATTTAAAGAAAGAGATTTATTTATCAGTATCAAATTTGTCTAGATAATGAAATCTTGACATGAAAATCTTTAACTTTTAATATCGCTTTGGAATGAATAGATTATAATCACTCCGACTCGTTCAAGAAGCGTATGCGAGTCTGTATAAATGAACAGTTTCCATGGATCAATCTCGCGTTCGTCAGTGTCGTTGAATAATTAACAGACAGACGGTGTCTACCGTGGAAATCTTCATTTCGCCGATTCGCGAGCAGTGACATTTTGCGCGAGAAGTTTTGCCCTGTCGAGCAATTAATCGATGCCGATTATAAATCCGGCCTTCTGAAATTTTAATATCCGGCGAATTCTCTCGTTCCGCCAGGGAGGTTCAAATGTAACATCCAATACACCCAAAGTATCGATCTTGACGGGCAACTCTACTATCGCCATACGGGCTCACAGTTTTCGCACGCGGTTTGCTGTATAATTCCCAATTATTTATTGTTTTCCGAAAATAAGTACGCTAAACGTAATCAATAATTACCATTACTTATAATGATAATATTCATGATACATAGTAAGGATAAACTCAACAAAAGATCAAATTTGCCATACGCGCACAAGTATTAAAATTATCAATAAATGCGCTCGAATTGTAAACATATGAGTTGTGTGTTTAATTATGACATGAAAACGAGACAATTGACATATTTTCATAGAATGGATCTAATTTCCGAACCTAATTTTGAATGTGTCGGTCCATTGCCGAGTCTGAGTGATACGCAAACAAACGCGCAAATGTCACGTCGCTCCTAGAGTTGGCTCTCCGCAGAGCTGATTGCGATTATCTGAACGAAGGGAAGGAAAATACGACGTGCGTTTAACCGTACGATCTCCCTGGGAGGGAGGGGGGTGAAAGAGGATCCAATTGAATACGCGAGTTGGCGAGCGGCCGACGTAGTCAACGTTTCGTCAAGAGCGACTCGGCGAACGACTCGAGTTTTACGTGACTTTAATTTTCGTCGAATTTCATCGAGGTAGAAAATTGAAACGCGAAACCTCGGCGCGACCCCGACGACGAAGCGATTCGAGTGGTCGAAAGAGCGAGCGTCTCGCTCCGATCGTTCCTTTCCGCTCCTTCTCCGTTGCTACTTTGTCAATCCAAAAGTATAAATTGCGAAAGTTCCACCTCGGCACCGCAGCTACGTAGTTAGTGTGCAGTTCGCGCTGGTTGTCGATGAATAGAGAGATTGCCGATCTAAAGACGGAGTAAGAGATTAGGAGAGAGAGAAAGAAAAACTGCTTTACAAATAAGTTTTACGTTCGACTTAAATATAACCCTAACTACATATTGCATTATTAAGATTTTAGTCTTGACTAACAAAACTAAAGAATTAGTAGATATAAATTAGTAGCGAATAATTCAGTCGCGTCTTCCTAAATAAAAATATTATTTTATTAATCGCGTACTCCGCAGTATTCCGCTATTAAAATTCCATTTCACTGTCGTTTACAAAGAATTCATTTGAGAATATTGCGCTATTTCCGCTTAGCGCAATGTATCGTTGCCAACGTAATTAGCCGTCGATCGCGTCGCATACGAGAGTACGAGGGGTGAATGCAACCACGTATTTCACGTATCGCGCAGCTTCGTTACGATTCGATTGCCGTTCGAGTGTGGGGAATGAGGGGATGGGCGCGGAGAATGGGAACGAAGGAAAACGGTGGTTTCCTTCTCGCGAAAGGAAAACGGCGACGACTGCCCAAGATTTATCTCGTCGCGCCGTCGTTCTCCTCGACGACAGTCGCGGGAGGGCACAGGGCGAGGGTATAAAATATCCCGGAATTCCTGGTATATATCGAGCGGAAAATTACAAATAGTTCGTAGCCGAAGCCGCGATCTCACGCAGACCGCGTCCGACGACGGAAATGTAACATGTCCCGTAAAAGCGTCCGGAAGGAACGAAAAACACTCGTCATAAACCTGCGTGTCAGTGACACGACACAGGGGATACATGTCGATGTCGAACATGTCCGCGGTTTCTCTTTTCGACAAATACTGGCGTTGGATGTGCATCGGACGACTTGTGACTTGATATCACGTTACTTTAATCGAAAATATTTGCAACGGTAATGCGGCGTTTCACGCGCGATATAAAATTCAGAGGACCGTATTCGGACGTATTCGGTGGGACTAAAATATCCGATAGATACTTTTATCGATGGACATCGACGACTACAGGAGTCTCTTGTTTCTGTATACCGTGAAAATGACGCTCGCTCGCGAAGAAGGGGGCTTTGAACGAAACTTTTCGCGGAATAATACTTGCTGTTGAGCAAGGGAAAACTCGCGGCGGGAACTTCAATATATTGCACTAAACACACACCGCATCCTTCCCTTCGCACCCGAAGTTTCATCTTTATAACCGCAATTTTGTGCGCTCGTCGTTGAGCGCGTTGCATAAATATATAACACGGTAATAATGCAACGTTAAGCCATAATCTTCGATCGAGCGCGGCAATATATTCTTGTGACTCGATCGTCGACAGAGACGATTATATAAGAAAGGAGATAAAAAGCAGATGGTAAATTAATGTTCAATATTAAAAATATCTTGATAATTGAAACTTGAATAAAAATTCTTCAAAATACAGCGTATATTTAAATTTGATTAAATAATATTTCATTAAACTATTATAGTTGATAAGAAGTTTTTCAATTTTTAATAATTTGTATCTCTAAATTATTGACATTCCAATATTTTAGTTTAGGAGAACTTGTTAAAGATATTTAATTTTTATAGCCTGTAAAACCAAATAAAATCATTTCATAATGCTCGTGTTTAAAAGATTATTTAAAAGTAATTAAGAAGTATATGAAAAAAGGGTACATTATTATAAATTTATAAGATTCTTTAAATAACTTTATAAAAATCGACTTATTAAAGTTTTTTAATAAATTAGCTGCTATAATTTTCCTCTCTTTTTAATTCAATCTACTCAAAGTATTAAAATTGTCAATGAAAGTATAATTCCCACGAAAAAACATATCCATCGCGAAACAAATTCGAGCCGTGCAATCTTTCCACAGAAAATCTCAGAAAATTCCGGATTTTTTGATGAACTTCTAATCCTCGTTGTGAAACGAAAGCGAATACCGTGCATGTTTGAAAGACGTAAGCTTGCATCGACTACGAACGTGACGACTGGTAGGCGTTCGCGGGATGAGCGTAATGAGTTTCGACGGGACTCGCGCGTGTTTTTGGGCTACAACTCGCGCAGTATTTCAATAAACCGGCAACACGCGTGTATGTAGGGATGAGAAGCGACGGAGATACACGTTCGAAGATAGGAACCGCAACATTCCACGGCCAAGATCCCTCCGACGTCGAGGTTCCTCTTACTTCCGAGGCAGGTGGAGGGTGGCACGAGGATACGGAGGATGGGAAAAGTTGCGCGAGAGCGCGTGCTTTCAATAAAGTTTTACGGTTCTTCTCTCGCGCGGCAAGCTCGTATACGGTTCGTCGGGAATGTCTAACGGCTGCCGCGGAATCGCATGCCGGTTTACACACCAAGCTAACTTTCCCGCCTACTGCGGTGCAATCTTTCTACCCCTTCCACGTCCTTCCGTCGGGAGCATCATCGCGCTGCTCTTATTTCAGCCTTTGGGCTCCTTTCCGTCCGCGAATTCTTCATCCTCTTCGTTTCCTTCGCATCATCCCCTCTCAAAGGCGCTTTCTTGCCTGGAGTTCGGTTGTTTGAGATGTATAGTTACATAGTTATTGGTTTCCGCCGTAAGGCACGCACCTCTCTTTTTACACGCATTTCATATAAATTTTCAGGGATATTCCCCCCCGTCGACGACAAATATATGAATTCCCGCAAAATATCTGTCCCTAATTTAAGATACTCATAAAATATTCCGTTTCGGGGTCGTAATTAATTTTATTTGTATGTGCTTAACTTAACGTGAAAAATGTGAGAGGTCGTACGGACGCGTTAATTGTAAGTGGGGAAAAGAAAAGATAATAAGGGTGAGAAAGGCAGAGAAAGCGTATCCTACGAGATTAAAGCAAAGCTCCGCGAAATTGCTCGAAAGCCACAGAGTTTCAATAAACCTAGGCGCCATCACTAAGACCGCCACGTGATGGATATCGATTTTAATTTAAAACAAATCCAGTCTCTTTCGCGCGATGTTTAACGCTAAAATTAGAACCTTGAAGTGATCATCGAGATATGAAAACGACAAAAATACAAGTGATACATTTTAGAAGGAATACGATAAGGTACAAGATGAATATCTGCGTGACGAATTGAGAGATACTTTCAAACAAGTCATTATTCATGGCAGACGGGAAAAACAATTGAAGCGATGCAATATGTATAATACGTAAGTAAAAATTGTTTCAAGCACGCGGATATTTATGTATGCTGCCTCTTTCCGTATTCCGGCAATTTGCGCATCGAAGCTTGCTAAAAACGGCGGGAGCCTCGCCGCATTTGCACGTTGATTGGCTTTGTGCAGCCATCAGCCAAACATAATGCAAATCCTACGCCGTATAGCCAGGCTCGAGCTGCAAAACCGGCTCACAAGAGCCCGTGAAAACGATTTGAATAAAGGTCCCGTATGAATAGTGAAACGAGTATGGACAAGAGAATGTCGTTAAAGATATTCCCATGAATCCATGGAAGTAGAGACCGATCACGCAGCAGTATAAAAATTCTTTTGGAGTGGCTACTACTCAATTAATATCTTAATTCTTGGTGTAAATGAGATTAATAAATCATCAGTTTGTCAGAGATTTGAAGTAGCTTGACATTTGCAATGTTACGTGTAATAAAAAAAATCATTTTCTAATTTATAATTATTACTCTAGTTACGATTATATCTACGTGACTTATAATTATCGGATCGCCACTTGTGAAATTATTTGTGTTAGAATTTTTTAAAATAATTTTTAAAATAATGTGAGCTATTAGTCGCCTCGTAAACAAATGAATTACATTCTAATACAGTGTAGGGAATGCAGAGAATTGTCGAGTCAAAATACGGTGCATTGCCAGAACCAATGTGTTCGCTACTTTGAGGTCATTCTCATCCCCGCGCAGTTTCTGTTCTTGAACTTAGTTTTCAGCGTGTCCGTTGTTATAGCTACTAATTATTCTTGGAACGTCCACGCCAGAAAGCAGTAACTACAGACGGAACTAGTTCGAAACCAGTCCTGTGAAGTTACGTTAAGGCCCCTCTATGCACCGACCAGCATGCTCGACATAAATCTACCGGCTATCGCTTTCAGGACACAGCCGTTTAATTGAATATACAAGCGAAATTGTAAAAAAATAATTACTTGTAACTGTATATATGTAACATGTATTGCGTTAATTGGTATTTCCATGAAGAGATGTACGCAACTAAGTTGTTAAAAAAAAATCTATAGATAAAAGAGAATATATAAACTCGCAAACGATTAGGAAATTGTTTCGCTTGTTGGCGCGAAAAGTTTCGCGTTCCAAAAGTTTTAATGAAGATCAAGCTGGACGCGAACGATGCGCAACGCTTAATAAAGTGCTGTCGGCTATACGGCAAAAATTTGATAGATGAGAAAACACTTTGGCACATTGTTGTTATTGATTTAAGTTTGTCGTATTTTTGACTCTGAGCAGTTGGCGTAATTCGAGTCTGAACGAGTTGGACGGATTTACGCATAATTGAGCGACACGTGCACACGTCCAACGAAACAGCGCCGTTCGTCAACCACGCACCGTATAATTACTTCGATACAAACTGCTAGGAGCTACTTTCTGAAACCGCAGCGCGAAAGCTACGGAAAAGCCGCTTTCGAACGATCGGCTTTGTCATTACGGACGAAAACTTAGTGCGAGTTATTACTCAGAAAGTTACGTTATTGTACCGGTTACATTCGCGAGCATCGCATCCGGGCCGTAAATGTTGCACACAAAAGGAGGTTTCCTCGTAATACACGATGCAAACGATATTATGCACATTGCATCTATTACAGCTGCGAGTGTATGCGGTTCACGTCCGCGCCAAAACACATAGCCAATGAACATAGTCACATGTATCCGCGTAAAATATTCAAAAAGTTATTATAACAAGCATAAAATAACATATCCAATCTTGTCTGTAATAGATTAATATATCTCTTCTTCAAGTTCTTTTAGATATACCAAATTGATATTAGATATACTAATATTTTTTTTGCATATTACTTATTACGATAATATTTGTTATGCATAATAAAATAGTAAAATTATATATACGGCAATTTACAAAGTTTATTTGCAGAATAAAGTATCGGGAATGAGAGCTACAAAATCACTCTTATATCCCACTCGCCCCAGGTCATTATCATAAGATCATTGTACTTGTAAAGAAACGAACAAAATGGAATTTCACATGATTGCAATTTACGTTTGATACTCATATATAAAGGCAACAGTTAGACAATAAAAAAAAAATAAAACTTTGCGGCAATAAAAAAAAACCACACAACGCCAAAGTTATATTGGTCATTTGATTTTTCGAACTTGGCATCTTGAAAAAAAAGAGTACCACAAAGCAAAGATAAATGAAGATTAAAATTATAAAGATTAAGATCATAGGGATTAAAATCTCCCACGCAAATCTGGCTGCTTAATGGAATTCCATTGTGCAAACTCCTACGAAACAAAGGATGGTACGCGACTTTAAGGAAGTTTAAACCGTATTAATTCGTCACTCGGCGAAGTAAGCAAAAGAGAACTTCGAAATTGCTGCATTTAATAAGCAGCACTTGAACCCAGCCGGCGAGTTCCACGTTAATCTTTTGATCTTGAAGAAGACAGCAAAACTTCTTCTCAAGATAATTCTACGCGCCTCGAAGTTCCATTGCACAAGAAAAGGAAATTGCAATATTATGTATCGATGCGCCTTATATACACTCGCTATCAATATCGATATCGATAATCAAAGATAGCCGTGATAAACGAATACTAGATTAAGCGCTTATTCCATCCGTACACATTTATTTAATTATTTTTCTTTGAAAATATTTAAAAAAATATACTATTTAATAAAATAATTTACAATTACTTTTTGTAACATGAAGACATTGATTAGTATGTAATATTTGCAATATTTGCCGCTTTACGTAGCAATATACAATAGTCCGCAAACACGTTATGTTCGCATTAGCTTGAAATAGTTCCTTAGAGAAAAGTATTTCCGCCGAGAAAAAGGATTGTTACCTGAAAAAAGGAAAAGAAAAGTTGTTACTGGACATTAAGCTAGTTTATTATACCACTTAACTCAAGATGTGTACCCTTATTAAAAAAACATAGTATTAATGGATATCGACGTGATCTTTATTTTTATCTATATATAGCTTTTCAAATATATTTTTAAAAAAAGAACACAAAACACAGAAAACAAAATTTCGATGAAAATGAATTATGATCGTTCCAACAATTAAAGTTCTCAATTTATAGCCAACTTTCCAGAGAGGGAAAAAGAGAGAAAGAGAGAGAGAGAGAGTTTGCAATTACATTTCCATAAAATTTACAGACGATGGAAGAAAAAATTAATAAATATTCTGAATTTCAAAAAAAATTGCTGGAAATTATCAAGCATCTCCGTCGAATTTATTCGATTATTAATATCGCACCTACGAATAAATATCCACAACTTTACTGGCAACGAAATAGGGGAGAGACTAATTTTTTAGCAAGTTTACGATTTATCTCGCTTGCGCTTGTATTCCTCTACGCGTTCGCTATGAAAAACTACCGGCTATGATGATGCATATTATGTCGGTTTATTTAATCGCTTAAGATCCGCGCATACTCCTTTAACGAGCTATCATTAAATTGATGTTAACATGGCTCAACTGCGCCAGCACCGCCGCGTGTGGCGATAGAGTTATTTCAGAGGTATATGAAAGAAACCAGCGAAGGAGAATGCTCGGATAATAAAAATCAAAAAGAAAGAGAGGGAGAGAGAAAGAGAGAAAGAGAGAGAGAGAGAGAGAGAGAGAGAGAGAGAGAGAGAGAAAGAGAAAGGAGGTTAGATATTTCGGAGGACAGTGCAACGGTCGACGAAGCGAGCGGTTTCATCGATCTCGTTAAAGCTTGCTTCCCGTTACTTTAGACATTTTCTTTTCTTCGTTTCGCCCAGATCTCTTTCTCTGTCCCTCTCTCGCATGTTTCTCTTCCTCGTACACATGGCCCATCTTCTCTTCTCAACCCTCTTTCCACTACTATCGCTCGGCTGACTCCTGACGCCTTTCCGCCCCATCCACTACCTTTGCCAACCTCGAGACCGGCCGACGAGCCAGCCAACCAACCAACCAACCGCTCCAGACACAACCATCGACTTTGCAACCAGATTACACCCGCGGGGAAAATTTTACCTCCCCCATCTACCTCTGCGCTGCTCCGTTTAAGTGCCGTAGACGAGATCCTCCGCGAGATCCTATCCGGCTGCACGTCCGAACTAATGCGTATGCCATTGTACGCTTGTTACACAGTTACGGGACCTGTTTGTGGACGAGGATGAGCGTAAAGTGGCCATCTTCCATCTAGTAAAGAATGACTGGATGGACAAGTAAAGTGAGAACGTGAGATATGACAACGGAAACAGTCATTAACTACTTGCACGAGTATAATTAAGATAAATATCAGAGTATAATCAAGATAAAATTCAGAAACACTTTACGAAGAAAATGAGAAGAAAATAGAGTCTTGTTAATACCACAAAATTTTCTAGTGACGTAATCTTGATGCAATCTAATTTTTCATCTATAAAATATAATTGCTTAAGCATAATTTTATTGTGGCTCCTAATTACGTAAAGAATTTTATAAAAAGACGTAAAAATGTTGTGAAATAATTAAAAGTAATTGGAACTAATTAAAAAGCAGAACAATATTTTTTAGTTCTTTTTTTAAATAATATGTAAGCATGATCCATAACAATTTTTTTAATGCCACGTAAAGTCTGATAGATAAAATCCGGCATAATAGCTCTCTCTCTTTATTTTAAAAGATAAGAAAAATAATTAAGTAATTCTTATCTAAATTTATCGCCATTTTATTTCATCAAACATTTATTCTCGATCGAGAACTGTCGTGAAATCATCACGAAGCGACGCATAGTGTGCTATATCTATCGCGAATAAGGAAATTGATTTCCTTTGTTGTATTCTCAAACTCCGGTCCGGCGATTAGCAGTTACTCGAAGTTAAACACTAGGATCGGAGAAAGTTACTTTCCAACATAAGCGAAGTAAAGTCAATACCCATGACAATGGCGAGAGCATTTCATCGATTTCCCTCATTTAATACGGATAATAGAGCGGAAGAGGACACGATATGTAGAACGGATGAATAAGAAGAAAAGCGACAGAAAGATAAAATGAAGAGAAAGAACGAAATATCCTAATAGACTTGTAAAACAATAAGGCGCCCTTCGTGAAATAAAGTTTCGGGTCACGGCATGGCTGTAAAAAAACGTGAATATTTAGGCGTATCGAGAAAGTTTCGACTTTACGATGGTCCATTAATTTTTCTGTGCCATTCAACGTCCACAATGACATCCGTTCAGCATGACGTTAATGACATGGACGATGTGTATCATGCTAATAGGGATTGCCGCGAGGACTCGTGACGCGATATCCCCATTGCGAAGGGGAAAATAGAGATCGCGATTGGGAAAGTGATATATTTGCCTGCGAATGAGAGAACCCCGTCCTTCCGTCATCAATACTTTTTTTTCCGCTTGACTTCGCTCGTGCAATCCGACCCTTGTCAGTATTTTCACATTTTGTCCGCGGCACACCGGATGCCGCCGCGGCCGGAAAAAAGCACCAATTTTTACAATACAAAAGCTCTAGGCCGGATTGCGCTGACAGTCGGAATTAACCGAGCCTGGCTTAGTCCCACGTTTCCCGATGTGCCTTCCTGAATTATAGTTCGATATAAACGCGAGGACGTGAAATTGGGTTGGCGCTGATCGACGCTGCAATCACGCCTTTATGTTCACGTATATAATTCAATAAGCAGACCTCACTGCAAACTAAGTGATTGCCTACTATAAAGTATAGGACAGCGATAAGCTAGTTTGACGACAGTTTAACCTAGTCAGACTACGAGTTGATAGCCAGACTATCATCTCGAAATAGTCGCCGCGTCGAGCGAAGAGGGAAATATAGGGTATATCGTAACGTTTCGTAATGGTTGAAATTTTTTTACGTTCTCCTCGTATCGTAAAGTTCCGCAAACTTCCTGAAAGGCTTTCCGTAGGACGCTACGAAACTCCTCTCCGAGGGATTTGAACATCATCCTCGAATCTCTAGACGAACTGCGATTGTACCTCAGTGTACGTCTATGAGCTTTAAGTCATTCTCGACTTTCAAAAGAATGTTTCCTGCAAGTATAAAAATATACTTCACCGAGAACTGAATAGGGACGCATTGTCAGCTTTAATGTCCTGTTAATTCTCTTTATATCCTCGCCGTTTATAACTTATCGTTCTTCCTTACGCTCTATTAGTTCCTCACGTCATTTTATATTTACGACAAAGCAGATAAGCTCGCGATGTGGACACAAAAGAAATCAACTTTTTATTTTCCTAAGTTATATCGAGCTAATTTTTTTACTCAAGAATCTTTATGGTGAAATAGTTTTAGTGATACACATATTTCATTTATCTTATAAAATGTTTCAGCATTCTTAGAATTTTAAAGCTATATTTCTAACAATAATAATAAATCAATTATTACGAGATCCACAAAAATATCTCAGGAGTGCCCAAACACGTAAATAACGGTAAGCTCCGCGCATTATAACGCGACCGCCGGAAAGATATTCCTCTTAAAAGCGGATAATCGGGCGCGTACTCGGGGATGGAAAACTGCCATCGTGGAGTCTGATGGCAGCTAGGAGAGCATCCTCACGATCCCCTGGGGGTTGAAGACAATATATCACATCGTAATTACTTGGGATGCCGAAGATATGTTGAAATATAACACAAAGGTGAAGCAGGCGCCGTTTTCTCGCGAATATACTCGCCGGCGGGATGTATAACGGGCGCCTTTATCGCCCGATATTCCGGCTTGCGACGATAATACGCACGTATAACGGACGAAATGCTGCAATAACGAAACGCCATAATCAGCCGGCGGCGTCGCGTATCCCGGGCAAGGTCGAGAATAAGTGACGCGTAGTATCGGGCTCTCTCTGCCCCGCCATTTGTTTAACGCTTTTCCGCCGAGTGTAAAAGCGGAGTTAAACCCGGATTATCTGACTTTCATTTAATTGCTCTGTCGCGCCGTGGTTTAGCTCGGTATCCACTTACGCCTGACTTTAATCCCCACTGTTTTTAATTAGCTCGAACTCGCACGAATGAAACTGCGAGGGATTGCTCGAACGTAAAGAACGACTCACGAAAATACGGTACGGCTTCTGAAATCTTATTTCGAAAATAACTTACAATAAGAAAAAAAACTTATATCTATTTATTTTTCCTGAGATCTTGTATCTTTTTCAAAAGCAATTGGCCGAAAACTCTGAAAGACACGTTGCTTAGATCCAAGTACGATCGTATTCATCTTCGCTTCGCGCGAAATGCATCGCGTCTAGACGAGATATACGGGGAAATAAATGGCGTACGCGGCGGCTCGAGGAAGAGGAACGGACAATACGGACGAGAAAAGTTTTATTCGCTCGTTATCCACGGTTGTCCGAGAATAACCGGTAGCCTCCTTCGCATCGGTCTGGCTAAGTTCGGCCGAGAGAATGCACTGTGACGAGAAGAGAAAAGATCGTAGTTATAGGCGCGGCAAGTTTCAAAGTTTCGGACGCTTTTCCTACCGCGTAGCATCTCGGGATCTTTTCCTTCGCTCTTGCCTCCAAACATTCTTCCTACCCTTTGCTTCCTTTTGTCCGCGCTGTCTGCCGTTGTTTCCGATCTCTTCTCCTTCTCGCTTCCATGTCGCGTGCACGATGAACTTTCGTTTGTGGGAACAACGGTCGAACGAGCCCGGAATTAACTCGCATCCGAAAGTTTCGCGTTGCGTAGCGGCATATACTAACGATGCTGCGTCGCGATCTCACTATTTTCAACTACGAGAACGTCTATCAAGGTAGACGTGTGTCGAAATTTTAATATAGAAATATTATATAAATATAATTTCATATAACATGCTAATATAAATTAGGCACGCCAGTTAATTTGCATAGAAAAAAATCGACTTATAAATATGCAATAAAAATCATTGTGAAAAATTGTCTTTTCTTCTCTATGTCGATATAATGGCAACTCATTAATAATTTTCTTTTCAATTTAGAATTCAGACGATTTAATCTTCCTCTCGAAAATTTTAGATTTTTTATATGATTATCGAGATACATAGAAGGTGTTGAGAGAGTGATAAGATTATGCGCACGCGCAAACCGATAATTTGATAGATTATTTTTCAGATTTAATTTTCAAGACGAACTGGAATCACAGTCGAGTAAATCGCTCGTGATTCCGTTATTGTAATACCATCGTAAATCTTATACTCGTTACGACTCTAACGTTTATCCGAGTTTCCAAGTTTTCTAGTTGCGCGCGCTACGAGAGGAAGAAGAAGCCATTATTTACTGCGTCTTCTTTAAGGAGAACTTATCTGGCTGGTAGATTACATAACAGCGGGCGTTCCTCGCGAAGTTTACACCTGTTGCAAGTTCTACAGTGAAAAATGGTAGCGCCGCAGGCCGTACGCGAGACCTCCGCAAAAACGCCGTCGTCGTCGTCGTCGTCGTCGTCGACGTCGACGTCAACGTTATCTACGACAATATGTAATTCCGTTGTGCATGAAACGATAGTTACCGAAGATTCGTCTCTTTTTGTGCCGACTGACGTAAACCGTGCCCTGGTTTGCCCGACGGACGCAGATCCGATTGATTTACGGTCAAAGTTCTACGATATATCCGTTATATAGTTACACGACGCTTCCACGAGATGAGTTTCTCGATCGAATTAAGCTCCCATCCTTGCGATATAGACATTACCAACTTCCTGCCGGTCTTTATAGCTGATTTCCGGCGAACGCCGGAGATCGCAGACTTGTTCGCGTAAAGGGAACGATATTCGATTTGAGAAGGGTCTGATATATGTCGGAGCACAAGGAAAATATTTCAGTCATGAAACTTCAAGATCGATTCGGAAGTAATCGAGAAGTATTGCTCAAAAGAATCTACTGGAATGTAATTAATGTTTACGCAAAGGAAAAGGAGATTTATATTTTCAACATTAATTAACAATTTAAGTGCATAAGTTTCTTCTCGGTAACATTTCAGACGAGAGATATAGAAATATATTTTCAGTATTAATAAAACTCTTCTCATCACGTTGTACAAAATGAGCTGTATTATTTTTTTATTACGTTATTTAATGCGTCTTGTACTCTTACAAGCATTAAAATTTATTAATGTATATAATATAGAAATACTGTTTCATATGAACCGTAACTATATCCATCAGTATAAAAACATGTAGATTTATTGCTTTTTTTATCATGCTGCACAAATAACAATCATATTTTTCAACGAACACTCGAGTGCCTCTCAAACCGGCAAAAAAACAAAAGATCTTACATATTCGTTATCGGCTGCTATCCTGACCGCCGTTAAGGGCCATTTGGAATAAAATATGGCTAGATTATACATTGAGATATGAAAAATTGCTTGAGGGATTTGCACAAAGTGCAGAGAGAAATGTAGTCTCCACGATCGTCTTTTCATACGCATCATTTCTTTCTATTCGAACGTGAAAAATCGTCTTTAACATAAATTTGTATTATACACATACACATGTATATAAAAAATTATGTCACTATAAAAAAAATTTTTATGAATTAAAACATTTACGAATAATAAAAAATTTTTTTGGAGTTCTTAAAAAATATATTAATAACTTTATAATTTTAATTGAAATAGCGAGATAAATAAGTTTTTATGAGAAAGTTTTAAGATGATGAAAGAAAAATCCAACGTACTTAGTTTTACAATTTTTATAAAAATAATATCAACAAAGATTCAACATATTATTCTATCGCTTTGCTTATTTTGAAAGTGTATAAGAGATGATTTATAATTTACATAGTACGAGAGAATACTCTTCTTTTAAGGAGCTCTTCTCGCAGAAAAATTCATAATAGCACATGATAGATAAGAAATCAGAGCTTTCATACTCGAGAAAGGCGCGGCGTTTTCGTTTGAAAAATATTTCTTTGCGGGCTACAGCGTGTTATCGGAATAGCGTGCTTCTTTACCTTTCAAAAGTCGACGAGCTTTTTACGACGAATACAAACATGCATACATGGCGCATACGTGGAACAGTAAGCTCCAAGCCACTTCTTCCATCAAATCCCTTTATGTTTTGAAAAAAGTTTGCTTAAAACGCACTATTTTCTCGCGCGTATTTTTCGAAACGTACAACGTGACAAGTTTCTTAACAAAATTTATCCGAGATAACTCTATTAAAATATTAAAGATTACAAAGAGACTTATTTTTAAAAAATTTATATCAACGAAATCTGTTATATTATTGTAATGTTTTTAATTACGCGTTAAATTTAATTATAAGATATTTCTCTGCGAGTTTTACAGAGATATTCCATTTCATAATATAGAATAATTCTACTTACAGAATAACATTTATTTTTTAAAAAGAAAGAAGATACATACTCTTCTATATGAAAGAGTTATATATCAGATTTATACAGAAAGGTTTCARATTTATATGAAATTGTTTTTTTTTTTTTTTGAAAAATGTTTTCAAAAGACCATTAAAATTGGAAATAATGAAAAGACGTTGAAAATACAGATTCCTTTTGCCTTATCTTTCTGCTCTGTAATAATATTACGAGACTATTATTGCAGACAGTTCGTCGTGACAGAATTACAGTCGCCGGTCTCGCAAAGATATGAAAAACATATTACAATCCGCCGACGGGAATATTGTAGACAGCCAGCGGGAGAGCATCCGATGTTCCGTTTCCGCGGAAACGAGTATTCCACGCATCGAATATGGAATCGATGGCGAACATCAAAGGCAATACGACCGCGGATATCCGCCGCCGTAGATCGAGGCCGCCTTTGCCGCGACGGAAATCGCAAAGATGACGCAGTCGGATAAGGAAAAGTATTATGCAAGATAGACGGCATAACGGGACATATCCGCTCTATGGATTCCGTGTGTGACAGCGGACGGAGATACGCGCTCCGGAAACACTAGCGCTTTCCGACGCGACGTCGCCGCATGGAAAATAGTGAATCCACGACTTGTTCAAAAATAAGTAAAATTAAAACGACATTTCCTACTTTAAAAATGCATTTCCTCGAAACGTCATATAAAAAATCAGGAATCGTATTTAAAAGTTTCATGCGCTACTACAGTTTTAATAATGTTCACATACATTTGCGATTGGGGCTATAAGTTTTAATCGTACATTTTTAATTTTTAATTCTCGGTGCTCTTTCTTCTCTTTTTCTCTCTTTTCTTATAGAGTTAATATTTAATTTTCTACTATATTTTTCGTACCGCGATATTGCTTGCTGAATTATATATCTAACAAAACAAAGATAAATTATGTCCTTTATATAAACAATAATTTCATTATTAGTCTGTATAAGATGTATCTTCCATTCTCTTTTGAGTTTCGATGCACTCGTATACGTATGTGTGCATTTGTGCGAGGTAACATACACAACGTCTTCGGTAATCAAGTTTCTTTGGTACGAAAACCAGTAGGAATCGGACTCCGCGAACACACCGGGGACATTTCCCCGGAGGCTAGATTCAATTTCGCCGACTGAGACGCAGAATTTTGCAATGCCGGCACTAAGCTGCCTGTAAACTAGCATACGATTGAAACTTGTGCAATAAGTCCTTTGACTATCCACCTCGTACGTAAAGTATAGAAGAGCTCGAAAATAACGGAGAAATCGGAAAAAGATTCGAAACAGGCAAACAAATAGACAATAGAAACAGATGTTCTTCTGATTTTTGTAATACGTCGCTATGTGATGCGGGAAGAAAAAACTCGATCTCTGCGCTACTTCCTATTATAAATTACATTATGTGCATATAATTTTATATATATATATATATATATATATATGTGTGTGTATACACATGATTTAAATATTATTTTAGCTATTATATAAAAAAATTGAATAAAAATAAAAACAATTAAAAAAAAAATTTTTAATAAAATTTTCATTACTTGTTCAATAAAATATTATTGTATTAAAATAATAAAATTAAAATAATATCTTTTGAAATAGCAAATATTAGTTTGTCATCGAGTATAAATATCGTATGTTCTATTTTATTAGCGTTATTGCTTCAGTTGGAATTATTAAACTTTGTAGAAACTTTGTAGAAATTGCTCAAAATTCATAGAAATGCATGACTGTGTACTGCTAGTGTAAACGATCTTCTTTTATATCTCTCGAAAACTTCTTGGGTCACGTTCAAACCGGACAAAAACTTATTGGCTCTACACCGTAAGTCTCGTTGAAATGGACCTGCGATCTAAATTAAATGAAGAGCAAAAAGAGAAATTGCAAAATGAAAGTAATTTTGTATTGTCTTTCGATTTTAGTTTTACGACACTTGAATTCTGTCTAGATACCATCCGTTTGATCGTTTTTCTTCTACATGAGAAAATCTTTACTAAGCTGAATCAAGCTCGATAAAAATAGTAAGGATATTAATAAGAATGATATGAAACGTATAGCTCCGCGAAAATATTTGTAATATTTAATTATTTAAAGCAGCATATGATTAAGTAAATAATAATATAATTTTAATTATATATCCATATATCCATATGCAATGCATTCTGCATCACGCACGTACGAAGCTCCTTTTGGAGAATCACAGTTTGAAACACGAGCGTGTCAAAGATACGAACTGAATTGCATCCAACAGGAACGATTTCATTGTCGTGTCAAAGATTACCAACTCGAAAATAGAGAGAACGGGTTATATATTATGATAAATAAGTTATTTCCAAAAACGAATATTAGAAGGGTTGACAGAAATGATCTGTTCATCAGAAATTTTGTAGAAAGTCATTGGCATATTTGCGTAGGCAAAGGAAAAGCTTTCAAAAGGAAAATACGGACTGTGGATATTTCGTACACCGTCGGAAAACGGCACGAAAATGCGACTTTAAACATTGCTAAAACGAACTGAAGTTCTACATGTAGGACTGGCTTGGTAAAAGATACATGTACTGTATTATGTACTGCATATACTTCTAAGAAATTGTATCGAAACATATTAGAGATAGACAAAATTATTATAAACACGAAAACGTCAAAACAATTAAAATTATAACATGTAGCAAAAATTAGATATATCAAAGAAAAAAAAGAGAGACAGAGAAATTTTCTTTTTAAAGAGGAAAATATTAAGTATAATAATTTATATAATTAATAATATCGCTAGAATGTAAAATATATGACAAAATAACAAAACAAAATAATAAACATAATAAATAAAAAAATTAGTAATCTAATTTTTCATTAAAATTAAAAACAGAGTATCTTATTTTTAATCTTTTTTCTTCGATTAAATATTAAAAAAGAATGTATGTTGTCGTATCGCGAAAATCGTATGATAAAATCTTTTTAATTTTGATTCAGGAAAATGTGGGCGGAGGCGCCGATGAATAATTAGCGAATATCGGAAATACTGGATAAAGCGGATTAAAGACGAATACGCCGAGCGGATAATCGGCATGGCTTACAAAAAAACGAAAAACACGATCATTAAGCGATGTCGGAAAAATGACAAACTGTTCATAAATTTCTTGCACGCGTTCGATACAGGACATTTACGAGCCTTGTCACTGCAGCGATTGCAACGGGATGCAATGCTAACAAACGCGCGTTTGTCTGTATAATCTCCGTGATGTTATCAAAGTTGAAATGAGCAATACATTTGTTGATTGTAGCGCTTGTTGAATATTTAAATTTAAACATTCAAGGCAATTAAATAATTATAAGGCTCGCATTTATAATCATTACATCAAATGTAAAAACAGAATATATATATATATATATATATATATATATATATATATATATATATATATATATATTCGGGGTAATTTTATTTTATAAAATTAATTATTTCGAGATGACGACAATTTTATGTGCGCGTGGCTTCGAGAAACCGTATCTATAACTGATTTGAAATATTTAGTGCACAATTATTTAACAATACGTTGAATATTTTGCATCAAAGTTACACTGGCTGGCGTATAATCATGATATTTAATATTAGCAAAAAAGAGAGTAAAAAAAAGTATTAAAAAGTATAAAAAAGTTATTAAAGAATGTATATTGTACTAAGGTAAAAATCACGAACGGTTTATAATCAACAGCTTTGCATTATTCTACATAAAAGACGCAACAGAAATCGAGAGTATGTTTCGCAGTATAATCATTTCCTGAATATTTTACAATCTACTTATTCGGATAATACGTGTAAAAAGAAAAGAGAGAAAACGTTTCTATTATCTGACGTCGTTACAGTACCTGCAGAATGCATTTGAAGTAATGCATACGTTACTTCAACGAAATGAACAGGAACTTTATCTTGCATTACAAATTCTTAAAATATAAATAACGAGATGCATGCGAATAAACTTAACTTGCAAACAAACTTGACTTATAAAAATTGTTGGTATCCTTTGTACGCAATATTTCGATATTTCCGATGATCATTCTCCACAAAATTCCATCCAGGAATATCCAGAGCTTCGGAAATTCTTTAGATATAAGATAACGGTAAGCCTCGCATTCTCAAAGATATAAGGAACACAGCGGCTGTATTTCGAATCGGATATATAAAAAGTGTGTGTGCGTGTGCGTGTGCGTGTGCGTGTGCGTGTGCGCGTGCGCGTGCGCGTGTGCGTGTGCGTGTGCGTGTGCGTGTGCGTGTGCGTGTGTGTGTGTGCACTTCAGATGTTGCATCAAATACATTGGATGTCGCCTCTTACCGGAAATCTCTCACTTCACTACATTTCGTGCACGCGAGGACACCCATGAAATCATAAAATATTAAATAGACATCGCGGCGATCAAAATACTCATGCCGAAGTCGGTGCGGAAAAATGTATGTGTGCCACTAAAAGCAAACGATTCGGAAGGAAATGCCGTTCGTTGTTCCGAATCGACATATGAAAATATTTCGCTATTCGCGGTGTCGTTCCCCCTCGTCGGCTATATCGTCGACAACATATCGTAAAGTGTCGTAAAGTAGATAAACCACCACAGCCGATGCAAGGATCAAAATCATTGCATTGTCTTTTAGCACAAAGTGCTGAACAATTTATGAAAGATTCAATTTGATTTCGTTATCATGAAATATTGTATATAACGTCAATTAATCGTCATTGCTCGAACATTTAATTATATTCATCTGTAATAAATCTATCCCTAGTCCTAGAAAAGTATTCATATAGATCAACGTTTATTAATAATTTTTTCAATCTACAGTATTCAATATATTAACACACACACACACACACACACACACACACACACACACACACACACACACACACACACACACACACACACGCACACACACACACACACAAATTTTTTAAATCAATATAAAACTAATTTTTCAAATTAATTTGATCGAGAATATAATTCAAATTGATTTTTATTGTCCAATTTTGGATGAAACAATCACAACCGATCGTTTCTTCCGAATCAGTCTAGTTCGCAGCTATGTGTTTCTGAGAGAACAATTTAGAAAGAAGGAAAAATAGAACGTGGGTGAGAAACGTGCCAATAATTTTTGGTTCGTATCGACCGCGATCGCGTACTAGATCTTGGGTCGAGGCGAACATTACGCTGCGAATGCTCGTAAAATGTCGAGCGCTTGCTTCTGTTACTGCCGCGGTAGGCAATAAAATAACGATACTACAGACTGGGGCGTTGCGCGTTATTACGACGGGCGTTTCTCCATGTATTTATTTCGAATTCGTGGTAGTTCTGCTCTCTGTATATGTGCAGCCGAATCGAGAGGGAAATCAAGTCGCGACCGCAAATATGACCATGATTACAGTTCTATCGAAAAATATGAACATACTTTCCATTTACGTTAAGTTGTATTATAAAAATAGTAATTTAAATACGAAAGAAAGAAAATATCATTGTATTTAAAAAGGCATTTAAAAATTAACTATCTCTTTCAATTCTTAAATGTGTGCGAACAAGAAGCCTTTTCTTTTTTTCAGAAGTCAATAATGGGGTTGAACAGAGACGAGAACAAGCGATCGTGCTCGGTTGAGCCGATCTCTGATATCCCGAATATTTCGAACGCGAAAAAATCGCACGCTCGTGTGTATCCCTAGAATAAATAAAACACAACCGACGAAATATGTGCACCGACGCGACGCTGCGCGGCGTGGCGGCTTTGTCCGTTCCAGTACGCCGTGCACGGATCTTGTTTATGTCATGTACGCTTTCGCTTCTGATATCGCCTATATTTGTTAGGAGTGTTGGCCAGAATGGAGAAGCACAGCACGTACTTACACGGACCATGAAGGACCACTTGGTGTGCCACGCCAATCCTACGCTTTTGCTTCAAAGATCAATCCGCTTCGTCCTCGTTTATGCACGAGCGGCGATGCAAGAATTTAATGTAGCAATGTGCTCGAATAGATACCCTTAAATCCGCGATAAATCGACCACGCGCCCATGTCGATGAAAATCAGAACACTTCCTCTGGAGAATAAGTCAGACGATTTCGCCAGAAATTCTAGAACTTGCAAAATTTAGACTTAAGTAAAAAAAAAATAAGACTTGCTTAAACCTGCGGTATAGTTTATATTAAAAAGGATTCATTTTTAATATAAGATCCATGTGTAAGGGTGAGAGGACGTTAAAAGTCTTCTCTTTAATATTAAGTTTATGTAAAGATTTTTTACGAAATTATAAATTAAACTTCAAAATGTAATTAATAAATTTTTCTATCGTAATTTTGAAAAAAAAAAACGCTAGGATATTGAAGATTTAATAGTGATGTGTCGATCTGATATGTCTGCTCTCGTTATTGTTCGTATCCATATTACAAGCTACAATTCTAATACTCTGTAACCTCATGGTACATTATAATACACGCGTCATTATTTTCTCAAAAACACAATTGGATGGCAGATTCATAATTTAAATCAAATGATATTTGATTACAGCCGATTAAAACTTTCATATCAAATTATCCGAAGCGGAAATAATTAACGCAATCAATAACAAGAGACTACATTAAATTGGCGTTAATTAATATTTATGAAGTAACACTATATCACTAGATTGTATCATCAGGCCGATTGATTTTATACAATGGAAGATAATATGGATTATCAAATATATTATAATAAAAGAAATCACTTTTACGAGTTTTAAGTTTTTAAAATATTTTGTTGATATGTTTGATATGTTTGTACAACTGTCGCGTGCATTTAAAAACTCTGCATATAAATTGGCAAAAATATGATTTCATATACTTCAAATTTTACTGCATGAATGAAATTTCATGCAATGCTGAATTTAAGCGCAGTTCATATCCGACGATAATGCAAACCAATAAAAGGGGGCAGTAAGGGAGAAAACGTTTGCGGCGGTTTGCTGCTGCCACCCATCGATTTCTTTATTGCCTTCTACATTTCCTTCCCGTTTCTGATCGTGGCATTGGAAATTGCAAGTTCGTCTATTGTCGCCGACGGCGCGTGTCTGAAAAAAAGGACAAGCCGGGGAAAGGATTGGAATCGCAATAAACCCGAAGGAGAGACTCGAATAGCCGCCGCGCCACATTCTCTTTCGCGATGAAGTCAAGCGAAAGGAGTTTCTCGTTAGAGCTTTTCTCCAGGTTTTGTTTCCGCGACCGAAAGACAAGAAACTTTTGCTGCCGGCGTACGAAGGGATGATCTTTAATGAACTAAAAGAGTATTTGCTTCAATTCCTGGCAAGAAGTAACTTGTGCGCAAAGCGTTTTCGTCGAAAAAATTTCATTTCTGTCGCTTTAGAAATTGTCAGCGATTGAAAACGCGGCAGCGAGATGAGATATAATCTTCAGTCGCTTTCGCGCCTTATTTTGGTTTCATATTTTTCATATGCGCCATACAACGGCAATATTTTGCTTTGTAAAATCCTCAATGTATACATTATTGAGGGTACAATGCAAAATAATTTCGAAAATGTAGTCCTTCAAAACAGTTGCGTAGGGAAGAAAGACAAGTACTGCATAAATAGCGTTTCTTCATATCGTAGAATTATCCAAGAAAATGAAATCGCATGCTTCCATGTTATTTTATCAAAAATTTACTTATTTCTCAAATCAAAATTTTTTTTTGTTTTACTTTTTTTTTTATATTTCTAAACAATCTCATTTTAGAGGAATAATCGTGCAATTGATAAATAGTTATTATTGGTACGATTAAAAATAGCAGTCTTTCAAGTTACGTGAATAATTTTGAAATTAAAACACAGCCTGTAACTCGACGATGTTAATAAAATCGCATAGTGACGATAAAAATTTCAAGGTCCACCGTTTTAGAGCGACCAAAACTTGCTTAGTTCGCACATACGCGTGTGATTTTTATTCGCTGCAACGTATATCACAGCGCTACGCTTGGCTGTTCCAGTCTCGCGAGAAAGGCAATGTTTCGACCCAGAGGCGTGGGAGGAAGGTTCGTGTTTCTACACATCCCTGGGGTGTGTTTCCGGCGTAGGGGTGCAGATACGTTTAGACACGGGTGAGAGGAAACGTCCCACCTCTCTCTCACTCTTTCTTTCTCTCTGCTTCTCTTTCTTTCTCTCTTGCAGCGCAGCATCCCGGTAGAAACTTTCTCGTATCCTGCGCGTTATTGTGAAGATCCGTGCAGGTGCAACGGAGCTCTCGTTAATCATCTCTGAGCGACTTGAATCCTTGCATCAGATTACTCCTTGTCAGTTTACTCGGTGCAAGGTAATAATAAGCTCAGAATTGATTTTATTTCAAATGAGAGACTAAGCGATTGTTGCCTTCGTCACTTAACCATATACCATACCTATAAGTGAGAAGTTAAGGCTATAATATTTATTAGATAAATTTAATTAATAATTCGATTTGCCAAAAAATAGATGCTAGAATATTCCATTGTATGTTTCCACGGATATATATATAAAATATATTCTTCGTACTATCTTATATATAATGAGATATAACATTCTGCACGAGGGAGATTATTCAGTATTTTATATGTTGAATATCACATGGGGTCCACTCCTACGTGAACTCAGTCATTAAGCGAGCATAGCAGAAAAGATTAAACTTGCAAAAGTTCTTTTAATTATAATCGTTAATTTGACACGTTATACAAGTGTCAACGAGACACGTGGAAAGAAAAAACGGCTCGGAAGGAACACTCGTTACCAGAAGCGAGCTTATTTTCATACATCATAGCGTTCAGATTCAGGAACAACCTTTCATTTCAATTTATCTTTAGATGGTAGAGACGGTAAGATCTCTCGACTAAGTGACGGAAAACGGAGAAAAAAAGAAACAACAGTACGAACTCTCGCGAACGAACTGGGATCTTGAAAAGCAAGGAAGGAAATGTACGTTTTATGTATGTGTGTATGTATGTGTATGTGTGTATGTGTATATATATATATATATATATATATAAAACTGCTGTTCGTTCTCGATGCTGTTGAGAAAGGGCGCGAAGGGCGGTGAAGCGAATAGATAGAGGGACGGGGAAGAAGAGAAGGAATGTTCAGTCGGGCGATGCACCGAGGTTAGAGTCGGCTATTATGTAAATTTTAATGCAATACTGCCTCGGCTGCTCTGCACTCCCTGTAACTGCCTTACATCCGCCTCCATTCTGCGGGTCGCTCTTCGCGAAACACTTATAAAATTATGCCCGCCGGCTTGTTTTCCCTCGGCCTTTTAAGGGAATCACTTGGGATACACGCAATTTATGCGCGTCACTACAGTTAGCCGCGAAAGATGATGACAGCGATACATCGTTAAGTTAATGTGTTAAAATATCTGTATTCGCGCAGTGATCTTACTGTTAATTATTCTTAAATAAAGATCATATAAAAATAAAATTTTATCTCGCGAAAAAAAGCGCGAAAATAGCTTAATAAAAGCAAGAAAATTATTTTTCGAGAGATAGCAAAGAGTGATTAGTTCGATTTGACAAAAATGATCCCGTACTTTATTTTAGGATTTGCGCAAGAGATATTTTCTCTTGACAATAACGTATTGCACAGAGCAATGTTGCAACATCGAATCGAAAATATGCAAGAAGAAATATCATGTATCATTCATTTCACGAAAAACATTGGCGCGATAAAACTGCGACTCTGAGAAACGGCAAACGTTCAAGAGTTTACCAAAAATAGCTCGCTTTTTAACGATATGATTTTGACATTGCATGTCACATCAATTTCGGAAATAGTAGATTTCTGTTCACGGATCCGTAACTTCGCGGCATCTTTCGAAAATGCAGTCGTACATTCTCTGTCGTTATGTCGACGGCAATGTATGCAGACCATTTTTCCTTCCGAGCCATCGGTTGTTCTAGTTCCAAGATATTGAAATATTGGACATGATTTGCTCTGCGATGGTGAATTACGAGTGACGATAGTATGATCGCGACCACGACTAAAATCCCAATTTAACAATCCCGCCAGCACACAGCAGATCCTGTGCGATTTGTTAATCGGCGATATGCGATGTATGACAATTGTGTTAATACATACGAATGAACATCAACAAAAAAAATCGCAGCTGATTGAAGATATACCGTTCTCTTTCAGGAAATTGTGTTAAAATACTGCTCATTAAAAGTCTCTTTACTCGCCATACGAATAAGTTCAGAATTATATGTTCTTTTTCATTCTTTTTTGCCACCTATTGCGATCTGGTGATATAACCGCTCCCCGGGATATTAAAGGGAATCGACTTCCACTTTCCTGGAAAGTGCATCGCCGTTGGAGCGGTATAATCTTTCTTCTAACCGCAACTCATTGTTGCTGATCGATCTTCGTGTGAGCTTTTATGTTTGTTTTTAGATATATCAGTTGTTTTAGATATATCATACGTGTGCTATACAGCTAAATAAAAAAGTCGTATATTTAAAATATGTTTTTTCGTGTTAAGGTGTAGGAAGTCGGCTGACATAATTAATATTATCGAAAAAATCAAGTAATTAATTTTCATAAAAATTATAAGATTATTTTTTAAAGACGCTCAAAAAAAAGCCAAATGCAGTTAAAAATGCAGGTTAACTTGACAAAGTTAATGAAACGACCAATGAAACGACTAAACTCGTTTACTAACGATGTTGGTGAAAAAAACTACGTGTTGCAAAATTCATTTTCATGTGTGTGAGTCGAAGGAGTTTTTAGTAATTATCATATTCTTACGAGCCTTATATCTCTTCTTGTTTCGCACAAGTAATACGGGTTGAAGTCGTTATGTTAAAAAAACTCGTTAAGCTAGTACAGTTGCGTTAAAAACCTCGTCGCAATACTTGCGAGAAAAGTTTCAACGATAAAAACTTCACTGTTATCCTTCCATCTTCCTTTCAGCCACGAAGTTGCGTTCCCCTTGCGGTCTCTTTTTCCGCAATTACACGCGATGCGCCAAGTCTCGAGACCCCATCTCGCTTTACTTTTTCTGTCGACTTTAGATAAGATACCTCGCGGCTTTATTATCATTACGGACTTCGTCGATGTCTTAGAGGGTGTATCACTTAGGACAACGCGCACAAATTCGCAAGAACAGCAGCATGTCGTGAAAGCATGCGTATTCACCATCGATACTCTCATCTTACACGGCTCTATCGCGCTTATAAGGGAAAGAAGCTCATTTTGAGTTTGAGTAAAATATATATAAAACTTATTACATAATTATTCAGCATCATACATTTACAATTTCTATTTAAATGCAACATTGAAACGATGTTTCGATTAAATTAACTTTTGATGCTATTTTTTCAATCAAGTAAAATTTAATTAACAAGATTTAAAAAGTAAATTTAATTATAATAAATGCATGTATACGTAAAATTAATTTTATTTAAACGATATAATAATACTACCAATTAAATGCATATGCAATATTTTATGTCAAATTATATATACATAAAGTTTGTCCTAAAACGTAGCATATTATATTAACTAGAAATGCCGAGTTTTTAAAGTGTCTATGTCGCGCAAATTATGCCTCTACTCCTATTTAAATGTACATGTAATGCGAAATAAAATATGCAATAAGTTTTACATTTTACATTGCTTTACCATTTCGCATTCACCAATGATGAAATGAGTAGTACGCGTAATGATAACGATTTTAACAATTTCATTGTTCAGTTATTGACGTCAAGGAAATACAATTCTATAAAATAGTTGTATTTCCCAAAGTTATTGGCGGAACATCCAATTTTGATTATCAAACTTGCGTACGCAACACAGGGTGACACGAAATTACGTAAAAAATTTATCAGAAGTCAGTCTTTGATCAAAATGAAATAAATAGGATAAAACGATAAGACACGTAAAATTATTATCATTGATTTAATGCGAGAGATCTATAAAGCATAATATTAATAAATAATGATATAATAATAAAAATAATAGATAAATAAAAATTTCAAATGATGGCATGACATGTAGACACTTTTTTCTGTAGGAACGTTTCAAATAACTTCGATGTAATAATATTACGCAAAGAAATAAAATCACCCGATATAATCGTGCTTTCAATTCCATGCAATGCGATGCCCGAATATTGATTGATTCTTCTGCGAGAGGCAACCCAATACACCAAATAGTTGACTCCTGATGCGAATTCCATTCGAGTGCCTTAACGTCATCGGTTTTGTGTGCGAGTATCCATTTCCATTTTGGTACGTTTGTTCAATGGAGTATCGAGCACAAGAATGGCAGCACGCAAAAACAAAACCGTTTTATTATTGCAAACGTACGTTCAATGGGAATTTTAATCATGTAGAAATATCGTTTCATTGATTTATGATTTTTGTTAATATTCTATTTTTATATCACTTTGAGGACATAATCTTTTTTTCCTTTTGTACAATATTTATCCTGTTCATTTTTTTTATAATTTTATATTTTTACAATATTTTTACAATACAATATTTTACTTTAACAGAAATGTGGACATTTTTTCATTTTTGAGCTTAAATTATTAAATTTTACGCATCTGTGATTCTCGCAGATGGCGATAATCATAAATATGGTGTAATGGATTACAGGATCATTATCTGGCTGCGTGTTGCAAGCGAGGGAAATTAAACCAGTGTACATGACATGTCTGGTTTTGAAGATAGCCATCGAGCATCGATATCCAGCTCATGGTTCATAGGAAAATTGAAAATTATCAATGCTTAAATGAGGCATTTTAATATAATACATACATTATCGCAGTTAATTAATTAAAAAAAAAATAGCGGTTACAGCTTAATAATTAAAAATAACGTTTATATTATCACATTCAACAAAACTATGTTTAAATAAACATAAAACACATGCCTAATATTTCTTTCTTTATAATTTGTGTGTTAATTTTAATTTGTGTTTTCTGTTTTATACACAATTTCGCAGTTATAATTTCGCATAGCTCGTACCGAGAAAATATCAATCTAAAAAGGGAGATTAAAGTTGATTAAAAAATAATATTTCATCATTTCTTTCTATCAATACATCGTAAATACACCGTCATTCTGTTCCTCCGACAAATATTCGTAACAGAGTACGATAATACTTATAGCGCGCAATAATACTCGCTACTACTGAGTGATCTCGCAATTACGCGAGATAAGTGGATGGCGTTTTAGAAGATCTCTATTTGTTTTCTCCGGATCAATTTTGTTTAACGAAAATGTAACCTTATTTTCTTTCATAGAAGTGTTCTTCCCCCAGGCCTACGCTCGTCGTGGCAGTACATGCGAATGGTTTCACCGCTCGATACCATGAGGAAGGATGACGTAGGATGAAACTCAATTTATCAGAGATTGGTAAATAGGTTGGCCCATGTACCCAGGCCAAGGGTGCTCGGGGGTGAAGGGGAGAGAGAGAGAAAGAGASAGGTCGCAATGGCCATCGGGGACGTGACGTTGACGACCGCAAAACGAAAATCAGAAACTCCAATTTATCGCGGGAACAGCTAATTTCCCGGACTTCACTTCCCTCCCTCGTCACCACGGCCGCATCCCCGCTCTCGGTTGGTGGACCATCCCTCCATTGCCTCTCTACCCCGAGGTGGCGGCGCAAACCACCCTGTCGTCGTTGGCTATACCGCACACGGATGTTGCGCGTCTCACGTTCCTTCGTCCCGAGATTCCTACGGTAATTGGCAGGCAGACCGTGCGTTTAACCGTCGCAACAGAATGGCGGAATTAGAACGACGCCTTTCAAGAGAACAGCGCCCTTTCTCTGGCCATCCTCGCTGTCCTCTCCTTCAGGCTGTATTCCGTTCTTCTGGGACACCTCCGCCAGTTGGCGAAAGCAAAGTTATTTAAATTACACGATAGACGCTATGCCAACATCTTCTCGGTCCTCCTCAATTGACTCGACAGTAATCCAGAGGGTATATATCGCGAGGCGTCGTGCTATGAAGAAAGTAAGAGACTGAGAGAAAAGAGAAAAAATGTACGCCTTCGTTATATGGATTCGATTGCTATTCTCGGAATGGAAGTATGTTCAAAGATACTCTCGCCAGTAATAGTGTGCTAGCTAATGATAATTGCGAATCGAAGAAAAACCTCGTTAAATTCTACGAAGCTCTATATTACAGACTGTTAATTATTATGTAATCTTGATTAAAGTACCTCTTACAATGGTATTATACCATACTCGGCTCTTATTCAAGCAATGACAATACTGATTAGCCACGTTTTCAAAGACCCCTATGATCATCATATGCGACAGATTGTTGCAGCGTTAATCCGTTCGATTATTTAAAATACCACGTGAGATTGACAAGACACACAACGACTTGAATGCTAATGACTTATACTATATTCTCTACATAATATTCTTAATATTCCTAATAATAAACTCCAAAGATTTCCCGTATCTTTTCGACTGACTTTTTCAGTAAGCAAAATACTATCTTGGCGAAAACTGGATTATAATTGCCTCTTTAAGAACATGTATAGATATAAAAGAATATTACAAAATACAGTGCGCTATAACATCTATAGCTTCCTCACGGCTTTTGGCCGATAATTTGCAACGGAAATATGCTTTCGCGGGCAAACTAAAACGAAGCGCGCGGAAACAAGAGTTTATCGAAAATTAGCGATAGCGATTCACAATACGCGCTTACCTACATTTACCGGCGTGGCCGCGGGCACGGTAATGTGACCCACTAAATTAATTAAGCGTGCCAGCGTGTGTTAGCTGTGCACACCAGCATCCACTCACACGGCATATATAATTCTCTCTTGCACCGAACGCACGCGCTTTCCATACTGCCTTTGTCTCTCTGCGTGTCGAGAAACGCGATAGTACGATCGTTGCGAAAGCGATGACTATCGTTATTCATCCCGCTACCTCGACCTGTGGATGTATATTACCCATGTACAATTGCAAATGAACACACACGTGCGTATTCGTACAAAACGATACCAAAGATTTTATTACCTAAAAAACCGTTATCCCGCACTTATACCTAATTTCTGAAATTACCGAATTAACATATAGCCCACATTTCATTTTTACAATTTCGTGTTATCTTCTCATATTTTATAATTTTTTTCTGTTATTTAATAATCATAAAAGCTCCTGCGTTTTTAATTCTAATTTACTTTACTTCTAATTCCGAAATTGTTGATGTTCCAGTATTTCAATTACAGAACAGTCGATTTCAAATTCGTCAAAGAATCTATCATTAAGCTCTTTGAGAACGCGCACATAAAAGTGCGCAACGAGTGCGTTTCATTTAGAATTTCCCCTTCGAAATTGTATTATACATCAAAGAAACCCTCTTTTACACGTTTTTTTTTGCAACGAGCATTCTGCCAAACGCGCGTTCGTCAGAAATCCAGAGATACTCTTTCTGAAAATTAATTACAGTTAATAGATTCATATACCTAACTCGCGTAAAAGTCTCTTGAGAGATATTAAACTCGGCGGTTTCGGGATCGCGCATACACGATTTACTCGCTACTGAAATTCAATGGCCCTAAAATTTGCTGCTTGATATCTAGTCGCGGTCCTGAGTTCGCATAATACGTATGTACGCGTTCCGCGAAACACTTCCCAGGGCGTCAAGGCCGACGTGGAAGCGTGAACGTCTGTTTTATGCATGATCGCGGGGTGAAATGCGGCCAAGAGCCGAGAAGACGAGCCGATGAGGGAAGGAGAGAGAGAGAGAGAGAGAGAGAGAGAGAGAGAGAGAGAGAGAGAGAGGAAGAGAGGAAGAGAGAAAGAGAGAAGACCATGTTACGCGAGAGAGCAGAGCAGCTGAGAAGGAGAGCAGGACGAAAATGGGTGGAAGCTATTTCGGTTGGGAGTAGAAGACAGGGGGATGGCGGCAATGCATCGCGCACTACTCCTAGTATATGCGAGTGACAGAACTCTCCCTGGAGCTCGCAAACAAGGACGAAAGAGCCTTTCTATCGTCGCTGCGCGACGCCGTTCTCTCCCGACTTTCCTTTGACCGTATCGACGTGGCGTTTCCGGCCGGCGGAGGCGACGACGAGAAGCTCGACGAAAGCTCTGTGCCGGAGTCCTGCGCCTTGAGCATTGATTTCGTTACGCGAAAGGCGACACGTCCTTCTTCGTTCGCGCTCGAGCGAGAGAGCGACCTCGAACGCATCAAAGACGCTACACTTAATGGATGGAATAATAATTTCACTCATTGAGTAGCGTGGACGAGTGTGTGTTGTCTCATAAACTGGTACGTGCCACTTTGTGTAATGAAGAAATATGTTTGCCACACACAAAGGAGATACAGTATCAACTCTTAATATATCAAAAAATTTGATTTTCGATCAAACATATACAATGATTAATACAAGATAGTTTTTCATGCTGAAGAATCTTTATTATTTCCGATTTGTTTCTAATCAATCTCATTTAATTTCGCAAAATTTCTTTTTCCTTGTCAAAAAATTCGTTAAATCAAACTTTTTAATTCAAACTAATATTCAAAAATATTTCGTTCTGTTACAGATTGTTTTTACAGAACAATTTACTTATGTTTTTTATTTTACACAATTTCCTTTAAGTTTCATCTCAGACATAACATATTTAAAGAATTAAATATATTTGTTAATGCTCTTGAAAAATTGTACCATAATTCTATAATTCTCAGGGCGTGGCATTCGATATTGGAATGGACTATATTTACGGATCAACATATATGCGTTACAAGATCCATTTTAACGTTCTGATACGTTCATTTCACGACGGAAGTTCAAAGTGGCAAGATACGAGAAAAAGAGCGACTCGATTGATCGATACACTCTCCGAATGCGCGATTTCCATCAGACTTGCTTTGCGATGTGCTATAACTAAACCGATTTCGTTACTGTCCAGATTTATCGCGCGAATGAGATATCGCTCGCGTTTCATGACTTAGCATCGTCTGTTATTTTCAGTGTTGTCGGCCTTTCTCTTTGCTCTTTTTCCATAGCTCTACAAAAGATCTCGATGAAACATGGTCAGTGGAAAGAGAATATCCTTGTTTTGGTCAGACGGCGCCTGCCAATTTACCAAACTAAACTATATAACATCCTGCCATGCATTTATAGCTAGCAATCTCATAGTTTGCACATTGATCCTTATACAGAATACTCAATCTGCAAATATTACAACTACTACTCTAAACTATGTTTATTTTGCCTTAATACAAACGTTTACTCTATATATTTGAAAAGACAATACTCGAAATTTATAATTTTTATACTCCACTCATACAATTCCATCGGAATAAAAGAGTTTTGCAATTATTGCGTAACCGAATCAACTATGCGTTTTTGTTTTCGAATTCCTTCAGCACTTCTGTAACGCCGCCCTAGGCATCAGGAATGCAATCGACACTGAAACGCTGAAACAACCGAAATTCGAGTGATGTGCATTTGAAGTGATAACAGTAATGTGTGTGTGTGTGTGTGTGTGTGTGTGTGTGTGTGTGTGTGTGTGTGTGTGTGTGTGTGTTTTATATACGCATGTATGTGTATACGAGTGTGTATAAGAGTGCGTGAATGCAGGCGCGAACATTCGAAACGCGCATTTGTTACACAAGCCAGTAGCAATAGCTTTGAACATGCAGCGGTCCTATATCGTTTGCCGAAGTTATAAACTTCTAAAAAACATAGAGCGTGTTATCAGGTTGTACAAGGGGATGCACCTTGACAAATAGTAAATCGCGTTAATCTCGGGATAAAAAGCACGCACACTTGAGCACAAATTAGATTGTTTCTAAAATGCTTTTATCATTAGTTAATTCACAATGTGCAATTAACATTGGAAAACAATAAGTTGGCTCTGTTACATAACTCGAAGAAAATTAATTGCTCTCGATTGAATGGATCCCGCAACAATTATGGAAACTGTGATGAATCATTGATCAATATGGGAACGATCCATATCTAATTAATATCTAGGTATAAAGAGGAAATCTGAAAGCTAAATCCTGCGTAATTTGTAATGCGTAATTCATTACGGGAAAACTCAGTTATATCCTTCAAAATCTCATTATAAAATTCTACTCCATATCTCTAATGTTTTTTTGCTTGTAAGTTTATCGCGTTTCGCGATTAAATTAATTAACAATTTAGAAAAAATTAATTAATTAACCCGTTGCGAAAGTTGGAAAGTTTCCACGATTTGTTCATCGTGCGCTTGGATACAACAAGTACACTGCAAATCATATCCTCTCTATATATAAAGGACACTTATATTTTATAACGGAATATACATTGTTAAAACGGATATCTTTCATGTCCATTTTATTTAAGCGTGACTGCTGTAATTTTTAGTATGACATTTTATTCATATATGTTACAATCCTTTCTATAAGTAGGACTGGTAATGATTATTATGAAATAGATGTTATAACGGATTTCGTAAAAGACATGGTCATGACTGTGATTTCAGTCATCTTTATTTAAAGCGGACAACAATAACGTAACCATAGCAACTCGCAATATGGCGGTAGTGTGATATTGTTCATGTCGAGTGCGCGTTTTTACATAATATAATCAGGTAAATATTATATATCATTAAATTCTATAAGTCAAAAGGATTCGTATACACATTAGAAGAAAAACCGTTTTTTTAAAGTAGCCGAGTTAAGAAAAATATTTCTAATAAATTATATGCTCTCTATCTCATATAGCACGTTGAAGATATACAGAACATACAATCTGTTAAAACACTTCTATCGGCTCATCTACTTTAACGGCAATTCTCTTTCCAATATACAGAATTACATACAAAATTTAATATATATATTTTTAATTGTCAACAACAAGCAATATGGGTGTCGACCGACGCGGTAATCTTCGCGGCAAGTGCACGGCATGTGATTGCGACGAATTTGAATTGTCTCTTGCGGATGATAACACAAATGTGTGCTTCTTCTGCGGGCATCATTCGCCTTTACATGAACGTATGGAAAAAAACGAAGGAACTTCTTTGCATGAAGGTAAGTTTTATTATAATTAACTTATATATTATACAGAGGGTCTGGTAATTATCGTGTCACCTCTTGTGAGCAAGAGAAAATTAAACTAATTATAAAAGTTCTTTACCGTTTTACGAGTTTCTTAACAATTAATGAAAAATTAATTAATAAAGATCTGTAAATGAGCATGTATTCGTGTGATTCAACAACAAAAAACACAATTGATATCACGAAACGGTAAAGTATTTATCTATTTAGCTTAATCTGTTCTACATGTTCATGAAATATGCTATGTTTTATCTTTAATGCATAGATTCCCTACATCATTATCATAATTATTATCATAATCATCATCTCTATATAATTATCATATATCATAAAGAAAAATGAATAAAATTCTAATTTGTACAGCCACAGTACTAACAACTGAAAATTTGACTGGGCCATACAATGAAGCAAACAATGAAGATCATTCTCAACAGATTCTGCAATCTATCAGCAACGCAGCACAGCAAGAGGATAATAATATTGTAGCTGAGGAAAATAATTCGGAAGTAATGATTTATGAGTGTTTGCTTTGTGGATTAATTTGCAACAAAAAAGCGCGTTTAATACATCACATAAATGTAACACATACAAACAGATCGAAACACACAATGATTTGTCGTTGCCATAAATGCAATTTGTATTTTTCAGTATTATCTGAATTTAAGTTACATAAATGTGTCTTGCCATTTGCATATGATTTATCAGTTGCAGATTTACAACAGAATGAGAGTGATATCGACTTTAATATAAATGTCACATCAGATATGCATAAGATAGAATTGAATCTTGCTGATAAAATTTTAGATTTCTGTGTACTCCTGGAAGCAAAGCATAAAGTTCCTAAAGTAGCCATAAACGCAATGGCAAATTTTCTTGGTTACATTGGTCATGAAAATGATGTTTCTCGATCAGTCACAGATAGATTGCGTAAACGTCTATTATCAAAAAATGGTGTGTATCTGATTCCGAAGCAAGTAGATCTTCCTGACGGCAGTAGTGGATATGTGATATCAGTTATTGATATCATTCAAAATTTAGCAAAATTTAGTGAAATTTTGTTTTTCTTAAAAAAGAATGTCCCATTGTTAAGTGATGTCATGACTGATATAATGCAGGGTCAAAAATATAGGACTCATCCTGGACAGGCTGCACACAAAAAAAACAATATTGCTTTGTTATTATACAATGATGATATTGAATTATGTAATCCAATTGGCATGCACAGAGGTATGCACAAAATATGTTTATTTTATGTGACAGTCCTGAACATTCCTGTCCAATTACGATCACGTTTAGCAGCCACGTTTTGCATAGCTGTGTGTAAAAGTAAATCATTGAAATCTTTTAAGGCACAGGAAGTTCTTCTGAGTAATTTCATTAATGATTTGAAGATGCTTGCTTCCACAGGAATTATAATTCCTTCTGATCCACATGGAGAAAAATTTTATGGCTATTTATTTGCATATCATGCTGATGCACTAGCAGCACATCAATTATGTGGTTTTAAGGAATGCTTTTCTCCTCTCGTTAAACAACAATGTCGAATCTGTACTGCGTCATTCAAATTATTTCCGAAATTGTCATATCATTCTCAATGTTCTTTGCGAGATGAAGTGCAACACTATCGAATTGTTGATGAAATGAAGGAAATGATGAGGAAAAACAGAGCTTTGTATTCCAAGACATCTAAGAATAACGGAATTAAACGAGACAACATATTTCGTCAGATTCCTTTCTTCAACATATTCGAAGATGTTTTGTATGATCCTATGCACGTATTATTGGAAGGGATTGTTCCTAAAGAAATAAGCTTATTGTTGAAAGCTATTGTTGTGCAACGTTTAGTTACTCGTGATCGCCTAAATACTTTAATTAGCAATTTTAAGTTTCACAAAAGCATTCCAAATGGTGAAAGGCCTCGCCTTATTCCTCCAGATTTTTCTATATCAGGAACCAGTAAAGCAAATTTTACGCTAATGTATCATTTGCCAATTCTTCTGCATCGTGACATTCCTTCTGATAATCAGCACTGGCAATGTTTTCTTTTACTTGTTGCAATTGTCAAGTTGATATGGTCTCCTGCATTAACCATTCAATCCTTAGCTGCAATAGAGACTTTAGTGCATGAACACCAAGAACAATATGTGAAATTGTATAAAAGTAATTTTTCTCCAAAGTTGCACATGCTAATTCACTTAGCTGCACAGATGCGCACTCATGGACCAGRTAGATTCCAATCATGTATGYGTGCTGAAGGCAAGCATTTTGTCGTCAAACAAAAGCGGTTTTTTTCATACAAAAATATTTGCTACTCTGTGATGGATCATTTTCAAATAGAATGTGCTTATCAAATGTTTCATAGTAATGGCTCCATTAGAAATACTTTTTTATCTCCATTAATAGATATAAAAATTAAAAATGTTATCCTAAAAGAGCATGAAAGCGCTATTTTTGAAAAATTTCCTGAATCTGAAGGTGATTCTGAGGCAATCGAATTGTCATACTTAAAATATAACGGTATACAATATATTAATAATACCGTTTTGATAGTTGGAGAAGTTGACGAACATCCTCTGTTTGGTAGAGTTTATCGCATATTTCTTTTTGAAGATGTATACTATGTGCTTGTGAAAATTCTTGTTACAACATATAAACAAAACTCATGCAGTTATGTCATGTCCTGTGAAAATCAACTTGAAATGTACAACATTTGCAAACTCGAATATCCATGGACTGTCCCAGAATATGTTATGAATGGCAAGATTCACATTCTTTTACCTTCAGGATGGTTTATTGGTCCTGTAAAATTAGAATAAATTTGAATTGCATTGTTAGGTTATTGTTAGATATATTTTTAAAAAATATATGGTAATTTGATGCTATGAAATTGTTGATTTTTGTTAAAATTCCACTTTTCCATTATTTTAAGTTGCAGCATGATAAAAATGAAATTCGATTATTACCTAACTTTAGTTCGTACGTAATGCCTTTTTTGGAGGGACAAATGATAGACCAAAAAACAAAAAAAAAATTGTGCATTCAAGTGAAGGACGAAATAATAGATCATTTGGAGTAAGTACACTTCATGTCTTTATTTACGATGTCTATATGAAAAAATAATAAATATATAAAATCCTGTATATTAATTGCGACCTTATTTAATTAGCAGACACAACTTGATTGCTCACAACATGAATCATATGAAAAAACGTTGGAAGTATCGTGATGTAGGAGAAGCACTTGTAGCAAATTTTCCTTTAATTCATYTAGAACAATCATCCAGATTTAAAACAAAATATGTAAGTGAAAATTGCATTTTTTTGAATTTATATTGATATTTTTATAATATTGTATCTATAATAAAAAACAATTTTGTTATGTGAAATAGGGACATTTCATACATCAAATTGCTGATAT
>JANQDE010000821.1:2097-14294 GCA_037157785.1 Cephalotes varians
AACATTAGAAAATTTTTTTACAAAGTTATTTAAAATCATCAAAAATATGAAAAAGATATTGTGTTATGAAGTAAGACAAATTGTATTTGTATTACTTAAATAATTTTTTGTACAACYTTTATTGTGAAAAATTTAAGAACTTTTTTTTTATTTGATTTTGATCAAGATGTAATTGTGAATTTTGATTATGTTTAAGTTACCTTGTTCATCACTGGTAATTAGTTTGATTATCTCCTCATTTGACAGCTCTTCCTTATCATTAATTATCCAATCCTGTACGTTTTCTTYGCTTATATTCTCGTAATCATCGATTTGTCGTACATTGTTCAAGAGATTATTATCCGCAACGCTCTGCTCTAAATCAATGGCTAAATTTTCAAAAAATTGAGTAATATTTGTTTCCAACACTTAAATATAGTTTGAGCAGTTATAGAATTATAAACATCGGCTACCCAATAAATCACATCTTTTATGTTGATAGTTTTCAGGTGTGTCGCTACGTTTGTACCATTTTTTTGGGTATATAAGAGTGAAGTCAAAAATAATAATCTATATTTTCTCTTGAAACTTTCAATAATTCCCTGATCCATCGGCTGTATCAATGAAGTAGTGTTTGGAGGTAAATATATGATTTTAATTTGATCTGTTGAAAGAGATTCTGCCGAAGGATGACAACGGGCGTTATCTATAAGAAGCACAGCCTTAATCGGAAGATCTTTCTCATGTAAAAATTGTTTTATGCGCGGTGTAAATTCATCCTTGAACCACCGTTCAAAAATTGTTTCACTCATCCACGCATTTTTTTGGTGTGCATAATAAACAGGTAATGTACTTCTGCAGATATTTTTTAAAGCTCTAGGATTTTGAAATTTCCCAATTACAACCAAGGGAAGCTTTAATGATCCGTCCGCGTTACTGCACATCAGTATTGTGACTCGCTCCTTATTTTGTTTAAATCCTGTTGGTTTGTCTTTTCTCTCTGCTAGAGTCTTTTTTGGCATCATTTTGAAATTCAAACCTGTTTCGTTGGCGTTAAATATTTGGCATAAATTCAGCTGTTCTTCTTGAATTTTATTTGCAAACTGTTCTTTAAAATTATTAGCTCCTGTTATATCTGCAGACCGTTTTTCACCGCAAACAGTATATTGCCGTATCCCATACTTCGTTTTCCATGTAGATAACCATCCTTCGCTAACAACAAATCGTTCTTTGATCTCCATCTCTTCTTTCAACTCAAGTGCTTTTGCTAAATCACATAAAAGTTTGCTTTATTTTTAAGAGACATTATTAATTTTCAAATTTTTTCACGTTTTTTAGAGATATTTTCAGAAATAAAATCTCAACATTTAAGAAAGGGCAATAAAAACAACAATTTTATGAAAACGTTACGGAAAACTTATTCTGTTGGGAAAAAATGATTTCATGACACCTGCGCAATATTTGTGACACAAACCAGTACAAAATAGTAAATTTAACATTTGCAAAATTTTTTACATGTTAATTTAGCTACAAAAATACATATTTCATTTTTTTCTGTTGGAAATACGTTTCTTAAATACTAAAAATGTTTATCTCAGTGCTTGAAAATACTTTATTTAATATTAAACAATTAAAAAACTTTTTTAAAAATGATTACTTTTTATCAAAGGACCTGAGAGATTAATTCCGTTATTAAGCGTTGTACGAAACCAAATGTAAACAGCTTCATTGAGCTCGTCAAGCGGTGATTTTCTTTCAATTTTTTAAATAAGTCTGTATTTTGCAGTTTTTCTAATTCTGCCCGTTCTGCTTTCCATTTTTTTATTGTTCTTATATCAACGCTATACTGTTCGGCAATAGCTTTTATCGTACTTGCATCTAACTCTCTTAGAATTTCTAGTTTCTTTTCTGCACTAAAGCTTTTACGTTTTTTATTAGTCGGGTTTATATTCTCCATTGTATCCATTGTATTGACAAATTCGCACTTGTAAAAAAACTCGTTTGTTTTTATCCGCACGCCGCTCTGTTGTTGTTTCTTTGAGAGACGCGATCAAACGCGATTAGGCGCGCAAGACTATTCAGCATGGTGGGGAGCGGCAGAGTGAAACGCCGCTTCCCAAGACTGCGCGCGCAGACATGGTAGGAGCGCGACTTATGTGTGCGTGAACGTACATGTGGAGGAGAAAGGTGAACTACAGCGAGAGACTAAAGTGAACTATAGCGAGAGTCTACTGTACTGTAATTCTTCAACGGTTAAATCGAGAATATCGGAGGGACTCGATAGCAGAACGAACATCTTTGCTACTGAGCGATTCGCAGTTTTGCACGCATATAAATAGCACTCGATCCTACCCYCTCTATYTAATAGAAAAATGAGRTTCGTACGACAATCATTAACGATACGCGTTATAAATTGTGACGATAGATTGCGGAAAATGGGAGACAGCGCGGAGAAACGTAAGCATGGTGCGATGCTACCGAGTACCATACGCGCGATTGTTTGCGGTCCTTCGAATTGCGGTAAAAGCAACGTTCTCATAAGCTTGTTGGAAAGTCCGCACGGTGTACGTTTCGAGAACGTATACGTATACTCGAAATCGTTGCAACAGCCGAAATATCAATACTTGGAGAATTTGTTGTCATCGATCGACGAAATCGATTATTTTACATTCTCTAATAACAGTGACGTCGTTCCACCGAGTGAGACACGTCCAAATTCAATCTTTGTCTTCGATGACGTAGCATGCGATAAGCAAGATACTGTGAGAGAATATTTCTCGATGGGCAGACACTCGCACATCGACTGCTTTTATCTCTGCCAATCATACGCGAGAATACCTAAACGTCTTATACGAGACAACGCGAATCTGTTAATCTTGTTCAAACAAGATGGTACCAACCTGAAGCACGTGTACAATGATCACGTGAATACCGACATGTCATACGAGGATTTCAGTGAATTATGCCGCAATTGTTGGCAGCAAAACTATGGATTCCTGGTGATAGACAAGGACAGAGCGCTTACTAACGGACGATACCGAAAAGGACTTAACGAGTTTGCGGTACCGCGGAACGATTAATCGATATCAATATTCCAACGTTGAAAGAATGTCAACATGGCTGATAACAAAGATATACGCGAGCGTGAGAAGGTTGTGAGATTGAAAAAACGGCCGAGTCGATCCGTAAAAAACATCGCGCTTTGAAGACTGGCAAGATCGAAGAAGATATCGCGACCAAGAGTCATTTTAAACCGATCATCGAGCCGCTACAAAAGATTGTTGACAATTCTAGCATGCGCGTGATAAATGACGAGCCGCGTGACGATGTCAAAACGTTATCCGTTCAAAAGCACGAGGAGGATGCAAAATGGAGTAAGAGGAAACGATCGAATACCTCGTTGGATCGCAAATCGAAACGCTTGGACGCTCCTGGACTGGATGCGTCACTGATAACCTCCACACCATCCGTACAACCGACAATGTCCAAGTCCCTCACAAATGAGGATGTTTTTGAAACCACGGGCGACTCGCTCGCGGAATCCATTCAAAATCAGTTGCAAACGCTGGAGGGTCAAAAAACGTTGAGAGAAACGTTGCGAAAATACTTGGGTCCGTTGAGTCAAAAGTACGTCGGAGCTATTTTGACTGGTGATAGAGAGAGTGATATGGATCGCATGTACGACGTTTATATCGATAAGGATGGAATGATGCTCGGCAGTAAACAGTTCGATGTGGACAAAGCGGATAACATTGTTGTCGATGGTGTGCGATATGTCGGTACACCTGGTCTTTACAAGTTGATCTTCAGGAGAATCCCCGATGACGTCATCTATATACGGAGGAAGATAAGCAAAAGTACAAGAGCATGCTACTGACGACAAATGCGCACAGATACAATCTCGATCCGCACGATCGTGTACGAGCCAACAGGGGATACAAGTACAAACATGTAATCGCACCGTTGATGTMGACCGAACCTAAGAAGAAATCTGGAAAAGGATTACCTCGCGCAATGACATTAAACGACAATGCGATCGATTACATGCACTGGGACGATCCCAACGAGCTAGTGGATCATTTACGATTGCTCGAAGCTTCGCGTCAAGCCAATCATAACGCTCACGACAACGAGACGCTATCGATTATCGAGGAACTTCGTGAAGCTGGCATCATTATAAATTAATTCACGTATCGTTAAAACAAACCAGTCGATCGGTGTCACCCGTATCGAAAAATGCCAATCAGCAAATTTGGGCTATCCGAACAGAGAAACGACGATGATTCGTTTCATCGTTGGAACGGTATAATGAGAAATTACGTGTACGAAAACGCTCTGTGTCGCGTCGCTACAGATTTCGATGCGAGATCGTGCAAGATTCGACGTGTAGCTCTACCAGTAGATGATGATGATGTCGTCAACAATCGATTCGTGCAACAGAACATGCAAATTTTGAAAATTGGGCAGGATGAAATCGAGAAGAATATGCAAATTTTGAAAAATGGGCAGGATGAAATCGAGAAGAACATAACACCGCTCCAAACTAATAGGCTGTTTATGCAAAAATACGTACAAGAGAATATTCAAACTTTCCAAGATCAATTGAATCTACTTGAGAAGAAAATGACCACGATCCAAAATAACATTCAAGCAAAGATGGCTCATCGCACAGAACAGATAAGCACTGAAAAGATTTGTCATCTAGCGCATCGACGCCATTAACTAATTATATGTGGAGCAGCGCGTTAGAACCTTGACGAATCAATAGAAAGAATCAGACGACAGATTGAATTCGTTCGAGAAAGACGTGCGAGTTTCAGCATATAATTATCAAAGCTGAATCAGAAACAACAATGAGTGGTAATAAACGACGAAGAGACGATTACGAATGCCTAACGAATAATTTCGAACGGTTTCTGAATCAACAACGGACGGTTCAGGACGGTTCAGGACGAACGACTGTCAAATAGCTACCAAACAGCTCAGGATCGCTATCGAATGACTCAGGAACGGTTGTCGAATAGCTATTGAACGGCTGTTGATCGGGTTATGAATGGTTACGAACGACTATCCAATCGATCGATACCGGAAGACAAAGAACGGCTATTGAAAGATGAGAGAAAAAAATGATAAGCAAACGACAATAAAAATGACAATACGAATGACAAAAACGGTTAAAAAATGAAATAAATCATAGTGTAATTTCATCGCGCGCGTTATTATGCATCAGCCAATCGATAATTGTGCACGAAACATGGTAAAACGAATGACTTTAGGATCCCCTGAAGGGGATGCTTCACAGACGGCTGAACTTGAACGATGTCGATAATACAGACATCTAATTCAGAACTAAAAATAAAATGACAAAGATAACACGATTGTCGATAATGAAAGTGAGAAGGATAACAGCTTTGTATTGTTCTACTATACTAACTTTTTAACTTTTTATCAAACAACGATCCCCGCCTAAAACCTTCATATTATTACTCGGGACAATGACCTTGACATATGTAAAAATTATTCAAATCGGAGGTGGCTCCCCTATTCTACATAATTACCATAACTTCTTTTATATTACATATAATTTGAATAATATGGTTAAATGTGGTGTGTTTGTGATTTTTATTTTTAGTTATAATTGTTAATGAGAACACCCTAATGCTTCTATGAAAATTGAGTAAATCAAGGTAATTTTTTAATTTCTACACTGAGAGAAGACGAAACGTTGTGGCAACTGTTACTATATTTTTGACAACTCTGCAATTTAAGTATCAGGCACTAGTTTTATAAGGTAACAAGAATTAAAGTAGTATTAAATACTATGAAAATATAGTAACGATTACAATATATGTCAACTATTAATATATAGTGAAATAGCGAAATAGCGATTCAACTATCATTACATAGTTATATAGACTTTATGCGCTTTCAGCGCGCGCGCCCACCAGCGTGAGCACGCGTTCGCCGACGCGAGTACGTGATTCTGCTCCGAGAAGGCGACGCGGATGAATCTTTACTCTCACGCAAGACGCAACAGGCAGCGTTCATAAGAAGCTCCGGAGGGCGGCACGTGTTCGCGCCGGCGAGCATGTGCTCACGCTGGTGGGCATGCCCGCTGAAAGCGCACGGCGTAGCGCATGTAACGGTGTTGATACCGCCACAATACAAATAAGATATAAGTACTACATTTTTTAGTTTAGACAAATATTTTTTTAAAGTGAAGCATAACTAATTAATTATTGTTGATGACTTGAAAAAAAACATTATTATTATTATGCTACTATTTTTCTGTAATCTGTTGAACAATTTATTATAAATGATTTATATTACTACATTTTCTTAGTCTTATTTATTTATTGTTGTTATTACAATACATAATACATAGTTGAGGCGCTATTTGTCCTCAAATTTCTTGCTGGTACGACATTTTTCTCTGAGTATATGCAAAGATTTTATTTTCATGTTTTAATATATTTAATATTTTTTATATTTATTAACTAATTTTGATTACTAATTTATAAAATTGCTTACACATTACGAAACGATTTATTCACTGAATTTGATTATTCGCTGCCAATATTGGAAATTTATGAAATATGCAACATGAATTATACATTTTCAGTACTCATAATAACGGAAAGTTATTCTTAACTTAAATGTGCACAGTTCACGCAATAAATTTGCCTGTAATGTAATCAACTTCTAGTAATTGAAATATAAAAATATGAAATTGGAAACGCTCTCATAGTATCTCAAATCTCTTCTCCACTACTATATTGACTTCACATTTTTTAATTAATAATATTTTTTCTAATCTTTATTTTGACAATTTATAATAGTGTCATTGTAATAATTATTATACATATCATTTGAATGTAATGCTTATTCGTAATTAGTTACGTATTTCTTAATTAATTATATATTTTTATTGTAGAGATAAAAATGACACAAAGAGCTCGAAAGTAAAGAGAAATTAAAAAAAGGGTAAAAGCGCTGTGGTTGACGTGATGTTGATTCAGAAGGTTACCACAAATATTAACAGTTCGAAAATTACGATGTTTTATTTCAACAAATTATGTACAAAGATTTATGTTACATTTGTGTTGCTCAGAGCTATTGATGTGTTGGAGAAAGTTTTTGTAGCCCTGAAAAGGGCTGTTGTCCCTCAAAGAGTCGTTTATGCTCATTCTTCTGGAAGTGTTAGCGTCGCTTCCTCAGTGTTGATCCACTTATCCGAGTACTCTGAAAGATATTGAATTCCTCTGGTAATTCTAGTCGATGGCTTCGTCTGAGTTTCCTTCTCCGATGATGGCAGAGGAGACAGAGGTATCGGTATCCTCCAACTTGGGGAAAGCGGCCGCCAAATCCTCGGATCCAGATAATGCAGGACCTCAAGACGGATGAGTCCTCAGGATGTCGAGATTATCGAGACGAATCAACCTCCAGGAGTCCAGACTTCTCGGCGATTCCTCCAAAGAATTTGGAGAAAGCTCCACTGAGCGTTTCGGACAGGGTTAGGCTGTTTACGTCTCCCAAAAAAATGGTTACGATTCTCTTGATGTCGAGATCAAGAGTGACGATTTGGCAAAAAGCGGGTCTATTTATACCCAGACAAGTTGCGTTTCTTTTGCAGTAAAATATGACATCTGTTGTTTAATTTGATTAATCTTCAAAAAAGTGAAGATTATCGTGAATGAAGTTGGTGCGCGCGCGAACTGTCAAGCGCGCGAACTGTCAAGCGCGCGTGCTGTAAGTACGCATAGCATAGCGCATACAACGGTGGTGACCGCCACAGCCTAGACGAAAGAATTATTGAAAAAAGATAGTGAAAGAATAAACATTGCAGTGGAATCATATTTAAAAAATGTCACTTGTCAAATAAATGACACCTATGATTTCTATAAAGTAGTTGAAAATAATAATGTCAAAAAACGTATTAGTTCAAAATGAAAAAGATATATTTTTTATTGTAGGTTAGTTTTTTATTTAGACTTTTATAATGTGTGACGTCGCCGACAACCGTTGTCACGGTTTCTTTTTCTTTTCTTTTCCCGTTTGCTAACTATCGAAATGTAAACACACTAAATACATCAGTTCAAATCGTCATGCTCAATTAACAAATTCAATGTAATAAGTTTGTCGATATCTCTTTTCGTTTGCTAGTTCTTAAGTTATAAACAATTGAGATCTGAAACCAGTTCTACGGTGTTTATGAACGCTAATTAACAAATTAGAAAGCATCAGATCTCCGATATCATGTTCTGTTCGTTATTTATTTACATTTAAACAAATTGAATATTTCAGTTCAAATCGTCATGCTCAATTAACAAATTCAGTGTAATTAGTTTGTCGGTATCTCTTTTTGTTTGCTAGTTCTTAAGTTATAAACAATTAAGTTCTGAAACCAGTTCGGTATTTATAAATGCTAATTAACAAATTAGAAAGCATCAGATCTCCGATATCATGTTTCGTTCGTTAATTATTTATATTTAAACAACGAAAGAAAAGTCAAGAATGTGAAATTTTCGACAACACTCGATAGATCTTAGTTCCGGGTTCCGCCACTACCAGGCGCGATTTCTCGAATTTGAGATTGAACAGGGCTAATTTATAAACCCGAAGCCTGAGAGACTTTTAATAGTTCCGAGTTGCGCCGCTACGAGGCGCGTTTTCCCGAATTTAAGATAYGGATCAATGTAGTATATAAGTCCGAATCACTAGGCCGGCCTCACGCACTCGAGCGTGCTAATTTGCGCAGAACGTTACATCCGTGTACAAGCGAACTATACTGTACCCGAACTGATTTTTGATCTGTCTTTTTTTTAATAAACCATTATATGATTTAATTACTTGTGTTTGTTTTTTCGCTGTAAATGTAAATTTCCTAACTTTCTCACCTATCTTTTCTTCCCTAGAAGCGAGTGAGGACGACCCGCACCATCCGCCTTCTTATCTCTTCCAGAGGGGAGTGAGGACGATCCGCACCTTCTATCTCCCTTCTCTCTCTCTCTTTCTCTCTCTGACAACATCGTTTCGCACGTATTTCATTCCTCAGCGTAGAACATACGTAACCAGTGGCAATAGCGAACTCCAAATAGATCGATCAGCTTGGGATATCCTCACTTGGAACGTCGTGAACCATCGTCTCAATCCCCGCTAAAGTGGCTCTTAGGTCGCTGAGCAAAAAGAGGCATTATCACAATATTGTCCTCACCCAGGACGTAACAAATGATATGATTTTCAATTATAGATCAGTCAATGATATATATGGATTATTTCATAGCTGCTGAAATTTTTGACTGTTTAAGAGATACAGCAGAAGACGCATTGGAAACATCCATATTACAAAATTCAATATATAATTCATGTTCAGCATCATCTCAATGTCCGACAAAGAAAACCACAACTCTTGGACAAAGAATGAAATCTTACAACTTTTGTCGCTTTATGAAACTTATAATCATTTGTTCAAAAGCACTACCATCAAAAATGACAAAGTATGGTCTATGATAAGTATAAAATTAAAAAACCATATCACTGAACAGTGCAAAAATAAATTCAAATATCTAAAAATATGTTAAGAAAAAAGATAATATGAGTACAAAAGCAAGTGGTTCTGCACATATAAAATTTGAATATTTTGATGAAATAGACAAAATATTTAAAGATGATGCAAACATAGTGCTTATAAGCGTTGCCTCTTCTTCTAAAAGTAAACATAATTCAGATGATATTAAGAAAATTGTTGAATCAAATGAAGAGTCTGATTCAACAGATAATAGTAACTTTATTGTAAAAGGTGATTTACTCCTTGAAGAAATCCTTGAAGAGAAAAAGGACTCAAATGGAAAAAAAGTTAGTTAATTTTGAGAAAAATTTGTAACGAAGAGAAGAATTAAAAACTCAGAGACATAAAGAATTGATGGAAAGACAAGATGTAGTGCCTTAAAATTACTTGAAAAGATGATTGCTTTATTAACAATGTAAACAAACATTAATTTAGGTATGTACTAAATCATATATTTATTAGTTATTGGCGCTTTATCAAATACTATATTTGAATTAATGAATAAACTTGCAGAAATTGCAAATACTGTACTACTCTCAGAGTGTTGCTGAAAAACATTTTCTCATATTTTTCTTTTTTTCAGGTGTACAAATTTATCGGAGTTATTAATGACCGGATTTCGAATATATTTTTGGTATTGCTTGTTAGCAAGGGAGCGTCCCGTTTGCCCACGTTGCAATTGACTACAGCCGCTCACAGTAGCCGATGCCTAGAGGCTTTCCACTATTCAAGCGCTGTGAGTGACTGGTGGTCAATTGCAACGTGGGCAAACGGGCGCCACTCTATTAGCAATAGTCAATAAAATCGCCGCTTTCCAGAAAAAACTTAGCATTTATTGGATGTTGATAGCTAGCGGCACCGAAAAATATCGATAACAATTTTTAGAATCCGATCATAGGAAGCTGAACTAAAGCGCATATATATAGATTGTACGCTTATAATCGATGCTGTGCAATATTATTATTATCTTCGATTTAGTTTTAAGCAAAGAGATAATAGACTTTTATTTTTGTTACAATTTTATATATCTGTTCTAATATATTTTGAATTCTATTACTAAATATATTTGTATTACTTTTAAAAAGTATTTGTAGTTTATAGGAAAGGTTAATATTCGGCAAAGATATTTGACTTTTTAGAATTGAAAGTGTTAAAATCCTTCAATTGTTCAAAAAATACTTAACTTTAAACATGATTTATGATAGTACCCCCTTGAAATTTTTGATAAAATTGATTATTGCACATTATCCTTTTTAAAGAAATATTTTTACTTTTGTAGAAAAATTACTTTTATTTTTGTTTGTAAAAATACTTTTTTCATTTCTGTATGGGGAAAATACTTCACTTCTGTTTATATATGTTGGAATAAGTAATTCTTATCCATATATTTTAAAGTTTATCGATTAATATCGATATGATCGAGAAATTGATCATAAAGTAATTGTATTAAAGTTCATGTGAAAAGGCCTTAGTAACAGAGAGTATTGATTAAATAAATAAAAGAAACAAAATAATTAATAACATCTCGGTGCTCGCCCCTTTTCTTGATGACGAACCGTCGAACGATACGTATCGGTGTGAATGCCCCTCCCGGATTCGGACGTAAGACAAAATATCGGAAAGTTCGGTTGCGGCGAATCACCCGGATTTGGCTACGATATATATATATATATCCGGAGTGGTCGAGGCACGCGAAATCGGGTGAGTAAATAGCGTGCACCGTGTTGACGAAGTTTTTGCGGTCCTTGTTTGTACGGGCTCGAAGAGCTCGTTCCGTGGAACGTATCACGCGTATACGTAAAATAATAAAAGTTATAAGGCCTTATAAAGAATAAATAGTTTATTATAATAAATAAATAGTTAAATAAGATTAATAACTAAAGTGATACTGTTGTTGATTATAAATAAATTGTGAACGACTGCAACATTGTGCTAATATTTGTAAAGGATTATATAAATAATATAAGGATTATATAATATAAAGGATATCACTAATCGATAATTTATGGATAAAATATAACAAAAACGTGAAACTCTACTCTATCAAGATAAGTCGTCTGTTTTAATTATATAATTCTGTCGTATAATTAATGTGTGAATTTATTGTCAATTGAAACTATTTTATTTTCAATCATATTGATTTATTTTGTAACAATGCATCTTTCCGGACGAAGATGCATTGTTACGACGCGCTGAGAACGTGTCAAAATTTCAAGCCGCTAACGGCTAAATCCGCGTTCGGGACCGCCCGAACATCCACGAGTGCCGGCATCCCACCACCGCCGAGCACGGGCCGTGGAGAGGGGGCTCCGCGTCGAGCACTAAGAGAAGGGAGCTCGCTTATTACTTTAATTACTGTCAATTTTTGACAGTAACGGCCGGCCGGACCGCTATCGAGCACGCCAGTCCTAGCGATCCGATCCTAGAGACCAGCTCCGAATCCGCTTCCTAGCAATCTAGCAGAGATCTCGGGACCGAGAGTACTCGGTCCCCGTCGAGCGTACTCGACTCTCTAAAATCCGCATCCGAGATACCGGGATCGAAAGATCTCCGCTGAGCGTACTCGGCTCTTGGATATTCCGAACCGCTCCGAGATACCGGGATCGAAAGATCTCCGCCGAGCGTACTCGGCTCTTGGATATTCCGAACC
>JANQDE010000821.1:14994-36212 GCA_037157785.1 Cephalotes varians
CGCACGCACGCACGCACGCACGCACGTACGCACGCACGCACGCACGCACACACACAACAGACACATACGCACCGCGTGAACAACTTTGTAAATATACATATATATATATATGCTTGAATAAAACGTTCCTTGCTAACCGATAAAAACCGAGTTGAGTCTCTGCTGGCCCGAATCTGGAAATCCCGACGAGCACATCCGGCAAAATCCTTGCGCTTCCGATTACTGAAAGACGAACCGTTACAATTTCAAATATTAAAGTTATTTAATAAAGTAAATTATTTCATGTTCTATCTTTGAGTTTGATAATAATTTGAATAGATAATTATTTGAATATAAAATATCTTAAGCTTTAGACATGTGTATCAAATTGATCACATTTAAGAATTCAAATTTTAACAGGTTATGGGTCCAGATGCTTTATAATAAAAATTAAAATTAAAGCTTAAGAATTAAAAAAGAAAAGTTAAAATAATAATATAATAAAAGGTTAAAGAATAAAATTTGAAAATAAAATAGTTTAATGTAAGAAATCATTTGTATTTCATATGTTGTCAAGGAAGGGCATTGATGTTGATTACTAGCAACAGTATTTAAATATTAAATTTAAATTTCTTAAGAATATTAACTAAAGATAATTAAATAATTAAAAGTAAACTTAAATAATAATAAGTTGTTATTCTTTAAAAAATGGAAGGAATAATAAGTTCTGATAATTTAAAGATATTTAAAATCATTTACTAAAGATAATTAAATAAATAAAAGTAAAATTAAATAATAATGAGTTGCTATTTAAAAATTAAAAGAAATAATAAGTTCTGATAATTTTAAAAATAATTAAAGAGTAGTACATTAAAATTTTTTTTTTTTTAATTTGAGATATAAAAGAAAAATAAAAAGCAGAATTAAAATATTCAGAAAGTAAACTTGAATAAATATTTGAATAAATTTTAAGTGAAATATAAAATATTTGTCTTGTGTGTTAATATGTAAACGAATTTTGAATTTGTATTAGAATAAGTATGTGAAAATTCTTTAAACTGAAAAATTATCTTTTGTGTGTTGCAAATATAAAATAATATTATAAAATGAGAAGAGTTGCAGAAGATTATTATAATACTCAAAAACGAGAATTTCCAAATGTGGAAATTTCAAATTAAAATATTGTTTCGTGCAAATGAAGTTTTAGAAATTGTGACAGAAGATAGAGTAGATAATAGAGATGATATTTATTTAAAAGAAAGATGCAATTGTACAGAAGATAATTTTTTCAACAATTGATAAAAAACCATTTATGAATATAATGGATTGTAAAACTTCTTATCAAATGTGGACAAAAATATGTAATACATACGAAAGGGATACAGAGCAACAAAGATGTAGTCTATTACAAAAGTTTTATAGCATGATATTTGAAAAGGGATTAGATATGGCATCTTTTAGCATCAGTAAAATAAAGAATTTAGCATTTAAATTAAATGCTTTGAATACAAATACAAGATAGATAAAAAAATGTTGATATCGAAAATCTTAACAGCTTCTTCCAAAAGAGTATGTATACTTTGTTAGTGTTTGGGAATCAACAGAATCCGAGAAGAAAACCTTAGACAATTTAACTGCAAGACTGATCGAAGAGGAAATTAGAATTCATCCTAAAGAAGAGGAAAAGGCAGTAGCATATAAGACAGTTCAAAGAAAATGCAATAAATGTAATAAATTTGACATTTAGCGAAGTTTTGCAGATCAAAGTTTTCTGATAAAGATAAAAGTCAAATACGTTGCTTCAAATGTAATGAAAATGGACATATAGCTAAATATTGTAAAGAAGAAGAACATAAGACTATTGAAAGAAGATGTAATATTTGCAAGAAAAATAATCATGTTGAAAAAGATTGTTTCTTTAAAAACAAGAAACAAAATAAAAATGAAGTAGCCAATAAAGTTGCTCTAATAACAAATGAATCAAATGAAATGGATATATGATCGTTGATTCAGGAAGCTTATCACATATGATGAATCAAAAGATTTATTTTAAGGATCTTGAAAAAGTGAAAACAGTTATAAATGTGGCGAAGTCTCAAGAGACACAGCAAGCTTTTGGGAAAGGCTGTATTGAATTTGACAATTGTAGTTTGAAAGAAGTTTTATACGTTCCAAAGTTAACTACAAATTTACTTTTTGTGAATAACGAGAAACAAAGGTGAAGTTATTTTCATAGATGATCAAGTGATAAAAGTTAAAAACAGAGTAATAATCAAAGGAGAAAAGATGTCAAATGGACTCTTTGTAAAATTAAAATCTGCTTTAAATCAAGAAATATTTAACTGAGAAGACAGAAGATCAAGTAATTCAATGGCATTGAAAACTAGGACATACTAGTTTAGGAAATATGAAGAAAATGTTGACGTTGTCACATGGAATAAAACTATTGAATAAAGATTTAGAAGAATTTAATTTAGATTGTGAGATATGTCAAAAAGCGAAACAAACAAGACTTAGTTTCGGTGAATCGAAAACAAGAGCAACAAGACCTCTACAAATTGTTCATACAGATCTTTGTAGGCCAGTCGATCCAATGACATGGAACGGAAAGAAATACTTTCTAAAACGTTTCTAGATGATTATATACATTATATAATGGTTTATTTACTTGAAAATAAAGCTGAAGTACAAGATATATTAAAAGAATATGTTCATCGAGTAGAAGCACATTGGAATACCAGAGTATCAAAAATACGTTGTGACAATGGAAAAAAATATATGAATAAAAATGTATTCACTTGGTGTAAACAAAAAGGATTTATTATTGATAGCACAACACCTTATACACCGCAGTTAAATGGAAAAGCAGAAGGACTAAATAGGACAATATTGGACAAGATACGAGCGTTACTTTTGATTCAAGATTTAACAAAGAAATGTAGGGAGAGGCGCTATATTCATCAATTTATATATTGAACAGATTGTCAACAGATACCTTATCATCTACACTTTATGGGAAAAACGTAAATCAAATGCAAAATTATTTCAGATTTTTGGAAGCATTGCTTATGCTAAGAAACTTGGATCTTTAAAAAAACTAAAAGAAGTGAAAAAAGATAAAAGAAGTGAAAAATTTTATTTTGTTGGATATGCTCCAAATGGATATCGATTATGGAATCCTGAAAAAAGGAAAATAATAATTTCAAGAGATGTCAAGTTTGAAGAAACAAGTAGAAAAAGAAATGAAAATGTAAAGACTAACAAAATAAAATTTTTTCAGCAAAATGAAAATTCATTAGATACAAATGAAATAGAAAACGAAGAAGATTGAGAAGATGTATATGAAGAAGAAGATTTTCATGAGGAAGTACAAGAAAGACAAGAAAGAAGGAAATAAGAAACAAGAGCACAAGATAGAAGAAACCAGCAACAAATAAGAGCAATTAAAAAAAATAATAAACAAGAAAATTTCAATCAAGAAAAAACAGAAGAAAGAGAAGAGTTGATTGATGTAAGAAGGAAATCATCAAGAGTAAAAAAATGTCCTGAATATTTTCAAGAATACGTAATGTTATTTTATACTGAAGCAATAAATGGACCAGACAAACAAAAATGGGAGGAAGCTATAAATGATGAAAAGAAATCACTTGAAGAAAATCAGACATGGGAAATTATAGACATGAAGAAATTGAAAGAGGAAATACAGGAAAATGGGTGTTGAAAATCAAGCAAGACGGAAGATATAAAACACGTCTAGTTATAAGAGGATGTGAATAGAAACAAAGCATAGATTATCAGGAAACATTTAGTCCGGTAATCAGTACAAGTGCTTTGAAAAGTCTTTTTGCTTTAGCAGCTATGAAGAAATACAAATTAGTGACATTTGATATTAAAATGGCATTTTTATATGGAAATGTCGAGAAGAATGTGTACATGTATCCTCCTGAAGGGTATAATTTCAAAGGAAAGGTGTTTAAGCTTAAAAAGGCTTTATGTGGACTTAAACAAACACCTTTACGATGGAATATTCGTTTTACAAATTTCTTAAGAGAAAAGAATTTTGACTTATTTAAAAGTGAACAATGCATCTTCAAGAGTAAAGATAAGGAACTGATTCTAGGAATATATATGGATGATGGAATTCTCATAGGAGACAATATTCATGAAATAGAAGAGACAAATAAACAACTTAAAACAGAATTCAAGATGACAGTATTTTACAATCCAAAAACATTTGTTGGTTTGGAGATCTATAGAGAAGAAGATAAAATAAAACTGAAACAAGAAGAATATACTGTTGCATCCAGTGTCTGTCCGGTTCAGTTTCGCCACATAGTGTTGCGTCTGTCAGCTGCGAGAGAGAGAGCTGACTGAAGACGACCGGTTGCTAAGGAGAATAACAACTGGCGAGTGATAGATTTCGGGGAACTGTCAGACCGCGCGGTTTCAAAAAAACGTCACCGAAAATTCTTTTAAAGAATTCGAGCACGAAGCTTTGCATTGCGTGCAAAGATATTGTTCATTGTGTTATTGTTTGATAGTGTTGTTATTAAAGTTCTGAATGTCTGAAAACGTGTCTTTATTTCTTGTTCCGCGGCTTGTGGAAGAAGGTCGTGCGCGCGCGTTCCAAAGAACGTTCCGACGGGCGCGACATTTTTGAAACCGCGCGGTCCGACAGCTCCCCGAAATCTGCCATTTGCCAGTTGTTATTCTCCTTAGCAACCGGCCGTCTTCAGTCAGCTCTCTCTCTCTCGTAGCTGACAGACGCAACACTATGTGGCGAAACTGAACCGGACAGACACTGGGCGCAACAATATTATAAAAATACTAAAATAATTTGGAATGGATATGTCTAAATCAGTGAAGATACCGATTTTGAAGAATGAAGAAAGAAATACACCGAAGAAAGAAGATTACGAATATAGAGAAGTAATAGGAAGTTTATTATATTTGTCGACAAAGACAAGACCGGATATATCTTATGGAGTTGGATTTAGCGGGTTCATAGAAGATTATAAACAAGAAAATATAAACGATGTTAAACATATAATAAAATATCTAAATGGTACAATAAATCAAGGAATACAGTTTAATGCAAATGAAAAACAAAATCTACTTGAAGCATATTGTGATGCAGATTTTGCTGGAGATTTAGCAATAAGACGAAGCATAACTGGCTATATTATATTTTATGGAGGAGGAACTTTAAGCTGGTATTCACGGAGACAACCAATAATAGTCCTTTCAAGCACAGAAACAGAGTATATAGCAGCAGAATGTTGTAAAGAATTATTATATCTTAAAACTTTATTGGAGAAGTTGCAAGATAAAGAAGTCGAAATAGAATTAAATATTGATAATCAAAGTACAATATCTTTTATTTCTAATGGTATAATAAATAAAAGATCAAAACACATAGATGTTAAGTATAGATTCATTCACGATCTAGTAAAGAACAAAATAATAAAATTGAAATATTGTCCAACCAATCATCAAAAAGCTGATATCTTAACTAAAGCTCTCAATGCTTTAATATAAAAAAATTCGAAAATTGTAAAAAATATATGGTGAAATAGATGGATAATTAAGGAGGATGAATAATTAAGATGATAATTAAGGAGGAGTATTGGAATAAGTAATTCTCATCCATATATTTTAAAATTTATCGATTAATATCGATATGATCGAGAAATTGATCATAAAGTAATTTGTATTAAAGTTCATGTGAAAAGGCCTTAGCAACAGACAATGCCATCCTTTTTATCATCATGAACCGCATGTTGCGAACGTTTCCGTGGAATTGCATGTTTCAAAAAATCATTTATAGCATGCAATTCATATGATCCGTCGGGAATCGTTATTTCCACGTCGTTTTCGTCAAAATAAAATTTATTATTCGAATTATCGTGTTGTAAGTCTCAAAGTTCATTAGACCGAGCTCGTAATCGGCATCACTTAAATCTATGGCTGGAAAGTAGGTTGTAGTGAGAACGTTGCTCTTCCCGGTTAGTATAAGTATCAGCGACATTACTGAAAAACCGTCCGGCGAATATTGAGTTAAATAGTGCACTGTCAGGCTTTAAATTGGTACACATCGATCGTTCGGAGAAATTACGGATACAGTTGTCCACAGATGCTCTGATTGTAGGTATGATAGGGTGTTCGATTGTACTCTATCTTTGTCACACCATTTCTGAAATATCGCACGAGTTCTTTAGGCGGTCGAAGATTACCAAAACTATCGAACTATATCACGTGATTGTCTCTCTTTGCGTATGCTACCCAATGAGTACCAGAATCTCTCGCATCGTCCAGGTTTACGAGACTACTCTCATTTCGATGTGCACCGCTTATCGGTAATGCGTTACGCATAAAAACACCTCTAAAATACGGTACATGCATGCGTCTTGCCAGATGATCCAATTGTATGTTCGTTGTCACACCCGTAGGCATTCTTAATGTTTTTTCGACTTTTTTTTTTCTTTGTTATTACACCCTGTCCACGTTTGTACGGACCGAGATGTAATCCCTTTCCATATTTGTATGAAGCATGATACAATCCGTGACCTTCCATCGCGCGATTGACGCTGCAACTCCTCAAGCTGGCGTCGTGTGGCTTTGCTGTCGCTGACCGCCTTTGTCACGCCGGCCGCTCCACTGATTAATGATCCGAGCGCGCCCAACATTGGCATAATTGGCAATATATCACCGCGTTTCGCTGTCGGAAATACTCGTTTTGTCTTTTTCTTTGTCTTCACTTTCGTCTTCATACCCATGCCGATCTTTGTTTTAGCTTTCATTGCCTCCCTAACGCAGCAGCTCTTTCTCCGAGAGTCGAATTCTCGCGATAATACGTTTCCGCGCTTTCTCAGCGAGTATTTTGTCAGCCATGTGTCGTTCCGCGAGATCATTGTTATGCGAATAGGCTATGTCGTGCTTGCGACACGCCGCGTCCAACGGATTAATGCCTCTGGCCAATCGCTTTTCTAAATGCGTTCCTGGATCACAAAACTGATAGCCGAGTATATGTAGTCCGAAAGGAAGAGCGTTAATCGCGTTGTTCAACAGACCGCCGCCGCTTTTCATTGATTTGCAAGACGTTGTTGCAACATTCGTTGCTGACATTCGTGGCAATCTTTAATCAACGGTGCGGGACCGTCGATGTGCGTTCGCTGCCACGATCGATTGTAATGTTCGTAACAGCGGCGATAAGTCTGAACTTCCAAATCCGACTTTATATGCTCCGGAAGCTTGTCCCACAGATGATGCACGTAATGACCACACACCGAAACGGACCGAAGCAGAACAGGTTTCGGTATATAATGCAACTCTTCAGCGATTAAATCGAGAATATCGGAGGAACTTGATAGCAGAACGAACATCTTTGCTACTGAGCGATTCGCAGTTTTGCACGAATATAAATAGTACTCGATCCTATCTCCCCCCCTCCATCTAATAGAAAATGAGGTTCGTACGGCAACCGTTAACGATACGTGTTATAAATTGTGACGATAGATTACGAAAAATGGGAGACAACGCGAAGTAACGTAAGCATGGTGCGATGCTACCGAATACCATACGTGCGATCGTTTGCGATCCTTCGAATTGCGATAAAACCAACGTTCTCATAAGCTTGTTGGAAAGTCCGCACGGTGTTCGTTTCGAGAACGTGTACGTATACTCGAAATCATTGCAACAGCCGAAATATCAATAGGGGAATTGGAGAATTTGTTGTCATCGATCGACGAAATTTTACATACTCTAATAACAGTGATAAGAATAGAGATAACGTAGTTCCACCGAGCGAGGCGCGTTCAAATTCAATCTTCGTCTTCGATGACGTAGCATGCGATAAGCAAGATACTGTGAGAGAATATTTCTCGAGGAGCAGACACTCGCACGTCGACTGTTTTTATCTCTGCCAATCATACGCGAGAATACCTAAACATCTTATACGAGACAACGCGAATCTGTTAATCCTGTTCAAGTAGGATAGTACCAACCTGAAGCACGTGTACAATGATCACGTGAATACTGACATATGAGGATTTCAGTGAATTATACCGAAATTGTTGGAAGTATGGATTCCTGGTGATAGACAAGGACAGCGCTTACTAACGGACGATACAGAAAAGTACTTAATGAGTTTGCGGTGCAGCGGTTAGTCGATATCAATACTCCAACGTTGAAAAACGTCAACATGGCTGATAACAAAGATATACGCGAGCGTGAGAAGATTGCGAGGGAGATTGAAAAAATGGCCGAGTCGATCCGTAAAAAACATCGTGCCTTGAAGTCCAGCAAGATCGAAGAAGATATCGCGATCAACAGTCATTTTAAACCGATCATCGAGCCGCTACAAAAGATTGTTAACAATTCTAGCATGCGCGTGATAAATGACGAACCGCGTGACGATGTCAAAACGTTATCCGTTCAAAAGCACGAGGAGGATGCAAAATGGAGCAAGAGAAAACGATCGAATACCTTGTTGGATCGCAAATCGAAACACTTGGACGATCCTGGATTGGATGCGTCACCGATAACGGCTTAAAAAATGAAATAAATCGTAGCGTAATTTCATCGCGCGCGTTATTATACATCAGCCAATCGACAATTGTGTACGAAACATGAGATCCGATGAAAACGTCGTCAGTGACGAAAAGCGGCGACTCGTTGAGGAGTTGCATGCTCCAGCAAGAAAAAATTTTCCGAGAAGACACGTCATAGTTCGAGGATACGATGATCTGTGGCAGGCCGATATCGTTGAAATGCATCCACTCACGTTTCAACAAAGGTTACCATTACATTCTCACTGTCATTGACGTGCTGAGGAAGTATGCGTGGGCTGTACCGCTCAAGAGTAAAAGTGGAAGCGAGACGGCTAACGCTATCACCGAGATAATTCGAAAGAGCGGTAGACATCCGAAAAACTTACAAACCGATATGGGGAAGGAGTTTTACAACGCTAACGTGCAACGACTCATAAATAAACATGGCATCAATCACTATTCTACGTACTCCGTAATTAAAGCATTGGTTGTCGAGCGGTTCAATCGCACGCTGATATGTGGAAGATATTTACGCTCAACGGAAATTACAAGTGGATCGACCTGTTATCGCGTCTTGTGTAGAATTACAATGTTCGAAAGCATCGAACAATCGGCACGCTACCCGTTGACGTAACCCCCGCGGTAGCTGAAAGACTCTTGGCTACAGTGTATAGCGCTATAAAGATTGCGGGTCCGGCAAAATTCAGGCGATTCGGTATGTGTGAGCAAGTATAAGACGATCTTTGAAAATGGTTACACGCCAAATTGGATTACCGAGATGTTTAAGATCATTAAAGTACAGCGTACCAATCCCGTAACTTATCTACTCGAGGACTATCGCGGAAAATCTATAGCTGGAGCGTTCTACGAGTACAAGTTGCATCGCGCGACTCATCCGGATATATACCTCGTGGAAAAAGTATTGCGCAGAATGGGAAACGAGGTTTACATAAAATGGCTGGGATTCGATGGATCGCACATGGATACACAAGGACAATGCGTTGTGAAAATAAAAAATTTATTATAAAGTCATTATAAATTTATTATAAATTTATTATATACTTTTTTCATATAAAAATAGAAACATTATTATACATATCAAACGTATATAAATGAATTTTTATTAAAAATACATAATTGTGTACTTATTTTTACTACAAAATATAAACTTATATAAACATATGTTTACAATGATATTTTATAATGTCCTCATGGTAGCGTGTCGGTAGAATTGGGTATTATGTATCGTTTATCATCGTACGGACTTAGAGCAATTTTCGATTCCGATATAGTGTACATCTCGTGTAATTTTGATCTTATACAAGACTGCGTTCGCATTTCGATTTCGTCTTGCAGGCATCGCGTATAATCGTCAAACGTTATAGTTCGCGCTACAACGTTACTCTTGATATCTTTGACTTTTTTTCGTGTCCTTTTTACCATCGACACGTAAGGTGTACATCTTTGCCCTAAGTCCGACGAATTCAGTCATTATCGCGCCATTGTTCTCGTCTTTCATTAGACCCTTTTTTACTGATGTACTTTTTTATTGATGAGTGGAATACCGTATGCGTTTTCGATCGGATAATCGCTGGTATCAAACTTAGTGATATCACGTTTCATGATATCGTATACATCGTCGCACTCGATGCTGTATATAAGGCTATCCGTATCGGTATACATAATTTTACATTTTTCGCGATACAGCGGTAACATGTACTTGTGATGAAATTCATACAAACACGTCTTGGATATGTCAAGAATGCACATACCCACGTAGATCGGTTTCGAACTTTACCTCGAGTTTACGCATTTCTATTGCCACTAGACTTTCTGAAAAGACGCTTCGTCTATGAAAATTAGGTTTCGCGATCATTGCCTCCGCGCCGTATCTCCCATCTCAACGCGTCAAGAGTCGCACGTCGACGTGATTGCGCACATTCTCCATGGTTTTACGGAATACCGCATTGTTCATTAATTTATACAAATTTTTCTCAAAATCATTGTTCGCGCGAGTTCTGAAATTTGTATTTAGWTGGATATARTCGCGAAGCCAYGGAGATTGCGCGAATTGTAATACGCGATGAATCTTTGTTACCCGAAGACCGTGACGAGTACATTGCTGCAAGTTGCGATAATGAATGACGTAACGTTTCTTATTGTATAACGTGGCGAGGAGCTTGTTTTCACGTTTACCGGATGGTTTATCGCGCGTTGGACAAAACGGTAAATCTGCATGCACATCGTGAAGATATTGCGGATACTCTCAGTCTACCTCGAGAATATAGCCTATCGGAGAATTTAACGCGACATCCATAACGTTGAAATTAGATATAACATCGACCCATCGAAAATCGGCAAATGGCAATGGCTGACACATTGCCCATCCGTACAAATTATTAACATCAAAATACACTAAGTATGATGATGGTTTCGACGGATCGTACGATTCTATGTACTTGTTGTTGCGCGCGTACCTGCCGGAACATTGACTCAGGCCGCCGCGTATATCGCGTTCAACGAACATGACCATATCAATGTCAGTGAGCAATTCAAAACTTATAGCTGTATGTTTTAACATCGCGTTCCACGTAAAACCTGGTAATGTATAATAATACGCGGGATCGAGCCCGTAACTCGAGACACAACTATCGCGAAAGTTTTCAAAAATGTCGGCCAACAACAAGACATCTGTTTTAAGAGAAAGATCGCTATATTCGTCGAGAGTTCGAATAGAGAACCGCTGCCACACGTTGACAGCGTGCGCGTAATTAACTTCGGGTATGGTATCGCTTGTCAACGAGCTATAAAACGATTCGCGCGGCGGTAAACACGTGTCCTCCAATTTTTCGACGCAGGCAATGTACTCGTACGGAAAAATGCCTTTTCGTGAGCAAATTAAAATTTTCTGCTGATAAATTACAAAATTCACGTTGCATTATCCGTAGTTTATCTTTACTGAGATACGATGCCAATTTATCTAAACTCGAAGTAAGAAATTTGTATGAATCTATAAAACGTAATTTTTGTTATTTTTTTCAGTTCGTCCTCAGTGCTTTGGACATTTTTCGTAAATGAGATATATTTTTCTTTCGGAAGTAGCTCAACACGTCTGTCATATGTTGTGGCTATTTTGTTGATAATAAAATGCGCGTCGTAGCCGAATAAATTATGGAAAACTACAGGAATGCAATGAGAATCTTTGTAATTTAAATTACAATTTGAATGCGCGGAACGTCTGAATCGCCCTGTCAAATGACAATCGTTGCGTACTCGCGTGTCGTCTGGCGCGAACGGTTTTTCGTATATGTGACAGTGCGTAGCGTTATTAAATTTTTCTAAATTATCTCGCGTAAATTCCATGGGAATATTAGCCGATAAAATAGATTTTACATTATGCGCTAAAACTCTAAGTTCCTCGGCGAACCACGCTACACAATCTTTATCGCGACGAAACCGATACATACATAATGAAGCATCATACAAGCAGTGTACATAATATGCTAAGCTAAATACCCGATGGTATTGGTACTTGGACGTGTTCTCCGTTTCCGTTTTCTCCAAGGTACATTCTAGATCAAGCACATATGACAAACGGGACGCGTTTTTCCTGCAGTGATTCTTGAAGCTCAGCCACTTATCATCCTCGCTCGGTAACTTGATCGCGCAGTCGTTCATTTGCTCACAATCCACAGCGTGAGCCTTCAACTTTTCACTCGAGCTGAAGTAGTGTAGGCATCTGCAAAAGAAATATAATTTTTATTCTCTCTAAGAGTTATAAAATATTTTATATTTTTATATTTTATTTAATGTATACGTACCGATCGCAAAAGAATTTCTTGTGCTCCTTTTTGCTCAATTGTGAGATCTCACGAGACGAGATAGATTTTTTATCCACGTGAAATGTCCTACGTCATCGTCGTTCTGCACGTACAACAAATTAACACGCTTGTCTCTCTTTGTATCAGCGAACCGAATCGGAAGGATCGAGAGTTCTTTTTTCTTCTCGGTGCAGTACACGTTGATGGAAATATCGTTGAGGTTTTCAATTTTTTTTATTTGAGTCAGCGTCTTCGGAAACTCGATGTCTTTGAGATTTAACACTGATGTGTAGTGAGGATATGAAAACACCCGATTTGTGTTATGCAGAATGTAGAGCAGCCACCACTGACCACGCGAAGCACGTATTATCCACAAATTGAACGTTGATTACCGCTTTCTTCAGCTTAATTTCCCGCGGTAATTCRATGTGACATCCCGCGTGCAGAGGATTGTATTTGTTTACATTAATGAATAAATTGATTATACGCGACAACGCCCATCCACTATCGCATTCCTGAAATTCCTCTAGCGATGTTAAAGTTGGCTCGACGACGCGCGACTCGTACCACTCTTGCAAATCGGATGAACGAAAGAGTTCGTAATTTCTCGTGACGATACTTTTATAGGCGCGTAGTGTCACTCGCCACTAATTCGCCGATAAAAACTGTGTTTATTTTGATGTTGTCATATTTGGTCAAAACGATTCGCACACGCTCGAGCACAATTTCTCTCGCATCTTCGAAGAATTGGCGAGATTCGATATGCTTGAAATTTATTACCGCGCCGGTCAGTATGCGGCTTTCGAACGCCGTATCAATTTCGCGCCATTTTAATCCTGCGCTGTATCCGGCGCCGACTTGCACGAAACGTTCACGCACCGCGTCTTTCAAATTTTCGAGTCGCGCGATACAAGCGATCAATGATTGTTTCACACCAATCGATAATCGTGGACGTTTAATTCGGCTCTGTTCCTCCAGCGATTCGATAAACTCATCGCAACGATGTTCCCACGCGATAAACTCCTCTCGCGTATTCAATCGGACGGCTTGCTCCGTCAAATCACGCTCTGTTTGCCCCTATTATTTGCTATCTTTTTTCACAGTATCTTTTCTTTCACTAAAAACACTCTATCAGTTAATCCTGAAGTGTAATTTCTATTGCACTCATTATGCGAATGTAGCAGCTAGGATTCACTACTGAGAATGTATCCTAAGCTTTTCATTTTTTGTGTTACTAGTTGAGGTATTCGTTACGATGAATTTACGAGGATATTTCATCGTTGGAAAAAAACATTGGGATAAATGGTGAATTAACAAAAAGAAAAAACTTGCATTTTTCCTAAAAAAATAAGTTTACTACGCTTATATGTGGAATCTCAAACATTCTGTTTTCGTTTCTATACTTTACTTGTGGGATCATTTGGTATTAATGTTCTTACGAGGATATCTCATAACACCTGTTGGAAAAAAAAATTCTACAAACGATGACTTGTGAACTAATGGCGCATTATATTTAGGGAGAGAAAAGCTTTTTACATTTTAGCAGATAATCATAGACATTTTTTATGTGATTCATAGCCTAATGGCTATAAATAAAATATTCCAGATTTTCATTATTTGCGTTAGTCGACGTTTTAAAATTTTTTCAGTTATTGTTACTCCGCCTTTGAAAATTATCAGTGGAGGAGAACACTATTTAAAAGAAAAGCTCGAAGCAACGTGACCGCATCAGTGATTCTGTTACGATCATTACAGAAAAATATAAGTGTGTGAAAAAAAACGATAATGGATAGATATTGTTCTTCGATGGTGCATTTACTTCGTGGAAGAGAACTTGGATTTCGAAACGCGCTTACTGGCAATGTGACGACACGATGTACCAAACATAAGATGTTGCAGATGCTGCAGATGTTGCATGTGTGGTAATATGTATGATTGTAATGGGATTTTTGATGATCGTGCATATTCATACCTTGCTACATGCCATGGTATGATTCGCGGTTTTCGCGATGGAAATTGCAACGAAGAAGAAAAAGAAGAAATACACGGTTTTCACAATGTTTGCGAGGGAAACTACGACAAAGAAGAAGAAGAAGAAGTAATCCGTGATGATATAGATATAAGTGACGACAAGATGATATTTTTATGTCATCCATATAAGTTCAAAGCTGTTAAAGAATATGATGACGTCAATATTGAAATAAGAAGTTGTTTGGACGGAGAACTTAAAATGACTATTGATGCGAGAAAAATAATTCCTAAATTGAGTGCGCCGCTGGAAGATGAGGAGTGGGAAAAATTAAAAAAAAAGAAATTGGGACGACTAATTCTAGAGACTTATTATGACATTATTTATTCGGTGAATTCACTGATTCAGCAGCGCGCAAATTGAAAAATGAAACTATCAAAGATATGTGGGAGGGACGCAGACTTAAAAGAGGCATATGGAATCATTATTACGTCAGTTACTCAAGGGTGTTCGATCCAATCATATTACCCAGCAAACGAAAACAGATTGGAAAAAATTAAAAAAATATTCATTTCAGCATTGCCGAATCCCAATTCTTGATTTTTTGAATTCGTTATCTATCCGCAATAAGTGTCAATGCGTACATACCAATTGGCCGTTTGCTTTTTGAATCTGACGCAATGTTCGCGATAATGAAACAGCCAGCTATCCATTTGAATACGTCATGGAGAATTCAAATGTAAATGTTTCAATTCGCAGGAATAATAGTTTAGACATGAATGCATCTGTATTGGAAAATACGAATAGCCTTGTTCGCCATTGAATCTGAACTAATTCCGATTAGCAAAATCTCGTACCAATCAGTATAAATCCAATCAAATCGAATACATGATGCATTTTTTGAATCGTAATGAATGCGAAACTGAATTATCATACGTCAATTCGTTTTGTATCCGTGACATAGAATTTAATTCTCGAAATTCAATTCGTGCGAAATCGATTTATGCATATCGTATTTTTTATATTAAAAATAATTTATTTCAGAATATAAATAAAGATGTTGTTTTGTATTGTAATTGAAAGCTTAAAAATGATTGAATAATTAATTACTTTTATCCGTAAACGTAAAAGGCAAAATATGTGTGTGTGTGTGTGTGTGTGTGTGTGAGTGCGCGTGTGCGCGTGTGCGCGTGCGCGTGTGCGTGTGCGTGTGTGTGTGTTATTGCGCTTAATTTATTGGTGAGGGTTCAAAGAAATAATTCAAAAAATGAATAATTTGTTTAATGATTCGCACAATCGTACGTAATTTATTTTACATCTATGTACATTTACATTGTACATTTACATTCACTGAAATGATTTTAATTTTTTCTTCTTCATATTCATCTTCAGCATGATAACAAGTTACAAGATTTTAAATTGTTTTTACAATGTTAGTTATCAATAATTATCAAACATCGTATTTTACAATTCATCATACACTCGCATATACCAATAAATCATTCTAGCGTGGGCATACACTACATTTAATAATTTATATATGCATAAAAATATACAATAAAAATAAAATTATTGTGAAAATGCAATGAGCGGTTTTCATCTAGTCTATTTCATATACGTTTGACATACTCGCTACATATGACTCTGCCCCAAAATTCATCATGATCATTTTATTGCAAACATCACTTATCGGAACTATAAGTTCAGTCTCATCTATTGATTGAACTCGCCATATGTGTGGTAATTCAATGTCTCCAATAATTGATAGTACATCTTCACTGTTTTCATTGCATGCTTGCGAACGTAACATTAATTTTTTTGTTTTTATCACAGTCGTTGTAAACTGGCACCCACGTAAGGTGTTCATTATTTTTTGTATTTGTACTATCTTTCCTGATTTCAGTTGAATAATTGAATCGTTCCATTTTTTCGAGCGATTATAATTAATAGTTTTAAATACTTGCTTGTTATATATACATTTATCGTACACGTGTGAATTTACTTCGTCAAAAAAAGATGGCTCCATTTGCTGTAAGAGCTCCTGTTACATTTGATCGCGTTTTTGAAAACAATTTCTCGCAATATATTTTCGCATTATTCGATAACAAAGTAGTCGATAAACCTGCTTGGTATGCCAAAATCTGCAGGGATTTTTTCGCTATTTGCTCCTTTTCGGTTCGTTAACTAATTGTTTAAGAAAATGAATATTGCTTTCAAAAGGGAAAGCAGATGTCGCCCATAGAGGACCAGAACGGATTGAACGACGTGAAGCAACATATGCACATTAAACCTCATTGACTCCGCACCATACAATACTTCAAATAACGCGACAAATTTCATGAGATCTTCTTCGCATGTATTCAATTCTATAATCGTGATTTCACTTTTCGATAAGATATAAATACATTTTACCAGCAAAGCATAATGGAATAAATTCGTTTTAGGAATGGAACCAAGACAAACAGATATGCTATAATATAGCAACCACGCTCTCCAATCCTTTCCCTTGTAATTACTTGCATCAGAAATAGCATGAGGTAATTTATGCACCTCATAAGGTGGTTGAATGCTAAGTAACCTGTCATCTATATTTTTTTTCTTTATAATATTTAAACCTATTGAAGATATTTGTCCCCATAATTCCCACATGAACTTTGTCACACCTAACAGAGTTGTGTGCATATTATCAAATGGGAAACCCCATACCATGTCAAAGTTCGGGATTGAGCATAATACAGAATTCCCTTTTACTCCTCGACTTCGCACCAAGGAATTATTTCGATAATAAAGAAATTACGTGTATGTTAAATAGTCAATATCCCGAGCTCTCGATATATCAAAAATTATAATATCGTGGAAGGGCTAATGAGAGCTATAACACGCTGTTGACGGTGCGCAGTAATTAATAAGATTTATTCAGTATAATTACATGTAATTATACTGAATAAATCTTATTAGTTACTGCGCACCGTCAACAGCGTGTTATAGCTCTCATTAGCCCTTCCACGATATTATAATATTTCGATAATATTCTTCAATATCTCGCATATGTGATTCGTGAGTTTTCAAAAGGATATCGCATTGTATTGATATAAGTTCCGCGTTGATAGCAATAACTACATCCAAAATAGCCATTGAATTTCAAACGAGATTGCAGTAAAGGTCGAACAACCGAGTCTGCAGAAAAGCGTAATACTGTTGGTTTTAACGAAATGTTCGGACCATCAAACGTTACATCTACGTTAATACTAGTTTCTCTTAGATTATTTAATTGTTCCACAAACGTTTTTAAGTATAAATTAATCAGTTCATAAGTTGGTTCAGTTTTAACAATCATGATGCCTGCTAATAGAATATGCTTAAATCGTTTTTTCAGGTGGCAATTCAGAATGAATGACAAAGGCCAGATATTTCGCTTAGTTTTGTTATCTAATGGAGCTCCATCCGTGCTTCCGTTCATAGTTAAATAAATCGTCGAATCTACGTTAATTTTCTCGTATAATTTCCCGTCATGTATGTCGCAAATAGAATCATTTCGCGGTCCATTACATCTTGATTGAATCTTACGAATAAGTGACGTACGAATATCATGATCTTTCAAAAGTATATTGATTTGATATCGCAAGTCAACTGACAAAAAGACATTTTCGCTTAGTAAATTCAATTTGTACTGCCGGTTACATTGATCGCACAATTTCGTTACGGATACAAACTGTTTTTTACAACTTCGATGTATTTCACAATAACAGTTCGTACAATAGTAGTAATATATTATTTTGTCATCCGGTGGATCGAATGTTTTGGAAAAATAATAATGTGAAATACTGAGTGATTTAAAAGTCGGTCCCACAAATTGTTAAAAGATCCATTAAACTTTTTCGTGCACTGATAGAAGCACCAAATCGCAAACAATAACCTGTAATCAAGGTTATGACTTCATTTACAGTTAAGCCAGATTCTTTGAACATTACGGTCGTATTGATATGTGCAGAAGATCTTAAAGGACTTGCAATATCATTCAAACATTTCTCAAAATCATTACATTCCTCATCATTCACTTCCTCTTCTGACTGTACATCTTCACTTGGACTAGCTTCAGAACTTTTCTCCATGGTGAAATCTTCTGTTGTGCCGATTACAATATTGATTGGCGGATCAAGCGATGATACACATTCTGCATTAGACTTATCTAAAAATATTTTATTCATTAGTGTCATAACTTATGGAATGTAATTTTTTAATAGCCTAGTTAAATAAAACAATTTTTACCCACAAAATGTGGTAATAAAATTGATATATAAAATTGTGCTTGTAGATGAAATAAATAAAAATGTAACTCTAAAGAATGAGTTAAAAACTATAAAAAATTAATAAGTAGAAAAATTGTAATTTTGAGCATAATCTCTTTATACATCGATAGTTGATAATTGAAGAGACAAATATATAATAGTTATAGATACTGTAAATATAAAAAAGTGCAACTTGTTAAGTTATAATAGTATTATTAGTTACATTGCAAAAAATCGAAACAAAAAATGTAAATTTACAATACTTATTTTAGCTCGCTTTTTGAAAACAATAAGAATTAAGAAGAGGTCAGAGGACGAGCAATGTTAGATGTAGAGATTAATTCAAATTATAATTAAATTATGTACAATATACAATATATAATACGTTTCGACATTACTTTGTCATCTTCAGTTGTCTAACATTCAAAAAATTATTAGTAGTTGAGTATCAATATTTCTAAAAACTTCGCCACATCAGAGGTCATGTCGCATATGATCACGATGAAAATCTAATCCCTACGCCGACGTTACATAGTTATATTAAAAAATTTTTTTTGAAAAGAATTTTCCTATATACTGTTTCTTCGTTTGAAGACGAGGAATTGTGTGGTCTGTACAGTAAATTCTATGTGTAGTCCTAGTAGGAATGTGATGAAACTGTCGTCCATGTTACAACTGCGAGACAATAATTAGAATTTATGGTTTCTAATCTATGTGTGCATGTGTTACGTGTCTTCGTTAAAACTTACTTAGTATGTTTGATAAAGTGCTTTGGTTCATTTTTTGAAAGAAATTACTTTAACTCGCGGCAATAGTCTGAGTTCCGATCGTTACGTATGTTAAACTTACACTGATCGCACAAGTTATAAAGGTCGACTATTGTCTATATCTGAGGTTATTATTATAAACAATGTGTCTATTTTTGATTCGAGAGATAATTTAGTATACAATAATATGATTCGTCCAAAAATTCTGTGTCCCTCTGCGAATTAATTCCATGTCTTTGCTCTTTGATATGGAGCATCTCTGAAATTTGTCTCTTGTTGTAATTTGACTCAATATCTAACATTTTCACATTATCCCAATCAAATTCATGATTATATTTTATTATATGTTCCGAAATCACCGAGTGTTTAGTGTTATCCAATTTAATGTTATTACGATGTTCTTTGATCCTTGTTTTTAATTGTCTCTTCGTTTGTCCTGTATATGTCGCTTCGCAATTCTTGCAATTGATTTTGTAAACTATATTATTTTTTTGCGTTAAGTCTGTTGTATCTTTTTGTACTTCAATATATTTATTCATCTTATTCAATATTCTAAAGCCTACCGTGAAAACCTTTTTGTTAACTAATGATGCTGTGATCTCGGAAACGCCTTGCACATACGGAATTACATAAAATTGTTTTTTGTTATCATTTTCAGGATCTGTCTCACCACTCAACTCAGTTTTTACCTTGTTGTCATTGTTTAATTTAGTTGTGATTAATTTTTTGATTCTTTTATTCATAGTTTCGAATATGACAGTCAACGGATATCCGTTTTCACTCAGAATTCTAACACATAATTCTAAATTTTTTTGTTGATACTTTGGGTGTGACAGCAGCATGGCTCTATCTATCAAATTATAAATACTACCAATCTTATGACACACCGGATGATTTGAGTAATAAGACAGAATCCTTCCTGAAGACGTTTCTTTTTTAGAACCAATCCACAATGATCATACCATCAAAAAATGTAAATTTTGAAATTATTGATTGTTATTGCAAAATTGGAAATATGATAGTCAAAATTTCGTAAAAGATTGCATTTGTACAAACAAAAAAGTGTACAAAACTTTAAACTGGTGTCTATTATTTTTTTAGTAGTCATTTTATATACATATATAAAATTTTATTTTATTTATTTTATGTATATATATTTATGTATATATATATATATATATATATATATATATATACAATTTTTTACATATTAAAAAATGAATAGTTATTTCGAGAAATTGTTGAATTTTATTGAACATGTTACATATAACTTTTCAGGGAGATTTGACATCATCTATTTTTCAATATAACATACCACTTTGTTTGGATTCTCTAATTAGCCTTGATAGAACTGCATCGCCCTTAGTGCGCCATGTCTGATGTGTTACTTTTGATACCATCTCTTTTTGATACGTGGGGTCCAAAGGAAGTTTATATTGCTTTTTACTTGGCTCCATTTTGGAATTTCACATATTGTGAATATCTGTAAGAGCATGTAATATGTTAATTAATATCTCAAATTTCGAAAAGAGTATAACAATGTGTCTTTTTGCATAAATATTAATAAAAAATATTATTACAGCACATTTGATACAACTATAAAAATCGTGTAAAAGCACTTGAAAAGCCTACATATATACAGGGTGGACCATTTTAATCCATCCAGTCGAATATCTCGAAAATCAAGCCCGGGAGAGAAAAATTTTTCAGATAAAAGWTGTTTGGTTTCGAAGGGACCATAAGATGGTACCATTGGTTTGACCTTGAAGAATTATTTGAAAGTCACGTGAAAGTCACCTCAATTTTTTTAAATGGCATCCCCTATTTTTTATTACATATTCTTG
>JANQDE010000822.1:9347-25947 GCA_037157785.1 Cephalotes varians
TGTTGGGGCTCTTGGGGCCCACGCGCCTTGGCCGTCCTCACTGAGATGGCAGGACAGTCGACGCGAGAAGCACGGAAGGTGACATGCGGCAAGATAGAGAGTCCTCGAGCAAATTAGATATTAAACGACTGTGCTATTCAGTGTACCCACACGTTGTTATATTGTAAGATCTTTATTCAGAAATAAAGAGACTAAAAGACACAACTGACGCTGCGGCTATACTCAAGTTTTGAGGTTATTCGAACCACRTGCACAATTTCATGATGGAACAACTCTTAAACGCATTAACACTGAGCCAACAGCAACTGGCTCAGGGACAGATGCTCATGCAACAGTTAGCAGAGTCGCAAAAGCAAATAGTAACAATTTTGCAGCAAATACAAGGTAACCTGACTTCTGCATCTTCGCAATCAATAGCTACAGATAGCATTGTTTCCACCCCTCTGGTTAAATCTTCGCAATTCTCAAATCTTGCTGAGCGAGTAGGCAAGTTTATTTACGAGCCGAATAAGAGCAAAACCTTTACGCTATGGTACGAACGCCACGAAGGCACCTTTACGGAAGGCGCAGTAGGATTAACCGAGGAGGAAAAGAAGCAGTTACTTCTTAACGCTTTGGGTGACGATGAATATCAGCGGTTATTAAGCGGTTATTAAGTGTCACCTACCAAGCCATACGATCTGAGTTTCTCTGATCTTATCAAGCATCTAAAAAAACAATTTCATGACAATAAATCGCTTTTCCAACGACGTTTCGAAGCGCTCAATTTTCGGGCAACACCGCCCATGGCTGTAGTCGATGTTCTCGATCAAATAAGCATTCTGGGAGATGCTTTTGAAATTGACAATTTCAAGATAGATCAACTCAAAATTTTGCTTGCTGCGATTGCACTTAGCGATCATATCTATAAAACCGAACGTGCACTTCTGTTTAAAATTGCGGCAAAGAAAGAAAATTGCACGTTCAGCGATATCAGAGAAATTTGTTATGCTCATGTAGAGCGCACTGCGGACGTAAGACGCGTCGAGGACCAACGCATTACTGAGGTCAATGCCGTGCAAAAATCATCCGAAGCTAAAGGAAAAGTTAAGGAAGTCAAACGTCGCATCAAGCCAACAATAAAAAAATTAACATCTTCACAATGTCGTGGATGTGGCCTTACTTCACATAAAAGAGAAGACTGTCCGTTTAAGGAAGCAGACTGTAGAAACTGTAAAAAGACAGGCCATATAGCAAAAGTTTGTCTTTCTAAAGGTATGAAGAAAATTGATACGATAYAGTTACAGAATGTTTCAGGAGCTCCCAAGCATCGAAAATATGTGGAGGTCTTGCTTAACGGAAAGAAAYTAAGAATGCAACTGGATACTGGTGCGGATGTGACGACCATCGGAATAAGAGCTTGGATAAATTTAKGACGCCCTGAGTTACAACCAAATAGATCCTCTTGCGTAAATGTCTCAGGTCAGAGAATTAAGGGATCTTTTCACGCCACACTAAAATACAAACGAAATTCGTCAAAGGTTCCTGTCATCGTTTTAAATCGTCGAAATACAGCACTCATCAGTGCGCAGGCCATCGACGAACTCAAATTACTAAAGTATGACGMGGGAATCATGGGTGCCGAKTGCGWAATCAATGTAATCAAGGATACATCGTTGTTGAACAAGTATCCGGATCTCTTCAGTGATAAATTAGGAGAATGTACCAAGACTAATGTCAAGCTACGCYTTAAGCCAGATGCTCGTCCAATCCATGCTCCTCGCCGTCCGGTTCCGCTARCGYTGGAAGAACAGCTCAGTATCGAGCTCGATCGACTTGTYAAAAACGGGATCMTGACACCCGTTGATGTTTCGGAATGGGCAGCCCCCATTGTCGTTGCAAGGAAGCCTAATGGAAAAATACGTATCTGCGCTGATTATTCCACGGGATTGAATGAAGCTTTAGATGCAGATGACTATCCTATTCCAAATATAGAGGATATTTTGGCTAAGCTTCAAGGAAATACTGTCTTCACACAATTGGATCTATCRGACGCATATTTCCAAATTAAATTGGACGAAGAGAGCAAACTGTTGACGACAATCAACACGCATCGTGGATTATTTATGTTCAATAGATTGGTCTTTGGATTAAAACCAGCTGCAGCAATTTTTCAGCGTACACTAGAACAGGCTCTTGCAGATATTCCTAATATTGTGGTCTATCTAGATGACATTCTCATCTGCGGTCGAAACCGTGAGGAGCACGACGCATGCCTCAATACAGTATTGAATCGTCTTCAAGACTGGGGATTCAGGCTAAGTATTGGAAAGTGTAAATTTCACACGTCTTCTGTGAAATATTTGGGCTTTATCATTTCTTGCAAAGGTATTGAACCAGATCCAGTACGTATCAAACCAAYATGTTCTATGAGAGAGCCCAACAGTACAAAAGAAGTTAGAGCATTTCTCGRTTTAGTAAACTACTACGGGAAGTTCGTCCCAAATTTGCATCGTTTAAAAGCTCCTTTAGAACTCTTACTCAAGAAAGACACTCCTTTCGTATGGAATTCTGCTTGCAAAAAAGCTTCTTGCAAAATCAAGGAAACTTTAACCAGTCCACTTGTACTGGCACATTTTGATCCTCAACAGACATTAATCRTCGCTGCAGACGCAAGTCCAACCGGTATTGGAGGTGTTTTGCTTCACCGTTACCCCGATGGACAAGTTAAAGCCGTCTTTCACATGTCAAAAGCATTGACTAAGACGCAACAAGGATATAGTCAAATCGAAAAAGAAGCCTTGGCACTAGTTACAGTCGTCGAGCGCTTTAGGAAGTTTTTATATGGTCAACACTTTATACTCCAAACAGATCATCGGCCTCTTCTGACGTTGTTCCGCACATCAAAGACAAAAGGCTTGGATACTCGCACAGCAAATCGGTTAAAACGATGGGCACTCCGCCTTATCGATTATAATTTCGATATTGAGTATGTGAAATCCGAGCATTTTGGACAAGCAGACGCTTTGTCTAGACTTATTCAAGAATCCAGAGCAGACACCATTGACTTGGAATTGGAGGAAGTCGTCGCTTCGTTACATGAAATAGAAACAGATTTACAACAGTTAGTTCAAGAATCAGGTCGATTCYTGCCTAAAACGGCTCGGGAGGAGTTGCAGGCAGCTACATACAAAGATGGAATTCTCGCCGAAGTTATAGATCGCCTACAGACTAGTTGGCTAAAATCCGACACAAAGGACAGTGATCTACTCCCTTTTTATCGCCGTCGTGACTACTTAACTATTGTAGACAAGACGCTCGTATCGAATGACAAGATTGTTATACCACGTAGTCTTCGACCAGATGTGTTACGACAACTACATGTTGCACACCCAGGAATCCGTCGCATGGTGCAGTTGGCCCGACGCTATTTCTATTGGCCGGTTATGCATGCTGATATTGAAAAGTATGTTAAGAATTGCAAACACTGTGCGGAAACGGCACCRAATCCTACAAAGGAACCACTTCATCCGTGGCCGGAGTCAAAATCGTCGTGGGACAGAATCCACATGGACTTTRCTGGTCCAATTCATGGGCAATGGCTACTCATTATCGTTGACAGTTACTCTAGATTCACTGATGCGGAATGGTTTTCAACGATTACAGCAACAGCAACCTGTAAATATTTACGTCGCTTGTTCTCCAGATGTGGACCGCCCAAAGTAGTTATATCCGACAATGGAACTCAATTTACGGCAAATGAATTCGCTCAACTCTGCACAAACTTCAATATTACACATTTGCGCAGTCCTCCAGGACACCCTCAGTCTAATGGTTTAGCGGAACGCATGGTGAATACATTGAAGCGTTCTTTGGAGCTGCAAATACCTTCGCAAAGGGAGACAAAACTRAATCAATTTTTGTACACGTATAACTATACGCCGTGTGAAGCAACTCCTGATCAGAAATCTCCAGCTGAGATGTTCTTCAACCGCAAGTTTAGAACACCTTTAGATATTTTCATTTCTACGGACAAGCCTAAATCAACCTTGTCTCGTCAACAGATTAAAATGAAGACACAATTTGACACTCATCATGGCGCGAAAGCTCGTTGTTTCGTTCCGGGACAGAAAGTGATGGTTCAACTCGCGAATRGTCGCCGAGTTCCTGGAGAAATAGTCAACTGCATTGGATCTGCGATTGCTCGTGTCCGCGTTGTTAACGGTATAATCAAGCGGCACTTTAATCGAATTTGGAATCGGGCAGTTTCCCCTTYCAAAATGATCGATGAGATCAACGAAGATCTGCTACCAACAGTACATAATCCGAAGGCAGATCCTCCGACGATGCAACTTCCATTCGAGGGTGCCAACTTCTCCAGTAATAGAGACCCTCCGGTCCAAGTCCAGGAGGAACCGATAATTCGACGCTCTAGTCGATTGGCTGGAAATGCTCGCCAGGATTATCGGAAGCTAGGTGRAGTCCGCCCTTATGGGAAACATTCCGCTTAGTAGGGGAGGAGTGTTGGGGCTCTTGGGGCCCACGCGCCTTGGCCGTCCTCACTGGGATGGCAGGACAGTCGACGCGAGAAGCACGGAAGGTGACACGCGGCAAGATAGAGAGTCCTCGAGCAAATTAGATATTAAACGACTGTGCTATTCAGTGTACCCACACGTTGTTATATTGTAAGATCTTTATTCAGAAATAAAGAGACCAAAAGACAGAACAATTCTTTTTTCCGGAAATTCGTTCCTTCATTCCTCAAAATGAATACTTTTTTTAAAAAGTCGAATGATAAACGATTTTTTCCTCTAAAGTAAAAGAACTTACGAGTATCGTGTTAAATTTTTGACCCTCAACATGCAAAATTAAAAAATTTTTGATTTTTTTGTTGTAAAAACAAGCTTTTTTTTTATTTTTTGCGTACTCAAATTTTTTTTCGCTCTCTATATTAATTTCCGGCAAAGTGGCCAAAAAAATTATTAAAACACACTATGATAACTACCTAAGAAGTTTTTCTAATCAAAAAAGTCAAGCTTCTTTGCAATAAGTGATTTTGTGGCTGGGGTCTGAAACGTCCCAGTATAGCAGATATGTGATTCTGGAGAAGTGTGACAGTTAATGGTTAATATTTAATTTAATTCTTCTTGTTTTAGCAATAAGATTGTCCTCTAAATAAATTAAAAATGATTTTCATGAAAAAAACATATACGTTGCGAGTGAGTGGATGGCTGGGTGGGTGCGTCCGTCCGTTCGTCCGCACGTGGAAGCGTGGGCGCATGGACGCGTCCATTCGTCCGTCCGTTTGCGAGTAGGAGCGTAGGAGCGTGGGCGCGTGGGCCCGTCTGTCCGTCCGTCCGTCCGCGCGTGGGAGCGTGCGTGCGTGGGCGCGACCGTCCGTCCGTCCGCGCGTGGCAGCGTGGGCGCGTCCGTTCGTCCGTCCGCGCGTGGAAATGTGGGAGCGTGGATGCGTGGGAGTGTGGGCGTGTCCATCCGTTCGTCCGTTCGTCCCTCCATCCGTCCACGCGTGGGAGCGTGGAAGCGTGGGCGGGTGGGCTCGTTCGTTCGTCCATCCGTACGCGCGTGGGAGCGTGGGCGCGTGGGCGCTTGAGCAGGTGGACGCATGGGCGCGTGGGAGCGTGAGAGCTTGATCGCGTGGGTGCGTGGGCGTGTGAGCGCGTCCGTCCGTCCGTCCGTTCGCGCGTAGGAGCGTGGGCGCGTGGGAGCGTGGGCGCGTGAGCAGGTGGACGCATGGGAGCGTGGGAGCTTGATCGCGTGGGTGCGTGGGAGCGTAGGAGCGTGGACGCGTGGGCGCATCCACCCGTCCGTCCGTTCGCGCGTGGCAGCGTGGGAACGTGGATGCGTGAGCGCCTCCATCCGTCCGTCCGCCGTCCATCCGTCTGTCCGTCCACGCGTGGGAGCGTGGGCGCGTGAGCGGGTGGACGCATGGACGCGTGGGAGCGTCCATCCGCGCGTGGGAGCGTAGAAGCTTGATCGCGTGGGTGCGTGGGTGCGTGGGCGCGTGGGAGCGTGGGAGCGTAGGCGCGTGGACGCGTATGTGTACGCGTGTGTGTAATCTCCTTCACGCGCGACCCGAAACTGGCAGAGGATTGAGCTCGAACGTTAGCGCCCAACTAGCGACAAAAATTGGAACCGTACAAAGTCGACGACGACGACGTTAATAATGACGACGTTTCTTAATGTAAAATTATTTAAAATCTGACTTTGCATCGCAATATCTCCGCTCGTAGTGCATGCAGAGAAAAAATAAAAACACTTTAATGATATAATGTAAAATAAAATAATTCGTGCCCAAGCTATTGATTGAGCCTATTTAGAATTTGATCGGTTCAGTCGTTTTTTAGATACAAAAATCAGGCGCTCGCATCTCGCCGGCTCGCGTAAACATACACGGTAGCTTCTCGGGCGTCATATATCTCTCGATATCGCTCGATATACTTGACACTACCGTGTCTCCTGATATAAATAACGTAAAGTTTATATATTTTTATGTTATACATTGTATTTTTATACGTTTTACAGTAAACATTTTTTGTACGAAATCAAATTACATTGTCCTTGTGTATCCAAGAATTGTGCGAATTATCAGATCCCAGCCATTTCATGTAAATCTTGTCACCTCTCATGCGCAATATTTTCTCCACAAGATACACGTCGGGATCAGCCGCGCCAAGCAGCTCGTAGAACGCTCCGACAACAGATTTTCCGCGATAGTCCTCGAGCAAATACGTTACGGGATTAGTACGCTGCACTTTGACGATTTTAAACACCTCGGTGGTCCAATTTGTCTTGTACTTGCTCACGCGTACCGAATCGCCTACTTTGAACTTTGCCGGCCCTGCGATCTTTACACGATTGTACACCGTAGTCAAGAGTTTTCGGCGATCGCGGGCGTCGACGGGTCGCATTGTTCGATGCTTGTGCGTGTTCTAATCTGACACGAGACGGCAGCGCGTCGATCCACTTGTAATTTCCGTGGAGTGTAAACATCTTCCACATGTTGTTCTTCAGCGTGCGATTAAATCGCTCGACGATGCCTTTAACACCGAATATGTCGAATAATGATTGATGCCGTGTTTCTTTACGAGTTGATCTTCAAGAGAGTCCTCAATGACGTCATCTGTACGGAGGACGATAAGCAAAAGTACAAGAGCATGCTACTGACGACGAATGTGCACAGATACAATCATGATCCACACGATCGTATATGAGGCAACAGGGGATACAAGTACAAACATGTAATCGCGCCGTTCATGTCGATAGAACCTAAGAAGAAATCTGGAAGAGGATTACCTCGCGCAATGACATTAAACGACAATGTGATCGATTACGTGCACTGGGACGATCCCAACGAGCAAGTGGATCGTTTATGATTGCTCGAAGCTTGCGTCAAGCCGGTCATAACGCTCACGACAATGAGATGATATCGATTATCGAAGAACTTCGCGAAGCTGGTATCATTATAAATTAACTGATGTCTCTCTCAAAACGGACCAGTCAAACGATGTCGCTCGCATCGAGAAAATGCTGATCAATAAATTCGGGCTATTTGACTGGAAAAGTGACGCAATCATTCGCATCATCATCATCATTGGAGCAATCTGAGAAATTACGTGCGCGATAACGCTTTTTGTCGCGCAGGTACGAAGTTTGACGCGGAGACGCGCAAGATTCGCCGTGTGGCGCAACCGGAGAGTGACGTGGCTAATAAATTGTACGTGGAACAGAGCGTTAAAATTTTGAGAGATCGACAGGGAGAAATTTACCAGAGACTGATTGCATACGAGAAGGACATGCAGACATTACAGACTGCGGTAAACGAGCTTCGACGTGTGAATCATACTGCTGAATAAAAAAAAACACGGATTCCGAAAGAGAAGTTAACACATAAATTGTAACATAATCATCGTTACGCAACCGGTCGATGATTGCATCGCTATGAGCAAGTCCGATGGGCATGAAAATATCGTCAGTTCTGAAAGGCGACGACTCGTCGAGGATGCTTCGGTGAGAAAAAATTTTCCGAGAAAACACGTCATAATTCGAGGATATGATGACCTGTGGTAGGCCGATATCGTTCAGATGCTTCCGTACTCACGTTTCAACAGAGGCCATCATTATATACTCACCGTCATCGATGTGTTGAGCAAGTACGCATGGGCCGTGCCACTCAAGAGCAAAGCTGGAAACGAGACGGCCGAAGCTATCGCCCGGATAATTCGAGAGAACGAGAGATGTCCGAGGAATTTACAGATATGGGAAAAGAGTTTTACAACGCCGACGTGCAACGACTCGTAAAGAAACACGACATCAATCATTATTCGACGTATTCGGTGTTAAAGGCATCGGTCGTCGAGCGATTCAATCGCACGCTGAAGAACAACATATGGAAGATGTTTACACTCCACGGAAATTACAAGTGGATCGACGCGCTGTCGCGTCTCGTGTCAGATTACAACGCGCGCAAGCATCGAGCAATCGGCATGCGACCCGTCGACGTCACGCTCGCGGTCGCCGAAAAACTCTTGACTACGATGTACAATCGTGTAAAGATCGCAGGGCCGGCAAAGTTCAAAGTAGGCGATTCGGTAGGACGCGTGAGCAAGTACAAGACCATTTTCGAGAAGAGCTACACATCAAATTGGACCACCGAGGTGTTTAAAATCATTAAAGTGCAGCGTACTAATCCCGTAACGTATTTTCTCGAGGACTGTCGCGGAAAATCTGTTGCCGGAGCGTTCTACGAGCACGAGCTGCTTCGCGCGGCTGATCCCGACGTGTATCTTGTGGAGAAAATATTGCGCAGGAGAGGTGACAAKGTTTABGTGAAATRRCTGGGATTTGATAATTCGCACAATTCTTGGATACACAAGGACAATGTAATTTGATTTCGTACAAAAAATGTTTATTGTAAAACGTATAAAAATACAATGTGTAACATAAAAATATATAAACTTTACGATATTTATATCAGCAGACACGGTAGTATCTCGGGTGTCAAGTATATCGAGCGATATCGAGAGATATATGTCGCCCGAGACGCTACCGTGTATCTTTATGCGAACCGGCGAGATGCGAGCACCTGAGACGTTTGTATCCAAAAAACGACTGAACCGATCAAATTCTAAATAGGCTCAATCGATAGCTTGGGTATGAATTACATAATAAAAGTGTTTTTATTTTTTCTCTGCATGCACTACGAGCGGAGATATTGCGATGCAAAGTCTGATTTTAAGTAATTTTACATTAAGAAACGTCGTCATTATTATTAACGTCGTCGTCGTCGACTTTGTCGACGGTTGCAATTTTCGTCATGAGAGGCGGTAGCGATCGAGCTCAAGCCTCTGTCAGTTTCGGGTCGCGCGTGGAGGAGATTACACACACACACACATACACACACTCGCGCCCACGCGCCTACGCTCCCACGTTCCCACGCGTCCACGCACCCACGCGCCCATACGCCCATGCGGCTACGCTCCCACGTTCCCACGCGCCCACGCACCCACGCACCTATGCGATCACGCGCCCACGCTCCCACGCTCCCACGCGCGGACGGACGGATGGATGGACGGACGGACAGACGGACGGAAGCGCCCACGCTTCCACGCGCGGACGGACGGACGCACCCACGCTCTCACGCGCAGACGGACGGACACGGCCACGCGTCCACGCGCAGACGGACGAACGGATGGACACACACACACACATCTCTCACTCATACTATGCGGCACTCGAGCTTCCGCTCATCTCCGCCTAAGTCTAATCTGTTTCATCTGTCTTAGTTGTGATTATTAATTTTCTGCTCTTCCACAACATTCGCGTCCCTATTTGTTTTATCTCATTCACTCAATCCCATTCATTCTGCATTCATACAACAACCACTTAGCCGTCTGGTCGCAGGACCAGACGTTGTCCGTCCCTAACCACGTGGAGGTGGGCTGTTACTACTATCTAGTGTTGACATAAATTCCCTTCTGCGTCTGAATACCTCGGTAACGTAAATTCAGAAAGATTGAAAACTTTCCTCGTCAGCCAAGAAACCAGTCCATGCATTTTCGGTCCTATGGTCCAAAATTTCTCGATGGCGTACTTCGTCGTAAAGCGGGCAGTAGTACATCATATGTTCAATACTCTCTACAATTCCCGGACATCTAGGACAGTCAGGAGACTCGACGCAATTTCTTGCAAACAACGTTTGGTTTATGGAGCCATATCCCGTGAGTATGTCTACAGTCGGCCTGCTTGGTGTGAACCATCTCGAACTCCTTTCATGGAACCTGACGTCCGGTATAAAACCATACGTAGTCCGTCCGTACTCGTTCTCGTCCCAATCTTGTTGCCATTTGTTATAAAGTGCTGTTTCTAATTTTTCTTTTTCTTTTTTCAGGTATCCCGCAGGTGGGTCCATCACCGGATTGAACAGGTAGGTTATCCAGCTTACAGTCTCACTCCATCTGATTTTAGTTAATAACGCTTTCTTAGTTATTTCGAGTTTTAGAGGCATACATCCAGCAATAACTTGCCGCGGTTGATGTCGTTCTACAGGCTCTTGTCATCGAAATCAGTAATTTCCTTTGGATAGAGCTCAGGATTCTACTCACGTGTGAGTGGGATGCTCTGTCGTACCATGCAATCGCTCCATAAGTGATAACAGGTAAGTACAAACCCTTGTATAGCAGAAGGTAGGCCTTGCGCCTGAGTCCCCATTCCTCGTGTACAGTTCTTCTGAGTAATCCAGATAATGCATTTATTTTATCTCTCAGGTGTTGAATATGCGGAATGAAGYTTAAATTTTTATCTATGTGAATGCCGAGGTATCTGTGCTCGCTGACAAATTCTATTTTTCTGCTTTGTACTTGTATTCTTGGCATTCTTTCGTGGTGGAATTTGCCTTTGACCAATATAGCCTTTGTTTTGTCAACTGCTATTTGCAACTTGTATGAAGCGCACCACTTTTGTAGGATCTCAATTGCTCGGAGAGCGTTTGCCTCTATATTATTCCTACTGCTTCCACTGATAAGTAGCGCCAAATCGTCGGCGTACGCCGTCGCGAGTGTGCCGCTTCCTTCCAACTCACCGAACCGGTTCAAGAGATCGTCCATTGACCAATTCCATGCAAGTGGGCCGATGATGGATCCCTGAGGGCATCCCTTCGTCATCTGTTTTGTGACCTTGTCGTGTCTGGTTGATAAAATCATGTGTCTATCGCTAAAATATTGTCTCAAGATACTAAACAATTGAGACGAACAATGCGTTTGCGTGATTCTGCTAAGGATTCCCGGCCACCACAGGTTGTCGAAGGCCCCAGCAATGTCAAAAAAGATTATGACGGCGTACTTAGAGGGACAACCTCTTATAAGTGTAACGACTCTGTGCAGAGCATCGTCGGTAGCTCGACCAGGTTTGAAGCCATACTGCACATGGTTGTCAAGTCCTCGTTCAATGTAAAGGTCCTGGATTCTGTTGACAATTATCCGCTCATACACCTTTCCCATTACTGGGAGCAGCGCGATGGGCCTATACGATTGGATTTGCGCCGGGTCTTTTTGGATGTCTTTAAGTATTGGTTTTAAGATCGCTTGCTTCCACGAATCTGGGAACGACGACGCTCTCAGGCAGTTGTTTAGTAGGATCAATATGATTTCCTTGTCAGTCCTCCAGAGTCTCTTAACAATTTCTGGATTGATACCATCGAGGCCCGGCGCCTTATTGTTCCTTAGCTTTTTGACTGCTTCCTCGGCTTCCTCTTCCGTAATAAGAGGTTCCATGTTAGCGCTCGAGTAGCAGTTTATTTTTCCTATTATGCTATGTGCATCTGCGTCATCGGTTTCTATGTTAGTTGGAACCATTTTATCCAGTAGCCTCCTGGCTGTGTCGGACCATGTAAGGGTGGAGGCTTCTCCTTCTCTTACAGAGTGAAAAGTATTGAAGTCGCTCCGGATTTTGTTTCTCAGAATTTTGTAAACGATTCCCCAAGGGTCCTCGTTGCCCTTTGCTGTAACAAAATTCTGCCATGATGTTATTTTACACCTCCTAATTTCCCTGATATAGTCAGCTCTGGTTTTCTTGTATCGGCGAAGCGTCTGGGCCAGGTCATCGGCAATACCCAGTCTTCTTAGTCTGCTTAATTGCCTACGCGCAGACTGCACCTCTCTCCTGAGAACCGACAACGTTTCGGTCCACCATGGTACAGTCTTACCGTACCTTCTCTTTGTCCCGAGTATCCTCTTACAGATCTCTTGAAGTCTCTTAGTTAAGAGCTCAGTTGCTCGCTGCGGGGGCAAGAAAGCCAGTCTTTCTTTGAAGGAAAAGTCGGCGACCCGACGGACCTCCTCGTCAAATTTTTCCCAATTTGCATTTCTTGTTCTGAAGCACAAGGCGCCGGGATGAGGCCGCGTTTCACTTGTTCTAGATGGAGCCAGCTTAAGAATTATAGCGTTGTGATCGCTTATAGTCATATCTGGTGATATGTGCCAGTCGTGGATACGCCTAGCTATTCCCGCAGTGGATAGGGTTACGTCGATGTTTGACGTTCCCGAAGGCGAGGCATACGTCGTAAATATACTAGCCCGGTTTAGGATCACTAGGTTGTTGGCCGTGATAAATTCCTCCACTGCGTCACCTCTCTCATCAGTGGTACGCGAGTACCAGGAGGTAGACGAGGCGTTCACATTCGCAGCAATGATTATCTGGTTATTGACGTTGTTGTGTCTAATGCTCCCAACGAGTTTGTCCAGTACTTCTAGATATGGTTCCACCGAGTGTGAGAACTGAAAGTAGGCCGAGATCAAGTAGAATTCGCCAAAGTCAGTCATCGCCTGTACGGCGACCACGTGGCTCGAGCCCTCGACGTGCAGCTGCAAAATATCGATAGGGATTATTAACAATTATAGCAGCCATAGGAATCCCTGTAGTTGGTTGAATAACTCTGGCCCTCAAGCCAGAGTATCCTCGGACCTTCCCATTACAAGAATATGGTTCTTGGATGCAAAGGATATCAATATTTAGGTTGACCATAGCAGCTCTAATGTCCGCAGCGACTGCTGCTGATTTTTGCGCGTTAATTTGTGCAATTATCAGCTCCATTTAATTTTGCTTTTATAAATTTCTAGATGTCTCTTATATTCTGGGCAATCCAGGCTTCTGACTGCGTGCTGGTCATTCCCTCTTCTAGATCTTCTACAGTTTATACATACGACTGTATTCTTAGTACAGCTTGTTTTCATATGGTCTTTCTCTCCGCACTTTTCGCATAGACTCTCTTGGTTACAGGCTTTTGCAATATGCCCGTAACCATGACACTTGAAACATCTGATAACGTTGATGTACTCTTTGATGTTGTGCGCTTTCCAATTCATATAAACCTTTCCTTTTGCCATTAGGTGTTTCCATATCTTACTGTCCATTTGGACAATCCAGTTTCGTCTATTAGGGTTGTTGGTACTGAAACCATGCCTAAAATTGATTTTGCGGCTAAGCTCTTCAGCATTTTCCTCTGTGTTGTCCTCAATGTTCTTCGAAATTAATTCCTCTTTTAACTCTTCTGGACTATAGTCTTTCTCCACATCGTAGATGATTATCATTGGCTCTATCCTTCTTGGTTCTTCAACCTTCATGCCAATTTCATCAAGCTTGGCCGCTTTTATAATTTCCTTATCTTTAACGCTATCTACCTCTATTACTAATCCCTTTTTATTCATTTGTCTTATGTTCTTTATTTTTAATTTGCTCTTAACGTTTCTTAAGGCGCTTGTCACTCTTTGTTTTATTTCATCATTATTTACATTTTCATTGTCGTCTATTGGTTTGATTAATATAACTTCTGTTTTTTGTTTTAGGTTCTCCGCAGGATGTATCTTCACCTGGGTTCCCGTGGAAGCTCCAAGGACTCCACCATACGAAGGTAGGTGATCAACTTTGCTTTTTAGCTTTAACTTGTCTAATAATAATTCATTTATCCTTGTTTTTGCTTTTTCGTTTTCGAGTATAGATTCAATGACCTTGGATTCCAATATTGACCATTTACTCATTATGAGCTTTATGGCAGCCCTACTAATCTTGTTAGACTCATTAAATAAGAAGCTTTCTAGGCTTTCTTTCTCTTTGTAGATCTCCTGGATTATACTGCTTTTGATGTTTTGCTTCTCAAGTTCGCAGTAACCTTTTGCCTCTTCACGACAAGAAGCAGTCGCATCATCGGAGTCGACACTAGTCGAGTCCAGGTCGACCGCCTTCTTATTCTGGAGTATTGTCTGAGTTTTGGCAAGCTTCGATTTTGGCGGCTTTCCCTCCACCGCCAGGGAGGCTGTAGAGCATACAGACGCCTTAGAGTCAGATCTGGCGAGCGTTGGTGGAGATCTGCTCACTGAGCCTCTCCTTGCGAAGGGGTTACCTTCAGGCTCCAGATCTGTGACTTGCGACTTAGACTTGGTTTTTATCGTTGTCGCCGTTGTCCTAGTGTTTTGTGTTTTGTTTGTTGTGTTTTTGCTTTTATCCTCCATTTTAATCCCACGAGTATGGCGGGAAAGAAGGTCCGCCCGGGCAGAGCCCCCATTACCCGGGTAAGGCGGCATATATACCGCTGGGGTTGCGCCAGGTGCCCCAGGGGGATCGTTCGAGACCGCGCTGTTTAGTGTCCTCGCGGCCATGCAGCCCTCGGCACGATGCCTTCCACCTTGGCTTAGGACATGCTCCCTGGTCCGGAATGAAACCGGTGGCACCGGTTGCGTGACGCAACCGGCCCAGGCTCCAGGTGCGCCCGGTGAGGTTCCCCTTCGGAAAGGCCCGATGGCGACCTCGAAAGGCCCGCAGGTCGGGGAGGCCCGCGTATCGCCTTAACCCCGTTTGCCCTCTCCCAAGCTCGCGACGATCGGCCAAGGCCTCACGCCGCTCCTGACTCGGGAGAGGTCCGGCGGGAACCACTTGGAGGTGGGGTAGGCTAGGCTGTGAGAGGCTATAACCACGCGGGTTTCCTTGCGCGTCAACAGCCCTTGCAACTATGACTCTCTTGTTCACAAACGCGAAGCGAAACGCTTTTAYCGCGGCGTGTTGCTTCGAGGTCCACCCGCAGCCAGCCCAGCCAGCTCCACGTCGCCTGCCGCTTGAGATGTTAATCAGCGGCAGAGGAAATTTCGCGGCGTGTTGCTTTGAAATTTTACTCAGACTTTAAGTCCAACGCGGCGTGTTGCTTTTGGCAACCTGGTTTTCCTCTTCAAGGCGTGATGCCACCGGCAAGAGGTCCTCCAAATCTCGCCACACGCATGACCCCTCGCGTCTCCCGCGGCGTGTTGCTTTTGGCCGGAAGAAAAGCCAAGTTTTGCGGCGTGTTGCTTTGGATRTTAGTTAGCAACATTTCTAAGTTCTTCGCGGCGTGTTGCTTTTCGCCATCGGGATTATTCTGCGGCGTGTTGCTTTGGGTGTTGGTTAGCAACTTAATTTGCTTCAAGGGTTTGTAGTCTTGAAGACCTGGCGCGCAGTTGCGATAGTTTTGCCATGCCCGCAGCTCGTGTTYGTCAGCCCACACGGCCGGCTCTGCATCAGCCTCTTGGAGGTGCGCTAGCCTTGAGTCCTGCTTTGCGGCGTGTTGCTTTCGGGCTCACTGAGCCGTCCCTCTCAGCTTAGTTCATTGTCGCGGCGTGTTGCCTTCATCAAGAACCCAGAGGGTTCCTGCACGCCTTCTGCTCTTGTTGTTATGGTGATTTTCTGGACATTGGCAGACCTGACTTTCGTCGGGTCGAAGTTAATGCCCATCACCGGTGCATCTATTTGGTGATTTTCTGGGCACTGACRGACCTGACTTTCGTCAGGGCRAAGTTAGTGCCCATCACCAGTGTCTCGGCCCTTACCGCAGGTGCAGTTCCACAGCAGGTGCCTTAACACTCTTAGACTACCTCTTGCGCGTGGACTTACGCCGGTCGGGACRCCGATCGAWCTGGTCGCTGCAYACCTCGTTGTTGAGGGTCCCAGTCGAAAGCAACGTTGCCCTAGCACCATTTCGGCACTCCGAACGTAAGCCACGCGCACGCCTAGAGGCAGCCCGTACTTATAGAAGCACCCCGGTTCGCAACGGCGAGCAGCTCAGCAGCAGAGCGAAAACCGGGGCTCCAGTATTTGCTATAATTGATGAAGGCAACACTCCGCGCCAACATCTTCTTTTCACCATCTTTCGTATGCTTTTTACCATCTTTCGTATGCTTTTACCATCTGTCGTATAGGGACATTTTTTTTTTTCATTTATTTCTCTATGCTTTGCAGCTCGAGCTGTAGCTCATTGCCGCCTATTATCCCTGTTGTATATTATCCTCTTAAGTTATTTGTAAAGGTAGGTATTAAAGGGTAGTTTAGCATTTGTGTTGTTTTCCTCTGTAACTCAATTTCCTTTCTTTTCACAGGTTGGGTCTCTTAGCCGGCAGGCATTTCCGCCGTTGCCCGTCCCTAGCCCCGTGGAGGCGGACCCATTTTTTCTACTACTAAAGCCGATTAAATTGGTGAGTATAATTAGGTAAGTATATGGCCCAAGGTATGAGTGAGTGTAAGGATGAATGGGTGTGTGTATGTGTGTGTGGTTTTTTTCTTTTATTTTCTTTTCTTTTTTTTTTTT
>JANQDE010000822.1:26232-36958 GCA_037157785.1 Cephalotes varians
TGTGTGTGTGTGTGTGTGTGTGTGCGTGCGTGTGTGTGGTTTCATGGGAGCGGATGTGCGTCTGCTAGGTTGGCATGCGTCCTGTATTTGCAAATATATCTTTCATTCTTACAGGTCTTGTCGCATCACACAAACTGTTTTCTAATTTTGAACATTTCATTGACATACTTTTGGAATTTAGTAAATATATTTTGTTCATCTATAAGCTTTTCCGGCGAATGTTTATATTTTTCCAGGTCTTGGAAGCGAATATGCTGGTATCCCTCACAGTCAAATATTATATGTTATTATATTCGACCGTTTCCGTCCTTTTGTCGCAGACTGGGCATCCGTCATCTTCTTCTAGCCCCCTCAAGAGGAGTGTGTTCCTGATTGGCCCATATCCGGTCAGTAAGTATGTCATCTCCCTATTTGGCTGGAACCATTCGTTGCTAATAGCGAAGTCCACGTCCTTTATAAGATCATATAGTTGTCTACCATGTGGATCTTGGGTCCATCTAACCTGCCATGTGGATTTTATTTCTGCCATTATCTTGCTGTATTCCAGGTGTAGGTCAACGTCCTTCAAAGAGTCCTTACTTTCAAATTGATATGCATTCCATTTCACAGATGTGTTGCGCCTCACCAAACTTTTCAAGCCTTTTTCTACCACGACCAGATCCAGCGGGATTATTCCCGCTATGACCTGCATTGCAGCCGTTGAGGTTGTTCGGGCTGCTCCCGTATGGAGCAGCAAAAGAGAGCGTTGGGTAGCTATTAGGTGTCGCTGGAGGTGCGCGTGATCCGTTCGATCAAACCAGACCGCGGCCGCGTATATTGCGATGGGGATCGCCACCATATTATAAAGAATCCGTTTGGAATGGTTCCTTATGCCCCATTCCTGGTTTGCAATTCTTCTAATTGCCATAATAAACTTTAGCAGCTTGTTTCTGATATACTTGGCGTGTTCGACAAAGCTCAATCTATCATCCAGAATTACGCCGAGATATCTTACCTGGGAGGTAAATCTGACAGTGACGCCGTTTATCTTAATGGTGGGGTTTCTATTCTTGCTGAACTTGCCCTTAACTGTCATTGCATTAGTTTTATCCACCGCGATTTTAAGTTTGTGAAGGGAACACCATCCAGACACAATCTCAGATATCCGACAGGCCTTGGTTTCAAGATTTTTACGGGAATCTGCCTTAAGCAGGATCGTTACATCATCCGCATAGGCAATAACATCTACGTCGTCATCCTCCGCTGATTCACATAGACGCTCCAGCAGGGCGTCCATGCACCAGTTCCATGCTGCCAGGCCCAAAACGGAGCCCTGTGGGCAGCCCCTTTCCATTTGTCTTTTAATATTTCCAAATTTAGATTTGACTACAACTTTTCTTTTCTTAAAATAAGAGTTAATAATTCCTATGAGATGAGTACTACAGTTGGCCTGGACTAGTCTGTATTTAATTGCCGGCCACCAGAGGTTGTCGAATGCACCCTGAATGTCAATAAAAAGAGCAATAACGTATTTTTTAGTTGTTGAGTTGATGCAGTTTTTGAAGTGGAGGATTGCATCTTCGGTAGATTTACCGGATCTAAATCCGTATTGTTTAGTACTGCTCAAGCCGCTCTCTTGATACACTAATTGAATTCTTTTTAATATGATCCGTTCATAGACTTTGCTGATTGTGGGCAGCAGCRAGATCGGTCTATATGAACCCAACAGTTGCTTATCCCTGTTTTTGCTTTTTAGGATTATCTTTAATTGAGACATTTTCCAGAGGTCTGGGAAAATGCGATTCCTCATACAGTTGTTTAAAATATTATATATTATTAGCGGAGCTTTTTCCCATGTCATCTGTATAATCTCAGCCTGGAACCCATTAAACGCTCACGATTATCGATTGGTGTGAAACAATCATTGATCGCTCGTATCGCGCGACTCGAAAATTTGAAAGATTCGATGCGCGGACGTTTCGTACAAGTGGGTATCGGATACAGCGCAGGATTAAGATGGCGTGAAATTGATATGGCGTTTGAAAGCTGCATACTGACTGGCGCGGTAATAAATTTCAAGCATATTGAACCTCGCCAATTTCTCGAAGATGCGAGAGAAATTGCGCTCGAGCGTGTGCGAACCGTTTTGACCAAATATGACAATATCAAGATAAACACAGTGTTTAACGGCGAATTTGTGGCGGGTGACAAACGCGCCAATAAAAGTATCGCCACGAGAAATTATGAACTCTTTCGTTCATCCGATTTGCAAGAGTGGTACAAGTCGCGCGTCGTCGAGCCTACTTCAACATCGCTGGAGGAATTTCAGGAACGCGATAGTGGATGGGCATTGTCGCGTATAATCAATGTATTAATTAATGTAAACAAATACAATCCATTGCTCGCGGGATGTCACACCGCGGGAAATTAAGCTGAAGAGAGCGGTAGTCAACGTGCAATCTACGTACAATGCGTGCTTCGCGTGGTCAGTGGTTGCCGCTCTGCATCCGGCTGAAAGAAACTTGGAACGAGAATCGTATCCTCATTACTTGACAGTATTAAATCTGAAAGACATTGAGTTTCCGATGACGTTGACTCAAATAAAAAAATTTGAAAACCTCAACGACATTTCCATCAACGTGTACCGCATCGAGAAGAAAAAGGAATTCTCGATCCTTCCACTTCGGCTCGCTGATACAAAGAGAGACAAGCATGTTAATTTGTTGTACGTGCTGAACGACGATGACGTAGAACATTTCGTGTGGATAAAAAATCTATTCCGCCTCGTGAGCTCACAATTGAGCAAAAAGGAGCACAAGAAATTCTTTTGCGATCAGTACGTATACATTAAATAAATAGCAAAGTTTTGTATTAAAAATAAAAATTATAAAATATTTTATAATTTCTATTTTTATATTTATATTTATATTTTTTCTCTTTGAGAGAATAAAAATTATGTTTCTTTTTGCAGATGCCTACACTACTTCAGCTCGAGTGAAAAGTTGGAGGCTTACTCTGTGGATTGTGGGCAAATGAACGACTACGCGATCAAGTTGCCGAGCGAGGATGACAAGTGGCTGAGCTTCAAGAACCACTGCAGGAAGGAGCGCATCCCGTTTATCGTATATGCTAATCTAGATGTACCTTGGAGAAAACGGAAACGGAGGACACGTCCAAATACCAGTATCATCGGGTATTTAGCTTAGCATATTACGTACACTGTTCGTATGACGCCTCATTATGCATGTATCGGTTTCGTCGCGATAAAGATTGTGTAGCGTGGTTCACCGAGGAACTTAGAGTTTTAGCGGAGAGAGAGCTGCTGCGACAGCCATTTGGGTGGCAATGAAAGTTAAAACAATGATCGGCATGGGTATGAAGAAAAAGAAAGTGAAGACAAAGAAAAAGACAAAACGAGTACTTCCGACAGCGAAACGCGGTGATATATTACCAATTTTGCCAATGTTGGGCGCGTTCGGATCATTAATCGGTGGAACGGCCGTCGTGGCAAAGGCGGTCAGCGACAGCAAAGCCACACGACGCCAGCTTGAGGAGTTGCAGCGTCACAATCGCACGATGGAAGGTCACGGATTGTATCTTGCTCCATACAAATATGGAAAGGGATTATATCTCGGCCTGTACAAACGTGGACAGAGTGTAATAACAAAGAAAAAAAAAAAAACGTTGAAGGAACATTAAAAATGCCTGCGGGTGTGACAACGAAGTTGGAATACAATTGGATCATCTGGCAAAACGCATGCATGTACCATTATTTTAGAGGTGTTTTTATGCGTAACGCATTACCGATAAGCGGTGCACGTCCAAACGAGAGTGGTATCGTAAACCTGGACGATGCGAGAGGTCCTGGCACTCATTGGGTAGCATACGCAAAGAGAGACAATCACGTGATATATTTCGATAGTTTTAGTAATCTTCGACCGCCTGAAGAACTCATGCGATATTTCGTAAATGGTGTGACAAAGATAGAGTACAATCGAACACCCTATCAAACCTATAATCAGAGAATCTGTGGACAACTGTGTCTGCAATTTCTCCGAACGGTCGATGTGTACCAATTTAAAGTCTGACAGTGCACTATTTAACTCAGTATTCGTCGAACGGTTTTTCAATCATGTCGCTGATACTTACGCTAACCGGGAAGAGCTGGGAATGTTCTCGCTACAACCTACTTTCAGCCATAGATTTAAGTGATGACGATTACGAGTTCAGTCTAATGAACTTTGAGACTTACAACACGATATCGAACGTGAATGCTTCGAATAAATTTTACTTTAACGAAAACGACGTGGAAATAACGATTCCCGAGGGATCGTATGAACTGCATGCTATAAATGATTTTTTGAAACATGCAATTCCGCGGAAACGTTCGCAACATGCGGTTCATGATGATAAAAAGCGTGGCATCGTCGATGATGATGTGAATAAAGATTTCCCGGTAACGCTCCATACAAATAACAATACGATGAAGAGCGAGATAAAATGTATCTACAGAATAAATTTTAGCAAGCCTAACAACAACATTGGATCGCTGTTAGAATATTCTTCACATCGTATATTACAGCCGCGAAAATGACACGAATCAGACTTGCCCATTAACATTATCAACGTAAACATTATCCGCGTAGAGTGTAACGTGACCTCGAGCGCATACAGCAACGATAAACGCGTACATACGATACATGAATTTCCCCCGAACGTGGCACTAGGATATAAGATATCGGAAACACCGGCACAGATCATTTACTTGCCGATCATCGGAGCACTTCGGATTTAACGATACGCGTTATCGACCAGTACGGACGATTGCTCGAATTTCGAGGAGAAGAAATCACAATTAGATTGCACATACGACGGTTACGGCGATAACGCGCGTGTATTTGTGTACGCGCGGTGTATGAGATGCTCGTATTGAACGGACACGTCAAACATAACGYAATRTTTACGAWGYCAACRTTTGGTARTAAATTTCAATYRTTCGATTGTAYCAAGAAAAAGAGACTTAACGCGTCGAACGTTGCATTTCTACAATCTTTGGGATTCGCGGAGCGAAATATCTAAAAATGACTGACATTCTCAACATCGAGGATGAGCCAATCTTCGACGATCGCATCGTCAAGATYGAGACTCACACGTATAATYCGTTCGCTAATACAACGTTCGGATACAGCGACGAGATAAGAATACCCATACAACAGCAAGATTTATATACATTACCGCATGAAAGTTTTTTATACATCGAGGAAAAACTGACGATAAACAAACCAGTTGCCGAGTCTGATGTGGCATTGGGAAATAATTGCGTTGCGTTCATGTTCGATGAGATTCGATATGAACTCGATGGTGTGGAGATTGATCGCAACAGAAACGTCGGTGTAACCAGCACGCTCAAGAATTATGTAACCATGTCATCTGAGAGAAGTGTAATCGCGAGGAATGTCGGCTGGGATCCATGGAATCCTTCAAATGGATACTTTAATTTTTGCGTTCCACTCAACATGCTATTGGGATTTTGTGAAGATTACAGACGCGTAGTGATTAACGCTCGTCACGAATTTATTTTAATACGCTCACGTAATGACAATAATTATTTACTTGGCGATCCGACGCGGAAGCCGAAAATCACATTGTTCAAAGTACAGTGGCGGATGCAGCATGTGATGTTGAACGAAATATATAAACTGTCGATGCTACGTGCTCTGGAAAGCGGGCGATACCTCAGCATGGCTTTTTGCTCATGGGATTTGTACGAGTTTCCGCTATTGCAACGCACAACCAAACATTCGTGGGCCATCAAGACCGCTACTCAGTTGGAGAAACCGCGATACGTAATCTTCGCTTTGCAAACTAGCCGGAAAAACATCATGTCCGAAGATACAAGTCGATTCGACCATTGCAAATTAAACAACATGAAGCTCTATCTGAACTCGGAATGTTATCCATACGATGATATGAATTTTGATTTCGATAAAAACAGATGGTCGATTTTCTACGACACGTACGCACGTTTCTGTAAAAAATATTATGGATACGATTACCTCGTACCGAATCAAACTGTCACTTCTTTTCGGCATAATGGTCCGTTTATAATTATCGATTGCTCTCGACAAAACGAATCGATCAAGAGCGCAATTGTGGACGTGCGTACAGAATTTGATTGTAAGGAGAATGTACCAAGAATACCACCGCGTACTGTCTCATTATACACGATCGTGTGATTCAATACAATCCGCTGACCAATGTTGTGCGCAAAATTACCTAAGTGTGACTGAAGATGATATAAAAATCTATGATGCATCGAGGTCGATCGCAGTCTTCTCGAGAATACAAACATGTCTGTACCAATATTTATGGATCTGCAAGGTTTCCGCATTAGAAGAGATTTTGTCGTAAAGGAATTTGCCGCTCTCATAGAGAGACATATTCTCTCTCACTATATTTTTGTATGTCCCTATCCATGGGATATTCTTTCAAAATCTGAAAGACACCAGGCGATGTGGCCGATTGAGAATCATCATGGAATACAATGGGAGGATGGAATGGTTCTATACTGGATGGCCAAAAGTTTGATTACAAAGGTGGTGATGGGTACAACGGCGACTGACGATGACATTGTCGTGTACGTCAGGGGACATGAGAAATAAGAATGGCTGCGGGATTTGCTCCTGGATGAAGCGAGACAGGTTGTCTATGTGAAAAATATCGAGGCGCATTACGAAGATATAGAATGTCTAAATAAGTTGGATGTTACTTTTCGTTGTCAGAAACATGTAAAGAATTACAAAATGTATTTAAAATATACAATTGGTGGCATCGCCATCATGACAAATAAACATATGTTATCTGCAAATATGGTTTTATTTCTTTTTCTCCTTTCCTCGTAGTTAATAATCAATATACGCTAAAAATGTATTAATAAATAGCACGCTTGACCATTTGTATTACTAATCAGTTTTAAAATTATTGTTCTCTCTTTTTTACCTACCTCATCGGTTTAAATTTATAAGAAAACGCGTGGTTTTTCCTCAAGTTATTAAAATAAAACAAAATTATATTCTCTTTCCTCCTAAAATATATTTTACCACTCGCTTTATCATTTCGAGACCCACGTTCCTGTTGGAACGAGTTCTCCCCTTTCTTTCCCTTTAAGTAAAAGTCAATAATGATACAGATAATAGAGTACGATGCGAGAGATAACACCTCCAAAAAGATGGTAGGTATACGCATAGAGAGAGAGAACGTATATAAGAAGATGGTAGGTATACGCATAGAGAGCTAGAGAGAGAGAGAGAGAGAGAGAGAGATAACGCCTCCGAAAAGATGGTAAGTATACGCATAGAGAGAGAGAGAGAGAGAGAGAGAGAAAACGCTTCCGAAAAGATGGTAGGTATATGCGTAAAGAGAGAAAACACGCTGCGGCATTTTTTTGTCATATCTAATCGAAGTTATAAATTAATAGAATTTCAATTTGTTAAATTATGTAAATTGATTGTTATTATCTAATTAACCCATTTCCGCCCACCGTCCTTTCTAAAGGACAGCAAACATTGTATTCTAATTTGACCGCTGTAGCGTTAATTATAAATTGTTTGTAATTTTCGATCTAAGTTGTTATTCCAAAATTTTCGATGCTTGTGCGGAAATGGGTTAATAGAATTTTATTTAATTAGATTATCTAAATTAATTGTGAATTAATTAAATAATTAAATGGATTCTCCTTCCCCGCGTGACGTCATACCCCGTGACGTCATACTCCCTTTTGACGTGCGTGCGTGTATTATTATAAGAGACGTTAGAAAAATATAATTTGATAACATTTACAAATGTGTATCTATCCTTGATCCATCAGTTATAATTTCAATATTGTCCAATTCTTCTTTTTTCTTTYTTAATTTGAKTTYATTGATGCACGTTTTGTATACCTAAAAAATAATTAGGAATATTAATTAATTAGCATAATAAATAAATAATTAATTAACAAAACTAAATTAAATGCGAAATGAAGAGATATACGTTTTAATAAATCGTGCTCTCGGTGAAAAAATCTAATAATAAATAATTATCTGTCATCATAAAAAATTTAGAAATTCTGTAAATTGTTTTTTAAATTGTGAGAAAATATTCACCAGGGATTTCAGCATGGGTTACTTTCATTAAAAGTTACAACAGAGATGTCTTGAATAAGTTTTGTTATTGTTTATTTGAAGATATATAAATATTTATGTTGAACATAGTATTACTAATTATATATTTATGGCTATAGAATTTGGAATAAACAAAAAAATTATATTGTTCAAATTTTACTAAAATGATATTGTGTCAAGTATATGAAATCAGAAGATTATTAAAATGACTTGACATATAAAGTATCACATGGCAAAAATATATATAAACACAATAACATTCAACAACATAAAAAGAATATATAAAGAAAAATATATATTGAATATATTAAATATCGCAATTTTTTTAAGTAACAACTTTTTTAAATAACATAGCTGTTAAATAACACAATTCTTTTACGTATTACCTATCAAACTAAAAAGATATTGCACAAACATAAGTAGAATATAAGTTTAAATTATTAATTATGACACAAAATGATAGATTTTTTTTTACTTCTTTTTTGAGTTTTGAAGTCTCTATTAATAAATTTTAATATGTAATATAATCTCATTCTAATAAATAGTTTTAGCAAATAAATTTTTGGAAAATCACTACAAGAATGAGAAAATGGACTAGTGGATAAAATTTGCAGAAACTTTTGCATAACATTTGTTTCAATAATAATATTAATATTTTCGAAAAATTTTGTATGTAATTCTTTGATATAATTAACAAATACGGCACTTGGTACATATAAACTGCCAAACATATCGTTCGAATTATCATACGTCTTAAAATAAGAGTATAAACAAGCTTCATCTAAATTACAATTTTTTTCAGCTAGTAACGCACATGTATCACACAAATGTTTAACAAAAAGGCGACGCAATAAATATCCGCATATATAAAAAAAACATTTTCTTCAGTTACTGGCAAATTACGATAATCATATTCATCTATATCTGAAGTAATAAATGTTGCTGCTTTTGAAAATGTTTGAAATATTACATTTTGTGTTCTTTTAATGTCCTGACATCGAATTAATATTGTCTCTTCATCAGCAGCGTAATTTCCGCTATCTGCTTTAATATAATCAATAGAAAACAGTTTTTTAAAGCTGTAATAAAATTGCATTGGTGTAGGATTAAATGCATTCCCACTTTGTTTACGTATGGTTTCAAAAAAGTTTTCCAAACAATCTTGATTTAGTCGTCTGGTTAATAAATAATTAATAGGAATTGATGATTGTTGTAAATTTAAACAATTCCATAACTCTAATATAGAATTAATTGTAACAATCCAACATCTTACTGATTTAACAGAATTTGTTATATCTTTTCCATCTTTTCTAATTACTTTTACGCTTTGCAAAAACTGTATTGTTTCATTGAGAAAAGTAACTTGCTCGTTTGTATTTTTGTATGCTTGTTTATTAGGCATTATATGCTTGTTTGTATTGCTGCTGTAAAGTTTCGAAGAATTTAAAATATCGAATAATTTGTCAAATATTCTTATAAAGTCTGCTGTGAAAATAGCTGCTGCAGGTAAAGAACCTAAAGTAACATATGTGTTTATACCAGCTGAAACAGAGTGGCTTAATACCTGTGCTGCATATTTCACTTTCATTTTTTCAAAATTATTAGGGTTAATATCACTATCTGTTAATTTAGGAGCCACTCTAAATTGCCTTTTTATCTATTGTATAAAAATCTTCTATATATTTCCATGAAGCAATTTTGTCGCTGTATACGTAATTGTGTTCATGTAAGATATTCCTACTTGCTTTTAACAGATGAGGTGTATCAAACATGTAATATATTTTCTCTTCATCTACTGTAAAATATGATTTTCTATTATTAATATTCAATAATTTAGTTAATTGATAAAAATTGGAGCCCCTATCTGAAATAAAACCAACAACTTTTAAACCAATGCTTTTGAGCTTTCTAATTGCTTCTTGTATAATTATTAGTAAATCAGATGCTTTCATTGTGGAGTTCAGAAAGAAACTTAATGGTTGTTTCCATGAATGACAGATACCCTTAATCATAATCACGGCTACATTACATGCAGGTAACAGTGAACAATTCTGTGAATATCCTATATCTTCAAAACCTATGACTTTGTCTGTTGTTATTGTAACGAGGCTCACCTCATTACTTTCTTATTATTATTATTAGTATTATTAACTATTATTATTATTTACCATTATTATGATTTCAGATTTAAGCTGTACATAGTTAGCTCGTAAGTTAGATATAAGTTAGATATAAGTAAGATGTATATAGCATTCCACATATAGAATAAGCCGTGCCACGGCCACGACACCGGCAGTTTGCGAGAACGTGCTACCGCCCGCACCGCACACCGACCCCGGACGGAACATAGGCTGTCCGGGGAGTATATAAGCCGGCCGAGAACGGCAATCGAGACCATTCCCGTTCCCGAGGCGTTGTCTCGTGGACGATCCGCAGCTAGAGGCGTTGTCTCCAGCACTCCTATTCCTGACCGTCCGGTCGAGGCGTTGTCTCGACTCACCACCTCCGAGGCGTTGTCTTGGAGCGTATTCCTGACCGTCCGGTCGAGGCGTTGTCTCGAATCACCACCTCCGAGGCGTTGTCTT
>JANQDE010000823.1:0-12416 GCA_037157785.1 Cephalotes varians
ATATAATACACATATATGCATATGTATTTTCTAAGTTCAAATAATTATGAATAATATTAGGAGATGCAATGCAAGTTAGAAATTCCATAAGTTTATCATCAGATATTTTTGTCCACATCTCGAACACTTTCTGCCAAATGGCTTTCGAATTGGACGCCATAATACGCCATAAAGGCCGTTATAATATGTCCATATTTTCCATAAAAGGCTATAGTTCCCAGAAAAAATGATAATCTGTTAGAAAATTTATTTTCTATGTTACATAAACATTAATATAAAATAAAACTAAGTGGTACATTTTAAATATTACTCAGTCCAGATAATATATACCAAAAGTAATATAAAAATTTTAAATATTACTCAGTCTGGATAATAATAAATTACATTAACAATACAACCTAGTGTATGTATCTTTGTACATATAAACGTTAATATAACATATATAAGATTTATCTCATTATCTCAACGTTAAATAATAAATAATACTTCAGATAATATGTATACCAAAAAAATATATATATATATATATTTTGTACAAAGGATTTGATATCAATAAGTGGCGTCAAGATTTATCTCATTATCTCAACTTGGCGCTGCTAGAGCTCAAAACATAATAAGTAAATGTTACATACAAAAAATTAAAATTACAATAATTATAATTAAGATTATACGTTATAAGATTAAGATTATTAAGATTAAGATTATAAGAATTCCTTACAATGTTACTTAAATGCTAAATAAATCTTATCTTAAACCTATCCCGCAAGATTACCTTTATAATGTATGCTTTACATTACAAATTTAACGTTACCTTATTCTTAATTCTATTTGTTTTTATTAGAACATATAACGTATAAAAGTATAAAAGTTTTTTTACATTAAAATTTTTTTTATTTCAATAAAATTTTCTCGTTTTGTTTTTTCTAATTCTTTTTAATTCCAATATGCATACTATTTGAATTGGAAGATCCTCGAACGAGAAAACAAGTACATACTATTTTTATTTTTTTTTAAGTCATATTACTTTTATTTTTTCAAAATTAAATATTTTTTTATATATTTTTAATTTATATTACTTGGGTTGGACTTTTGGTAAGGAGACTTTTGAATGATAATACAAAGAGAGTAGAATCACTTAAGTTTTATGTATACATATTATCTGGACTGAGTAATATTTATTATTTAACGTTGACATAATGAGATAAATCTTGATTATATTAACGTTTATATGTACAAAGATACGTATCACTAGGTTGTATTGTTAACGTAATTATTACAGAGCAAGGAATTATAATTATATATATAGTGAAAAATTTTTAAATACTATGACAATGACTGTTCTTTTATTATTATTTATTCTTTGCTCTTTATTTTTTACTCTAGTAATAGAAATAAAAATAATAGAAATAAAATAGTATTTATTCTTTGCTTTTGCGTAACAATTTCTTGATCACAAATCTATACATTTTTTATTCTTTGTTTTTGTACAAAAATATCACTTAAGTTGTATTGTAAAATTGAAAATTGTACCATTTGGATTTTACCTTTTAATTTGATACAGTTTCTTCTTCCACGAGCGCGTATACTTACCTTTTTTTACCTTTTTTCTTAAAAAAGGTAATTTTTTATAATAAATTTCTTTTCGACCGATATATGAAAACATCAAATAATTTAAAACACGGCCAACATACGGTCAAAGCTAGGTGTCAGTGCTCAATAATAATTCTATTTATTTAAATTAAACTATACTCTAGTACATTCAAACTATGCGCCGAACATAGCCGGTCATATAACGCAGTTCTAAACTAGAATAGAAATAAAGTCACAAATAAATTTGATCGTCAAATTAACGCATGATGTTAATGAGCATTTTTTTAAAAACTGTAAAGAACTTATTGCGAAAAATATTACCTCAGCCAGAGTTTGAACCTGGAATCTCCTGTCTTGCCGGAGCAGGCGTCTTCCCAATTAAATAGTAATTTTTTATTTTATATATATATTATTAAAATAACATTAGTACGTTTTGACTTTATTTAGTCTTCTTCAGCTATAACGACAATATTATAGTTAAATAAAACAAAGAAAAATTGGTGTTAAGTAACATTGATCATACATCGTATTATAATTTAGACACTAGATAATTAAGAGAACAATGGACAAAACTATAGGCAAATAACGATGTGTAAATTTGAAATACTGACCTGTTGAAAATTGGTTGAAGTCATGTTAACACTCTAGGTCGTTACAAAATAAAACAAAAGTGATATAAACGCTGATATAAATTTTATGATTAAAATCCATTGTTGAAGAGAAACCTGATATTCCACAAGAGTATTTAAAATCCATCCGAATAAATTAATCGTTCGTATTATTGTGAAAACAGTTAAAGTCAAAAGAGTTATCAATATTATGTCTGGCGTTTTAGCTACGTGTCTTAACTCGTCTAGAAATCACGACTATGACTTCTTGTTGACTATGACTTTTTTATTTAATTGTAATATTGTCGTTATAGCTGAAAAAGACTAAGGAAAGTCGAAACCTACTAATTTTATTTTAATAAATTAATCTTTTCCAATGCAACATCTTAATGTCATTGTTCGTGTTAGATTGATTTTTATTTATTTGTTTTGCAAACATCGAGCGTCAATTCAAGTATCATGTTATTGTTATATCATTTAAGTTATTTTAATTATTATTTTCTAGCTTCAATTTTATCGCATTTTCTCAAATGATATGCAAGAACAATCTATGATCTTTAATTCGATTTTGAATAAATTGCCGACATTAAAAACATCTATTTTATTATAAATTATTAAACACCTTTACTACTGCCCGAACGCGACAATTTTGGATAGTTTGGTTTGTTGTCTAAAGCGTCTAAATTTTAAACTTTTTTTATTTAAAAACTATTATAGTCTCGATATTTTGATATTATGATTTTCGTTTCAAAATAATTTCAGGAATCTACTATTAACAAATGTTACGTTAAGTCTCTGGGATACACTGTATAGTATTTATTCACTTCTTTAAATTAAATTTCTTATTTATTATTTTATCAAGTTTTGAGCTTGTTTGATCACATTATATTATTAATAACGTTTGAAATCATGCATTTAATATTCTATGTATTAGTAAGATTTTATAATGATTAAGCCAATAAAAATAGCTCATTGTAATTAAACTACAATTAAGACTTTCTTGTATTATAGTTCTTTTTGTCAATCCGATACTCTAGATATAAATCGTAAAGAACGTTATAGCTTGTCAATCCGATACTCTAGATGTAAATCGTAAAGAACGTTATAGTTCCATATAAAATTGTGTATTGCGTGTTTAACCTATCTATATCTGTCTAGCATTATCTAGCATTATCTCATTATTAAGTTTTGAACGTCCTAGAGAAAGGGCGGCTTTTATCCGTTTCGCGACTTATCCCATTGCAAGAGACATTCACAGCCTTTCGATAACGAAAGTGAACCAAGTAACGTCCTTGACTTTACTTCCTAGACAACGCCCACGTAACACCTTGCTTCTATTCTTTTCGCAAGAGTTTGCAATCAAATTTCTCTTCAACATTTGAATACATTTTTGATGATATTCTCTCAATTAAACTAGTAATATCAACTAGTAAAATCAGTTTTTTAATTATTATCTAATAAAAACTTATACACCTTCACATTTACACAAAAGCGCGCGCGCAGCATACTCACTTAATAAATTAAAGAAATTAATAAAATTATTAAACATTGAGTTTTACATACGCCTCATTATGCTTTGGAAAAATGGGAAGAGGGGGAAGTATTATTTTGAAAAATAACAGAAAAATTTGAATTAATAAGTTTTAAATATTAATATTGTTTTTTTCAGTTACTACTTTGATCAATATGTTTTTTGATAGCCATTTAATTGATCGCAAGAAAAAGAAATATTCACGCATTGGATTCACAATACTCTCTCTGAAAGCAATAATTTAGATCGCGACTTTCATTCTTCTTGTCGGGTAATTAATGGCAAATGAATATTTATGTGTATGCATCGAAACATGACCATCACTGATTAAAAGACGTATAAATATATGCGGAAGTCAAAAAGTCTTTGCTAAGATTTCATAAGATGCAGTACGATAATTAAAGCATCGAATACATATTGACATTATATCTAAGTGAATGCAACAGAACTGTGCAACAACATTACCAGATATACCAGAAGATATCTTATAATTTTACATATAGTTTTCCTGATCTGAAATTTTTTGCACTCATAAACATGTATTAATTTTACCATTTCAATCTTATTTACTATAATATTCATTTTCTAAGTTCTATTGCATCATATTTATTTTATATTGGATTATTATATTTTATACATTATAATACATTTATTATCAAAATTGAAGATGTCACCAGAAAAGGAAGATATTTAAAAAAAAATAATAATTTTGTGTGAAAAATAGAAAAGATATTACTCCTATGTATCAATTTTATTCACATACTCAAGATGCTTCATATTTTTTCCATACTTTTCACTCTCTTAATACTAATTATTATGTTCCTCAACATGTAATTAATTGAAATGCTATCTCCTTTAACAGGGATGTAAATTTACGAGTTTAATCAAGAATTTAATCGATGAAAAATTGAGGATTAAATTTAGGAAATTAATTGTAAAATAATTAGTATTGTTAGTTGTAAAAAAATTAACATTTGTACATTAATTATTTTTTTATTACTTTATAACCTTGACAAGAGACACACGAGCGAGTATTATAAATAAGGCTTATGTGAGAATGTAAATATCATAAGTCGAAGTAATTAGCTACATACACTTAAAGTTAATTACATTTAAAGTACGACGATCTTTAATCTCTTTCGAATTGCGTCCTTTGTCTCTTTTGGTACGTATGGATTCTTCAATGGATCTTCGTTTAACCTGCAAACAAAGCCCTAGATCAATATCAAGTACAAAAAACAACTTATTATGTATTAAGTTATATTTGATGAATTAACAAATCAAAATCACTGTAAAATGTTTTTACATTTCTCTGAATGCGTTTCTGTTGAAATTATCCAAAAAAAATTTTTACCTATAGAGGGATGGTGCATCGGCACAATTAACATTGTACCACCAGTCACATGCAAATTCGTGTTGATTAAAAAGCGTTCCATTGGTACATAAAAAAGATGCACCTTGATGCCCTTCACGTCCGTCATGGCAAATGTGATATGCCTATAACAAAATTATCATATATACATTATTTACACACACACGCACGCACGCATACACAAAATGTATGCAAAGTGAAACGGTACATAATTAGTTTTATGCGAAATTTATTTAAGAATTATTTTGAACAATTGGGATTTCTATATCAATAACATAGAATAAAGAAAGTCGCGCAACTGGTCGAATAAGGTTAATGTGATGCTTTTCTGTTACATAAACGTCGTAATTAAGGAATTAATGCAAAACACATTGTGCAAGTTTACTGAAAATAATAGGAACAATGTGAAACGTAGGAAAGAAGTCAGGTTTAAGGAAATACAAAAGAAGCGAATGACATTCTTGAAAAGGAAAGTTTAGTGCGCACTCTGGAAATCAAGTTGCGATGCATGACGAAGCATTTAAGTCACGTAACGTCATTTATGTCAATGCGTTTTATTGTGCATTTTATTAGAAAGAATCAGCGATATCTTGTATTATTGTATTTTCACGACAATTATTGTTATAAACTTCAGGTAACTTCGTGAACGCGAATATCATAGATAATTTCGAAGAGATATCTTTTTCGAAATTGTGAAGTCAAAAGAAGGCTAAATTATATTCAGTGTATTTTGACACCAAGAAGGGCTGAATTAAGCTCAATTACGATAACAATTTGCCAAGACTATTTTCCTGCTGAGTTGTCTTTCACTAAAGCAAGGTTCTTACTCCCATGTTGCCTTGAAGTTTTAATAATACCAACCCGTTCTCTTACATAATAAATCCGCTCTACTTTAATCGCGTAAGGCTTACGTTGTAAGCGGTTGAAATTGTTGGAATAATTTAATCTTGCTCTCCAAGCAGCTCTATTGTTTTGTATGACAGACATGACATGGAAAGTATAATACTGCATAGAAAACATCAGTTTGAATATCATTATTATTTATATAGATGCTATGTATCCACATTTCCACATCAATTTTATGTTGATGCAAATATAAAGATAACGTTTTTTACTCATAAATCAATCGGAACGATATGCCATTTTTATGCTTTTCTACTTTTGCTATTGAAATTTTTGCGTCATTCGTTCCTTAAATAATGGCATTAATTTTTCAAAGTTGTAAGTATGCCTAAGTTATGTACGAGGGCAGTTCGATAAGTCCGTGCAAAAATAAAGAAGACATTTTTTTGGAAAAAATCTATTTTTATTTCTCAATGTAGTCACCTTCGATATACCCCAACGATTTCCTATTATTTATATTCCATTCATATAGTGCGACTTATTCAACTTTGTAAAATAAGCGTTTGTTTTATCAATCACTTCATAATTCGATCCAAATTTCTTTACTGCAAACCATTTTTTTATATTTGGGAACTATTTGGGAACAAATAGTCCGAAGGTGTCAAATCTAGAAAGTAGGGAGATAAGGAACAATTTCGTAGCGTAATTCCAATAATTTTGCTTCGAAATTACGGCACAATCCAATAAGATTGCGTTAAACGGCTAAACACAGACTAAATGACGCAACTATTTACAAATTGTACAATATACGATCCTTCAAGAATTGCTAGATGCTCAAAATGACATCGATAACATAGTGGTATCATCTCTTAGACTTTGCAGACTTATCGAATAGCGTATGTTCTTCCCTCGTATGTTCTTAACATTAATATTTCAATTCAATCAATTTTTATTTAGCACGTATCTACATCTTTTTATTGTTGTTGTTCCGAGATCACCGAGAATTTTTTATATCAAAATAATTAATTCTGATTACTTTCAAAAAACGATACTAGAAAAACGATACTAGTTTAGTAATGTCAGTATGAAACATTAAAAATAAATAAAATATCAACATGTACCTGACAACCGGTTTCCACGTTTGCATACATTCCTGGTACGATTGGAACATGTGCGCAGGAAAAACTTGTAGACGGTACAGTGTGATAGATGGGATAATCTATTCCGGGGATCCCAGGAATTTTGCTAAAATCCTGATCTTTCTTTGGTTCTTCTTTCACTACAATAGGTTGGCGAAATCCCACTATCGGTTGGAAATTTTGATATTCGTAATAATCGTCCACTATTATTCTTCCCTAAAAATTGACAGCAATCTATTACCAAAATTGTTAGAAAAATGAAATAAAGCGTTATAACGAATTTATTTGTAAGATTAGAATTATAATCATAGAGATATTTAATCAAAAGTTTATAAAATTTAAACTCTTTAAACGTAATGGATGGCCGGACGTTTTCATAATAATGTAAAAAGTAATCTCTTCCGATTACGGAGTTATAACTCGCTTTCATAGTTTAGAAAAAGTTTCAAGTCCAGCAGAGTGTAACAAACTTTCGCGAAATATTGCCTTGATTTATTCAAAGCCAAGGACATTTCTTCATATCATTGCTTTATGCTGTTACTGTATTAGAAATTAATAAATTTAATGTAATTTTAAATTCCAAGAGACGGGATCAAGTATCAACGTTTATAAATACATAGTGCAATGCAGAGGTTGCCTGCATGTATGTGCATAAAACATACATGTGCACATGATATATATATATATATATATATATATATATATATATATATATATATATATATATATATATATATATATATATGTATGTCATAATACATATACATGTATGTCATTATTGCTACAAGATTTTAATTATTTATCTAATTAAATTACATATATTTTGGAAAAATATCAATTCACTCTATTTGATAATTTATTTATTTTAGAAAGAAAAAGGGGAGAGAAAGAAAGAAGAGAAAAAGAGAGGAGGAGAAAAAGAAGGAGAGAAGGAGAGAAAGAGAGGAAGAGAGAGAAAGAGAAAGAGGGAAAAAGAAGGGAAAGAGAGAAGCGTACATTTATTTAAAGCTCTCTGAGATGATATCCCAAAGATACAAAAAATGTTTAGTTATACTACAGTAAAAAAAGTAAAAAGATATTATATTTAAATTGTATCAATGTGTATGAATATGAGTAAATATGTGAGTATGATATGTATTATTTTTATATTAGTATACGTGTCAAGAACATTGTAGAGTAACATAGAGAATATATAGAGAGTGTGTGTGTGCATGTACACTCGCATACACACACACACACACACACATACACACTCTTAAAAAGGCATAGATCTATCTTCAAGTGTGTCTGAAAATTTTTCTAGCACTTTCAAACACTTATTAGATAGTTCTTTTATTTTTAATATTTTATAAATTCACTATAAAACGCGTCTCAGAAATGCAATTCTTAGTTATTTTTGTAATGCATAATTATTAGAAAGGAAAAGATAATTAATTTTTTTAGTGATAGATCTGTGTGTGTGTGTGTGTGTGTGTGTGTGTGTGTGTGTGTGCGCACGCGCGCACACACATACTCATTTATTGTGGCCAAAAATTGTCTAGTATGTATTTTTTTCTTAGAAAGGCATAGATCTGTTACTAAAAAATAAATTACCTCTCTTTTGTTCTGTAATAGTTATGATATGTATTACAAAGGACTACAACTAAGAATTGAGATGCGTTTTATAAAGCGAATTTATAAAGTATTAGCTATAAGAACTGCTCAATAAGTGTATTTTCTTAGAAAGGCATAGATCTCTATCTTTAACTGTATTTTCCTGAAAATATACTTATTAGACAGTTCTTTTATTTCTAATATTTTATAATTCACTATAAAACGCGTCTCAGAAATACAATTCTTAATTATTTTTGTAGGGCATATCATAATTATTAAAAAAGAAAGATAATTAATTTTTTTAATGATAGATCTATGTTTTTTTAAGAAAAAATATTCACTAGGCAATTTTTAGTCAATAAATCCTTCATAAAATACATTCTAGAAATAATATAATTTTCAGTTACAATTCTCTGCAAAACACATATCACAACTACTAAGAAAATATATAATCTAAGCAAGCACTGATTACATTTTAGGAATAGCTTGATTAAATATAATTGATAATATATAAGTTTTAGACATCATGTACATATATATATATATATATATATATATATATAAAATAAGCATTTTTTTCACAACGTAGAACTCTATTTTTCTCGAATAAAAACCGAGATTTACCTGTACAATCACCAAATACGGCACTGCCATGGCAGCGAATAGAAATACGGCAAGGAAACTACGATTTCTCGACATGACCGCACTGAATATGAACGAAACTGGACCAGTTTCTACTATGAAACCATGCTAGATATACGAGACATTATGTCACATAGAGAAAGAGAAAGTCTAAATCACGCGTAACGCGAGAGGTTAAACCCCTTCCATTACTCTAAGAGATAGATGCATCATTGTCGGCTAATTGCACATCGTGAAAAATTTGGGCAAACCATAGGCGGTCGAATTGTGTCGAGATTGATGCAATTGAGTTGAGATTGGTGCAATATAGGATAAAAGCAGGTAACATGGAACTTATTTTTAAATTAAGATTATTTCGCTATTAATTAAGTAATATTAAGATTTTAAATTTATGCAAATGATTTTTATAAATTTCAAGAAAACTTCTGGAATTTGTAAAACTTTGTTCGATAAACACGTTGAAGATTCAATATTTTTTTTAAAATATGGCAGAAGTTCATCCGAATTTATGTTCTTTGGTATTGAAATTGCAAAGATAAAGGGAATTCAAAGGGAATTCAAATATCCATTATCGGAGATGTGTCCCTTTTACATTAGGGAATATATCTCTGATAATGGATGTTTGAATTCTTTTAAAATGAGTTTAACACATTCTGCAATAGTTTTATTCAAAATATCTTTTGCAAGCAAATTTGCAGTAGAAATGTTGCAATGGCTATGCCAAATAGTAACATTTTTGCCTATTTTTAATATAGCTGCATTATCCGGTACTGCACATAATGCCGAAAATTCTTCTCGTTTTTTAAAAAAAAACTTAAAGATATATAGGATTATTCATAAGTTTTTCCGGGATTTCGCGACTCGATTGCATAACCAAAGCAGACACAGCAAAAAGATCATACGTAGAGAATCTCTCCAAGTTTCGAAATAACTGCCGTAGTGTACTTATAACTTTCTTCTTTTTTCGTGGCCTCTACATTCACCTGATTTAACCCCATTGTGATTTTTTTTAAATGGAATTACATCAAAGATCGTGTATCCTTTATATGCTACATGATTTACAATAGCTGTGAGAAAGGATGCATGCTGTCGTTGATAACGACCATGAGATGTTGAGACGTGTGTGGCAGAACTTGAATATTATATTGACGTTTGTCGCGTTACAAAAGATATATTAAGCATCTGTAAGGTAAGATTAAAACTTGGAGAGATTCTCTATGTAGTGATATAAGTCTTTTTATTTTGTGTCTACTTTGGTTATCGAGTCCCAAAACTCCGGAGTAACTTATGAATAGCACTGTATTTTATACAAATTCAAAACTTCAAACAATGTATTGACGTTTTGTTCGACTACTTTCTCCAATCTCTTGAATCGTTTAAGTGGGTTATTTTCTACTATGCCTTTATTTAATTTTCATCAATCTTAGTCGGTCTTCCTGAACGTAAAGCATCTTCGACAGAAAAAGTTTGCAAACCAAAATTGGCACAGTCAATCATTTACAACCTCTTCACCATATATTATACATAATTTCTTTCTGTTTTGTACCGCGTTTTTATAATAAGATAATAATAAATCGTAAACTGCCAAAAATGCACTTTATTCTCTGCCATTTTTAAGTTTATGCCGCAATAAATACCATCTTTATATTTCTTTTCTTAATAATCCGAAATATCAACTTTTAAGTTATATGATGTATGTATATATGAAGTTGACACCAAGTGTATCTAATTAAACGCTATTTAAAAAAAAAACGGGAAGACCATCAAATACTATTGTTTCATATAAATTTTTGGTTATTTGGATGGATTCACTTACAATCTCGGTAAATTTATCTCTTGTCTCTTTTTCTTCGATAATAGGCATTAAGAAATGCAGACATCATTTAGCATTATGGTTACAACAGTTTTGTGTTATTAAATGTACTTTTCCTATCTATAAGTGGAACAGATTCAGAATTGATCAATTTTTTGACAATTTGATACATCCTTCATATATTTTTTCTAATAAAGTTGTTAATAATGCCTTAAGTTTTTCAATATAAAACATAATATATTCTTTGGACATAATATTCCATTTTTGATAGATAAATTTTACACAAAAAACTAACACTATGTTTTTTTTTTTTATATAATGTTTCGTTTAATATTGTATGTTTTAATGTTGTACAATCTAATCATTTCAAAAATTTTATTAAAATATCGATTAGTTTATGTAATATTGGTATTATCAATATTGGTAATACATAAGCTAATATAAATAAAATTTTTGAAATGATTAGATTGTACAACATTAAAACATACAATATTAAACGAAACATTATATAAAAAAAAAAAACATAATGTTAGTTTTTTGTGTAAAATTTATCTATCAAAAATTACCTTTTCAAAAAAAAGGTAAAAAAAAAGCGCCAAGTACACGCTCTTTCCACAATCAGAACAAAATAATGATTTTATCTTTCAAAAAAGTTGTCGTATATATATTTTCTATAAAAAAATATGATATTAGGAAATGGCGCTAAGTGGAATTTAAGAAAGGATTATGAAAAAATAAACTGTTGCAATTAAAATTTTTCTAATAAAACTTTTGTACATTATAAAGCTGTTATATATATTATCTTTCAAAAAATCATCACACACACACACACACACACACACACGCGCGCGCGCGCGCGCGCACACACACGCGCACGCACACACACATACACACACACACACACGCACGCACACGCACATTTAAACCTATCAATAAAATTGCCGTGTACATTAACTATGATATTATCTTTTAAAAAAATCATTGCATATTATTATTTATTACATACACTATATTATATAAATATATATTCTCTATATATTATATATATATATATATATATATCATATATTATATATATTAAATTCGCAATTATATATACTGTACTGTACTGTATATATCATTTACTATATATTACATATATATACTATATATATACTATATATTATATACAATATATTAAAAAAATAAATACATAAAAATATATAGTATCTATTATACAGGGTGGGGAAAAAGTATGGAAACCCCTGGAAATTTCGCAAGGTAAGTGATAAAAAAAAATTATGAA
>JANQDE010000824.1:0-16566 GCA_037157785.1 Cephalotes varians
GCAATATCTCTGCTCGTAGGACATGCAGAGAAAAAATAAAAACACTTTTATTATATAATTCAGACCCAAGCTATCGATTGAGCCTATTTGGAATTTGATCGGTTCAGTCGTTATTGAGATCCGAAAATCTCAGGTGCTCGCATCTCGCCGGCTCGCGTAAAGATACACGGTAGCGTCTCAGTCGACATATATCGTTCGATATATATACTTGACACCCGAGACACTACCGTGTCTCCTGATGGAAAGTGGAGTCCTTTGGTTAGTTGCGTAGCCGTTTCTCGCAATTCGGCTACAATTTTTTCAATGGGGATAAGGCGCGTCATTATCACTCCTTCTTTTGTGTAGGCTAGGAAGTCCAGAATGTTCTCGGTGTCATCAATTAGGTCTGTCGTGATCGTCGTTAAGACCAGCAGGCGTTCTTCTATATCCTCCTGGCGGGCTAATTGTGCGTTCATTCTCTCCGTTACATTTAGGAGAAGATTTTCATTATAATTTAAAGTTTTCTCCAGACTATCCATGTGGTCTATCGGTCCCTTCAAAATCTTTAATTGATTTTTCATTGCGTGTTGTAAGGTTTGCTGGTTATTGGCAAGTAGGTTCTATTACTCATTTATTATCCTTTCATCGGCATCCATAGTGCCAAACAATGTTTTGCTGACAGTACCGATGGCATCTATCAGCCAACACTTGTTGGGAATTTTGTATAATATCCTTAGGTGAGTTAATAAGAGTGCTAGTTTAGCGTTATTGATTAGCTTTATTGATCATTTGTAAGACGTCTGTTGAACATTCCCGATTAAGATATTACAGTGGTCTTCCATTTGTTCCGTGTAGTTCCGGAGTTGTTGGTAACGTATTTCCAAAGCTCCGATATCCAGTTTTATTATCAGTTTTCAGGCAGACTCTATCTGATTCATTAGCCTGATTTCCTCGAAGTAGATCCCGGGTATGTGTTGGAACTCTGTCAGTTCGTATGAGCGAGTGGCGTTCGGTTTCACCTCCGCAAGTCTCCACAACAGTAATATCCTGCAAGGTAAGGACTCATATTATCATTCTACGAATCCTTGCCTCTCCTGAGGTGGGAACGTTCATCTCTTCTGACTTTTCGCCTAGCGGGAGTTTTCAGTGCGAAGACTTCCTAGCAATGGAGTGTATCGTGTGCCGACGATATTTTGCGCCATCAACGTGTGATGCTTGTTGGCGGGCATATTGGTCGCGGATCGCCCGGAACTTCCGGTCTGCATTAGTATTACCTTTGCCGGCCTTATGCACTACTTCATAATCGTACTCCTCGAGCTTTAGCCTCCATCTAATGAGTCTAGAGCCCGGGTCTGTTATATTGAAGAGCCAAATTAACGGTCGATGATCCGTAATTATTTTAAATTTTGTTCCATATAAGTATGGTCGGAAATATTTTACCGCCCATACAATAGCTAATAACTCCTTTTCGGTTGTGTTATAGTTTTGCTCTGCTTTGCATAAAATTCTGTTGGCGTATGCTATCGGTCGGTCTTGACCTACGGGGCCTTGTGACAGCACTGCCCCGATCGCATAATCAGATGCGTCGGTAGTTACTAAGAAATCTCTGGAAATCCGGGTAGCTTAACACCGGTGCAGTGGTCAATTTCTCTTTTAATGATTGAAATGAATTCTGTTGGTCCAATTAAATTTTTCACCCTTTCTGGTTAATTTCGTCAAGGGTTTCGCTATTTTTAAGAAATCTTTTATAAATTTTCGGTAGTATCCCGCTAGTCCCAGAAAAGACCGTGCATCTTTTACTTTCCTGGGCACGGGAAATTTTTCTACCGCGTATAATTTATTAGGATCGGGCCGTATTCCGTCCTCAGTAATTATGTGTCCGAGATATATCACCTCTTTTCGTAAGAATTCACACTTATCTGGCTGTAACTTCAGATTATGTTCCCTTAATTTGTTGAATAGTTCGACTAACCTTTTGTTGTGTTCCTTTAAATTTGGTCCATAGATGATGATGTCGTCTAAATACACGAGCATCGGAGGTCCGGTCAGAACGGAATTCATTAATCTTTGGAATGTTGCTGGCGCATTTTTTAAACCAAACGGCATTCTATTAAACTCAAAATGACCGTAAGGTGTCGAGAAAGCAGTTTTCTTTTTATGTTTTTCTTGCATCGGGATTTGATGATATCCCGACGCGAGATCTATTGTGAAAAAATATTTGACATTTCCTAGTTGATCTAGGATGTCCGTTATATTTGGCAATGGGAAAGATCCTCCTATTGTCAAATCGTTCAATTTACGAAAATCTATTACAATTCGTAATTTTTGTTTTCCRRATGCGTCCGTTTTCTTTRGAACGACTAATAGGRGTGCGTTCCATTGGCTCGTGCTGGGACGAATAATGTCATCGTCCAACATCTTTGTAATTTGACGATTCACTTCCTCTTTGTGCTTCTCTGGTAGTCTATACGGTCTAACATTCACTGGCGCGCTATCTACCTTTGTAGTGATTTCGTGCGCTACCGATGTCGTGCATGTCAACGTATCATCTTCGAGATGAAATATATCGCAAAAATCTTCGCAGATTTCTTTTATTGCCCTTCTTTCTTCATTATTCAAATGCTCGAGACACAGTTGATTATTTACACGTTCTCTTCGCGTTTGTATTGACTCAGCGTTATCGCTCGCTTGTAATGTGAGTACGCTCGCGCAGTCACTCACCTGTATCTCGCTCAACGTTACGAGTGGTGTTGTAATCTCTGTTCTTCCGTAGTATTAATTATGCTCACCGGACACGCATATTCTTCTGGTTTCACTAAACAAGTACCGATGAATATTCTTGGTTTTGCTTCTTCGGATTTTATTATACCGAGAGAATTTCTATCTGTTATGGCCTGCACAATGATTTCGCTTCGGGCCGCTAACAGCATTTTTTGGTGTGGGTGTAGCTTTAACGTCACGTCGCCGATTCATAGCTTCTTCTTTCCGTGATCGCACTTAGCTTGCTGTTTCGTGAGGAAATCTATTCCGAGTATTCCTTCATAATCGATAGGAAAATCATCCTTTTACTACATACATGGTATGACGTATCTTTTGTTCTCCCAGAGGGATGGTTGCTCGAATTTTTCCGAGGGTGTATATTTTGTAACCCGTCACTCCAGCTAACGCTATTCTTTCATCCCGCATTTTGGTATCGCCTTTCAGATTATCAATTTTGACGAGTGTGAGCGTCGCGCCTGTGTCAAGTAAAAAACTTGTTTTTCCCTTTTTCGTTTCCTTTACTGAGAGCGTCACGAGATCTAGGCCGGTATTCGCGTGAGGTTTTGTCACCTGTGTAATCTGCTCGCGCGCCACTCATGTTGTCTTTGTTTTGGGCTTCTCCTCTTCGTTGCTACTACTGCTGAATGATTCTTCGCTCCTTGTATGCAACTTATTCTTTCGTACCTTTACGGTAGTGTTCACTTGCTTTCCTTTTCCTTCGTCTCGCTTAGTTCGTCTTGGCTATTCTTTCTCGGGGCGACCGTTCAATGACCAGCACTCGTCGAGTTTATGGTCCTTTCTTTTGCAGTATGTGCAATATTTCTCTACGTTGTTCACGTTTGCTAATTTTTCCGCTTTTGGCAATGTAAATCTATTTGCATATCGGCTAGTGCGGTAATCTCGTCCGTATGGCCCATCTTGCCACATTTTTGACACTGTATTCCAGTGTTTCGGTTCTGTCGAAATTGTTCTTGCTCTTTAGGTTTGTAATTTATTCGCGAGGGAGATCCTTTTAATTTTTCTTCTGCGGTGGCGCCCGCTATAGTTGCCGTTTGCGTTTTATAATTACGTGATCGTACTATTGTCTGTATGTCATCACGGAGTCCTAGCTGGAAACTTTCCAGTGCTAATTCTTGGATCGTGTCGAATATCGCTTTCCGTTGCTCGGGCGAGTGCTCCTTTCTCTCGGTCATGGCTTGGTATAGCTCCATTGCTAGTTTATCTAGTCGGAGACCATATTCTCTCGCGCTCTCGACAGGTTTTTGACGAATCGTATTAAATTCGCCCTATATGCGGTGCCACGTTTTGATAAGTAGCACATCTCTATCTCTTGTTTCAATTGAGCGAAAGATCGGATGTCGCGTGTTTGGAAGTCATACATCGCTTTTCCTGTTAATTTCGTGCACAGGATAGCTCTCAATAGAGATCTTTCRTCGGCCGGATTTATCTCGCTCATGGCATAGGTTCTCGCATTCAGGAATTTTTGTACTTGATTACGCGAGGTTCCGTCAATTCCCGGAATCATGTCTCTGGCGTCCTTTACCTTTAGGTAAGTGTTGACGGACTCTCAGAAGGACGCCGGTCCATGTGCCAACCCCACCTCCACGTGGTAAGAGTCGGTAACGTCGGGGTATCACCCCGACAGCTGACGGGGCTCTGGTTTCGGGCATGGTGCGAGTGCCGACTCGTACATCTGAATGCTGGAGAGTGACGCGGTCTGAGCGCACGGGCGCTGCGGTCACGATTCGAAGCCGGGGTAACGCCCGCGTACGTCCGGCTAGTAGGTCGGGGGCAGGAATGTCCTTAAGCCGTGGCGTGGCCGGGTGAGGGTCGGTCGGTCTCTCGAAGGCATCTCGCGAGGGCGGTCGTGCGTCCGACTGGGGGGAGCGCAGGAGTTTCCCCTGGGATGGGCCCGCCGAATGAGGAGGGAATTAGAGCTTGGCTCAAGGTCCCGAATCGGCAGGCAAGTGACCCTGTGCCCGTGGGTGGATGCGGACTCGGAAGCACCGCCGGCGGGTACACGGGGCATGGTCTATTGGGCCCTCCACGGTGGCACGTACGGAGGCCACAGCGGTTAGGGCGGTCGTAAGGGCTGACGAAACGCCGGGACGGCCGTGCCCCGTATTTTCCTCGTGAGGAAAAGTGGCAATCCACCTGCCCTACTCGTGTCCCTGCTTCCGAGTTTTCTAAACGAGGGGGAAAGCAGATCCCTTTGGAGACATGTGCTGTCGCTCCTCCCGTGGAGGGCGGGTAAGAACATCGCCCTCGTAACTCGGTTGCGACGGCTGAATATACAGGGATCGCCCTTCTCTCTGCGTGCGAAGAAAGAAGAGACGGGTAGAGGAGGCCTAGGGATCGGGCCTCTTGAGGCTCGACTCCGGGGCCTCCCACTCGGGACTCGCCGTATATGTCCCGATTAGCTCAACCTCCACGATGGGAGGTTTCGGTAATACCTCGTTTTGATACCGATCAAGACGGGCAGTTCGAGGATCAGTCTCGCCTCGAACTTCGGGTTCGGAGATGCTTCACCGATGGACGGCAGGACGTCCTTTTTTTTTTTTTTGGCTATCCGAGGGAAATGCTGTTACGCATACCGGCCGGGGGGACGGCCGGTTATGTGGAACTCGCCCTATTTAACGAGCCCTACCCACTAAAACCCTCGGAGGTGTCCGGCACAGGCGTTACCGGGGGCGGGTCGGAATCTGGGGCATCTGTACGACTATCCGACCCGCCCCCCGCCGCAGGGAGGGTCTGGTCTGACCCTCCCTTCCTGCTCTGCTCTATTGTTTGGAGCCGTGGGAGAGGGCACCACCCACTCTCCCGCCTTCCTGGGGGGGAAGGGGGGAATTATTTCCCCCCCTTATAATGGGCGCAGGCTGGACTTGCCGTCCAGACTGCCCGCACCCTGGCTCCCCCCCGGGGAGGGAGGCCAACTCGCTATGAACTTCACGGGTCGGCCCCCCCCTTTCTCCGGACACCCATTGATTGGGCGGCCTGGGGGGGGGCAGAATGCTCTTAGCTCGGCATCCCGCCCTCTTACCCCTCTGTCTGTCGCTGTCTTTACTCGCGACGGCGTTGGCCGGGACCCGCTTATGAACTTCGCGAGCCCCGGCCGACGCGGACTTACATGACACACCCCCCCTTTTGATGACATTGGGGTGGTCCGGCGGCGGGGGAACTGAGGGACACCCCCGCCCCACCTCTTCTCTTGACGTCTAGTGGTACTTCGGCCGGGACCCGCTTATGAACTTCGCAGGTCCCGCCCGATCTTTCTCCCTCCTCTTCCTGATGATACAGGTGGGGAGGGGCGGTTGGCCGGATTCATATCTCACAGTGTCCATACCGCCTCCCCCCGGTTTCCTGCTCGCGCCTCTATTGAGGCTAGTGGGGGTCGGGGCCCGCTATGAACTTCATGCCCCGTTCCCCCGATGGTTCCTTCCCTCTTGAGGGGGGGATCGACCCCCTCTACGTGTATCTTCTCCTCCGTGTTTCGGGGCAGCGGTGCGACTGGACTAATATCTCACAGCGTCCGGCCTGTCCACCGCTGCCCCTTAACCCTATATAGGGCGCACGTGCGCCCTACGTCGGGGGGGGGCGGTACCTCGGTCTTCTTCTACCAGGGCGTACACCCCCCCCCCCCTTTGCCTACCTCCTCGGGGACCATTCTCGCCGTGACGGTCCCGCTCGTGGTCCTCTTTCTGCTTCATTACAGCCTCGCAGAAGAGGACCACCGCCCTCCAGGACCCCTCGCTCGTCAGCATGGCGTTGATCAGTGCCGGCAGCGAGAGCTCCCATCCCACTGCGGCCACCAGGGCACGGCGCTCCTCCTCCCAAGCTGGGCATTCCTCCAGCATGTGTTGCACTGTGTCCTCCGATGCGCCGCAGTGGTGGCAACCTGTCGTGCGCTCCCGATTGATCCAACATAGGAATTCTCCGAAGCAACCGTGCCCCGTGAAAACCTGTATGGTCCGATATGGGAGCCCGCCCCTGCCTCGCCCTACCCAGTCTGCCAGGCGGGGCTGGATAGCTGCGACGACGCGTCTGGTCCTCGGGTTGACCCGCTGTTCGGCCAACCACCTGGACCACTCGTCCAGAAGCTGTCGTCGCGCGTGGAGTTTCACCTGCCTTTCGGCCTGGAGCGTGGTTGTTGTGCGCCTCCCGGAGCTCCTGTATTTGGTGATACGATTTAGCGTACATTTTCGCCAGGAGCTCCAGCGGGAGGACTCCCGCCAGGACCGTTGCCGCCGCGTATGATATGGTGCGATAGCCGCGCACAATTCTCTGGGCCATCCTCCTATGCGCTCTGCGCATCAACGTTTTAATGTAGGAGGAGGCCTCCATCTCCGCGGTCCACACCGGGGCCGCGTATAGCGCCAGGCTATACACCACATTGGTGAAGAGGCGGCGCACCGTCGCACTGGGCCCCCCCAGATTGGGGAGCAGTCGACTTAGCGTGTTCGCCTATCTCTCCACCCGCGGGGCCAGTTGTTCGAAATGACTTTTGAAACTCCACTTGCTATCCAAGGTGAGGCCCAGGTATTTAACATGGGGCTTCATCGGGACGGGCACACCGGAGGACGCTCATGTCCTGCGGGGGCGCCCGTCGGAGGTCGTAGCAAAACATGGCCTCCGTTTTCTGGGGCGCCACAGTGAGTCCCAGTTCTCCGATGTTGCGCACGACCGCTGCAAGGGCCTCATTCGCCCTCGATTTTGTCTCCCCCCAGCCGTCCCCGGTCGCGACCACCAGCGTGTCGTCGGCATAGCAGAATGCCTCGCAACCGGGGGGGGGGGAGTATCGTCCGCGTGAGTACCGCGTCATACCCCAGATTCCACAGGTGGGGCCCCAGGACTGACCCATGGGGTACTCCACGGTACACTCCCCTCTCGACCGGGGCACCATCCTCGCCCCGGTATTCAAGGCTCCGGCCCGAGAAGTAGCCCCGAAGGACCCTTCTTAAGTACAGGGAGACGCCATGTGACTGTAGCGCCCTCCCTATCCCCAGGGTCCCAGGGCAGGGTGTTAAAGGCGTTCGAAATGTCCAGCAAATCGCCACCCTGCCCTCCTGCACGGCTTCTTCCACGAATGTCCGGATCCGCAGGATCGCGTCAGTGGTACTGCGATTCCTGCGGAATCCGAACTGGTTTCCGTGCAGGTCGGGGCCCTCCTCTTCCAGGTGTCGGACGAGTCGGCCGGCTATAATGCGCTCGAAAAGCTTGGCCTCCTCGTCCAACAAACAGATGGGCCGGTAGCCCGAGGGGGAGTCCGCGGGCTTACCTTCCTTCCGGAGGAGGACCAACTTTGCCCTCTTCCACGGCTGGGGGAAAACTCCGCACCTCAGGCAGTCATCGAATACTTGCCCGAGGTGCCCGGCAATCACCGCCCCGGCGGCTGCCCAGGCTCGGCCAGGGACGCCACTAGGACCGGGCGCTCTCTACTTCTCCCGCATCCTTTTGACGGCGTCCCGGAGCTCCTCGTCAGTGACCCTCCATTCCTCGCTCCATCCCCCCTCCGCTTCTAGGGGGGGCTCTTCCCAGGGGGCAATCTCCCCCCCGTCTGTCGGGAAGAGGGACGCGAGGATCCGATCCCTTTGTGGAGGGTCAGCAGGACGTCCTGCGACGAAGCATCTCCAAACAGGGGTCTGCCTTCCCCCTCGTTTGAAAAACTCGGAGGCAGGAACACGGGTAGGGGCAGGAGGATAGCAGTCGCTCGCTCGTGAGAATCGGCTGCGCACACTGCCAACAGGAATCTGCCTTACTCCTCGTATAAAAACTCGTAGGCAGTGACACGGGTAGGGGCGGTGGATTGACGCCTACTTCTCCGACCCTGGAATAGGGGGAAGTAGCTGGTGTTGCACATCGCCAACAGGAGTCTGCTTCCTCCTCGTATAAAAACTCGGAAGCAGGGACACGGGTAAGGGTGGTGGATAGACGCGGATGCCTCCCCAGGCGGGGGGGTGAACGGTGTCGCACATCACCAACAGGGGCGATTTCCCCCTGGATAAACAAATCGGAGAAACGCGAACGGAACGCGGCGGTAGGAAGGGGTAGTCCGGAGGCCTTAGGGGGTGGGGGGGTTAGTTTTAAGCGCGTGGGAGGGAAATGCTCGGGAAGGCTCACCGGTTCTCGGGGGCCTTCTTGGACACATCCCATCTAAAACAGGGGTCTGCCTTCCCCCTCGTATAAAAACTCGGAGGCAAGGACACGGGTAGGGGAGACGGATAACCGGCCTCCCTCCACGGGGGGAGCGACGGCACACGTCTCCAATAAGGGTCTGCTTTTCCCCTCGTTTAGAAAACTCGGAAGCAGGGACACGGGTAGGGCAAGTGGATTGCCACTTTTCCTCACGAGGAAATCGTGGCGCACACCGCAAACAAGAGTTTGCCTTTCCCCTGTATAAACTTCGAAGGCAGGGACACGGGAAGGGGACTCGGGGGCAGGATGAAGGAGTCCAGTCCCCGCTCCCAAACAGGGGTCTGTCTTCCCCCCTCCCGCCTTCCCATAAATAAATGGAGGCGGTCGGGATTGTTTCCGCAGCATGGCGAAAACTGACGGCGTGGCCTGACGGTTGGAGGATGCGGTCCCTACCTGCGGGTATGCCAGCCCCGGTTCCGGCCCCGCTTGGGCATATGGCACAGTCCCTCCTCATCTTACCGGGGACGGACTGCCCGGTGGCGTCGAAAGGCGTTCCAGAAGGGGCTCCGAAGGGGATGCCGGAAGATGTAGCTGGGTGCCTCCGGGGAACGGACGATCCCTCGGCCAACACAGGCGTCCGCCATAGTGGGGTTTCTGTCCACCCCACTATAATACAATTCGGGAGACAGCACGCGATTAGTTTGTAGGCACTCGTGRGCACCCCGGGGATAGTGAACCTGGGAAGCCTCTAGTGCGTGGAAGACACCTCTAGGCAGGCAGAGAGGGAGGGGTATTAATGGGAGGTGGGGGCCTCCCCCTTCGGGGGTGAGAGTCCCATTCTCTATCGGCCCATCCGCTAAAGCGATGTGTGTACCCCCCTCCCCCGATGGGATGCCGCCTTGTCGTGGCGGGGGGGCTCACCCGGTTCCGTAATCCGCAGGGTTTCCGGGATGGCCGAAGCCTCCTAGAAGGTTCGGGACATCCCAGACCCGGGATGAAGCGGGCCCGGGGGCCAAGAGCATCCCACCGCGGGCGCTCTGTGAATCGCTGCTCCGTCGATCCGCCGAGGCAGTAGTTGGGGTTCAACCCCAGCGAGGGCTCGGCGGGGAGGAGTGGCGTTTCGCGGGGTGGCCGTAACGGGCAGGCGGGGCTCGTTAGCCCTGGGTGGGCAGTCCGCGTAGGGAAAGGAAAACCCCGAAATCAAGCCCGAGGAAGGACACCGCGTAAAAAAACCAAATAAGAAGTATGAAATGGACGAGAAAAAAGATATGAAAACTGGGAGTTCGGAGGCGGCAAAGAGGGGGTATCGTCCCAGCCCTCCTGGGTCGTGTCAGAAGGGCAAATCATGCTATGGGCTACCCGAGTCCTTAAAAGGATCTCAAAGATTGAAGAAAAATTGCAACCTGGGGAAACTTTCGGTTTGAGAACAGAACCCATGGAGCAGGAGAAGGATGATTGGACCTCAATAGTGAAAAGGAAGAAGAGGACCAACCACAAGAAAGTAGACCTTCTTCACTGAAGAGAGACAAAAAGAAGATCTGAAACTCAGAAAGAACGAGAAGAAGTAAGGAAGGGAAAGGAGAAATCCGTTAAGGCGTTCAAGAAGAGAATGCCAAAAGGCGCAAGGGTCCTGATAGAAATCCAAGATCAACAAAGGACTACGAAGGGATCATCAATGAATGTCAGAAGAAGATAGCGTTAGAAGAACTTGGGATTCCTTCTCTTGGAATTAAGAAATCTAGGAGAGGGGGTGTTCTAAGGAGGTCACTGGCGACAGGTCTGAGGTAAAGGCGGGGACATTGGCCGACCGCATCAAGAAGGTAATTGGAACGTGAGAGGGGACAAATGTTCATTGCCCTCTGAAGATAGCGAGACTGAAACTCACTGGACTACCGATGGGTGTTAAGAAAGAGGAGATAGCTGAGGCTATCATAGTAGTGGGAGGCGGAGAACCAGAAAGGATCCGAGTGGGTCCTATAAGGACTCTGCCCTATGGGACAGTGGTGACGTGGGCGGATTGCCCTGCGAGAATGGCGTTGCGAGCAGCGGAGGCAGCTGGGTTCACCCTAGGGTGGGCTCGAGTGGGGGTCACCCTGGAAAAGGGGGGACTCCCCAGTGCCACCGCTGCCTGGCACGAGGGCACCTCAGGTGGTGGTACCCCTCGGTGGTGGACCGGGGGCGCTGCTGCTTGAGATGCGGAGAGATAAGGCACATGATCGGGTGATGCGGCAATAAGCCGCATTGCCCGATCTGCGTTGGGAGGGGTCTCCGGGCCGATCACAGGCCCGGGGACCCCTCGGCATGTGAAGCGGTTCCCCCCGGGATGGAACGTTTTGAGAGCGCACCCCGGGGGCAGACGATCCCTTCATTCGACCCCGGAGAGGGGCCGAGTGGAGGGACAAAGGGGAAAGGGAGGGCTTCGGCGCTTGGGGGGAACATGTCCCCTCCAGGTGCTGAGGCCCCCTCCTCGCTGGATCCCGGAGAGGGACCCAGCGGGGAGGGTGGGGGCCCGGCGGCTGGGCCGGGGAGTGCCACTGAGGGGCGCCCCTAGAGCCGACTGTGCGTGGACCTCGACTCCTCCTCCGATATGGAGGTGGAGAAGTTGAGGCCCAATTTGAAAAGGAAGGGCCGGGAGGCGGAGCTAAGGGAGTGTTCGGTATCCCTAGCCCCTCTTCCCCCCCAAACAGAAGGGGGGGAAGAGTAAGAAGAAGAAATAGGTGGAGACGAGGAACCCGGGACATGATCCTGGGTCTCTTGTCCCACCCCTAAGCGGGACGGGGGTCTCCCCTCTTGAGAGACCCTTGATCCGCCGGCTCCTCCTCACCCACAAGAAGGCTTGGGGGGACGAGGGAGGTGGGGGGAGGCTGGGGCCGGACTTCGTGTCTGGCCACGGCCCTCTCCCCCGTTTCAGAGAAAGTAGAGGGGAGACGGTGGACCCTGGTCGAGGGGTGGCCATGGCTGCACTGTACTGGGTTCGCTGCCTCCCTTCTTGCGGGACGGGGGCCTTCCCCCCTTGGGAGACCCCTGACCCGTAGTGGTCCCCCCTCCACCCGGAGGATAGTCCTGGAGGAGGGGGGACGAGGGTGAGGGGGAGGCTGGGACTGCCCACAATCGGCGGTCCTGGCTCGAGCGGGCGACTCGGGCCCAGAACCCGCCCCCCGTAACATCCGGGTGGACGCGGGGTGGCGGAGGCCCGCTGCCTCGCAGGCCCGGCCTGTGCCGTCTGCCGCTCTCGGCGGATAGTCTGGGCCGGGGCCTCTTGAAGGTGACGCGTAAGCATCTTGGCAGTGGGCGTGGCGGTAGTAATGGTGCTGATCGTATCCCGCCACGTCCCCGCGTTGCCAGCGGTGGCCCACAGGTGTTTTAGTCGGTAGACCCGGAGCCCCAAGGGGGTCCGGGGAGTCCAACCCGGCGACCCTCCCAGGGGGAGCAGGATACCCATAAAGGGTTTCACCTTTTTTTTTTTTTTTAATACTGGGAAAATCCTTTATGGACATCCCCCCACTCGCGCCACAGTCCTAACCAGACCAAGCGCGGGCTTCGGGCTAGTGCGGGACTCGGTGTCGCGCCATGCTACGTCGAAGCACCATACCCGCTAAAAACCCAGTTCCTTTCTGCCCTTACTCCGGGGGGGGGGGCGGAAACCGTCGTGGAGACATTACCTCCGGTCCCCCCCCCCCCCAAGGGTGGTCCTTTCGGGCCCCATTCCTCAGACTTACACCGCGAGGGGGGCTGTCACCGCCCCAGCGGCCGCGATACGGCGCACCGCCAGAGAGACCCGTCTGGTCCTCCCTCTATACGATGGTTTGAACCGCGTCGATCGAGGGGAGTCGGGGGCTTAGGCCGTCCCCCCCCCTTCCGCTGCATCGGCCATCTCAATCTCTGCTGCGACAGCGGTTGCGGACTGTATCCCCGTGTCAAGTCTGGGGCCACTCTGGCGCGGCTGGCGCTGTGGCAGCGACTGCTCCATCGCCGGATCCGTCCAGCCCATTAAATCGGGCAGAGGCGAGGAAGGCCGCCCAACACAGGTCTTTTTGTCCAACGGGCTGCGCGGGGAGGAGCCCAATGAGGCCTCGTCCTCCGCGCGCCCCGACATTATCTCAGTGTCGGCCGAAGAACGGGCCGGCACCGAGACGCCAGCGGCACTAATTCCGCTGCGCCCCTTCACCCCCCGCGTACGGGATTGGAGAGGTGGGGAGTACACTGGCTCCCGCCGGGGGTTCACCGGCGTACAGCCCGTACCACCAGACCTATGGGTGGCCTTAAGGCCGCGCTCCGCACAGGGCGGACAATGCGGCCTGTTCCTACATGCGGCCACCCCATGACCGGGCTGGCCGCAGTTAAAGCAGCAGCGAGCCCTGTCAGTAGGACAGGGACATCGCTGCTGCACATGTCCCATCGCGAGGCACTTAAAACATCGGGGCGGCCTGCTCTTAAGCAGGACCGCCCGGGCCCTGGCCCATCCCAGTTCAGCCCCCCCGTTCAGCCAGGGGGACGCCGACAGCGGCTGGGGCCTGCACCCATACGGTGCAAAGCCCATTGCGGGACGAACGTATCGCCCCGACACGCACATCTTCAGCCGTAAAGCCGTCCGCAAAATGAGAGACCTTTACTGCGATCTCTTCGGGCGTGACGGACTCATCAAACCCGGTGATACGCAGATCCACTCTCTTCACCGGGTGAGAGATCCGCACGCTCGACCCTACCGGGAATAACTTCCTAAGGCGAGTCGCCATTTGATCTGCCCTCTGCAACGCTTCGGCCCCCGGGATTTCAAGGAGAAGACTTCCAGTGGCCATGCGTCTGGGCCTCACCGTTTTGTTCCCGAACGCTTTAGTGGCGTTCGGGATCTCCGTCCTAGCACGTCGTAAAATCTCGGCGAGACTAGGCGCCCCACCGTCCCCAACCGGAGCCACCGACAGCCCGACAGCCGCGGTCCGGGGGAGACGCCTCCGCAGCGCCGCCCTCTCCTTACGCCGGCTCTTCCTCGGGGGCTGGTTACTAGGCGGTACCCCCACCCCAACCCTCGCAGGTTTGGCCACCTTTTTACCGGCGACCTTACTTACTTCCGCCTTTTTTGCCACGGGGCGCATCGTGGAGGCAGATCTGGCCGGCGTCACGGGGGGCTGCGCCCTCGCCGCAGCGGCACCCCGGACAGGGCGTTGCTATCCCCCCTTTTCTGCCTTCTTTTTCCTAGAGTTGACCCCCGCTTCATCCGTAGCGGTCGCGGTTTTAGCGAGGATCTGCTTCACTGCGCCAGGGGTGGGGGCCATGCATTTAGGCGTAATGGCCCCCTTCTTCTTGGACGTGTTCGCCTTCGTCGCGCTCGTCATGGGGCCCAAGGGTCTCACGAGAGCGCGTGCTGAGGAGACCGCCTTCACAGGGGTGGCGGCATGAGGCGGCTTTGGGCTAAGGAGCCCATCAGCCGTCGACATTTTCCCTTTCCTCCTCCTCTTTCTTTTCTTTTCTCCGGAGGCCGGCGCCGGGGCCGCAACCAAGACACCCTCATCGAGTGCCGGCGCGGACCCCAACCGCCCCTCGAGAGCACCGAGGCGCTTTTCCAGTCCCCGGAGGAACTGGACAATGTCCTGTAGGACTCTCGTAACTTGGGGGTCCGCGGCCGCAAAACGGGCTATGGGAGAGAGGGAGCGATTCTGCTCAACCTCTCCATCCCCGGTCGGACCGGCCGTTTGTACCACCGAGGGCTGCTGAGCGCAGCGTTCCCCCCAACCCTGCAGGTCATTCCAACCCCCCCTGAGTCGAGGGCACGGGACTCGGGGGTGGGGACTCTCCTCTTCTCTCGTGGATACTGCGTTTCGTGCCCCGCTCCGAACGGGGGGAGGGGTCCGTCGCATTTACCTCCGTATTTTTAACCTGCTTCAGCAGGTACTTACGGGAATCCTCCGTCTTGCGCAACTCAGCCCGAAGGCGGCCAAGTTCAGCCTCTCGGATCTGTAGTCGCGATTTCACCTCAACCAGGGCCTCGGACACGGCCTTGTCGGCGCCAAACCGCGAGGTGCGCTGGAACAAAGCCAGGCACGCCTGCCTCGCGACCTTAGCGCCAATCCTCAGGTCGAACGTGACCTGTCCCTTGAGGCTTCTTCTGCTCCTTTCGCGGGCCTTATCGATCCTATTACCCTCTCCAAAGCCTCCAGGGCAACGGTGGCGATGTCCTTGGTGTCGCCGCCGTCCAGTCTGTTTAAGATTTGGTTCCTCCATTGCACTGAGGGCTCCGACCCATCCGACTCGTCAGAGTCTCGTTCCCGGACCTCAACAGGTTCACCGCGCCGTATTCGCCCTCTATCGGCGATGGGCGCGAGATCCACAGGCCTGAGGGGGATAACCTCCCCCTCGAACGCCTTATCAATCATCTCTTGGATAGTGGGAGTCGGGTCGCGGAAGGGCCCCGTGCCGTCCTTCCGCGGTCTCGAGGGGCCGACCTCGAGGGAGCCCCCGACCGCGCCCTTGCTACCTCCTCCTCCGACGTGCATTCATACACGTCTGTCGCGTACTGGCGAGAGGGGCGCGGGGGGGAACCGTCGGAGACCATCTCCACGTCCATTTCCCGCGCACTCTCCTCTCCCGTTACATGCGCAATACGCTTCGACCCGCGCGGGGCCCGTTAAGATCTCGTGTCCGATGATCCTGGGCCTCCGCGGATCCCCGTCGGTATCGTTATTACCTCCCCCCCTCAAAAACGAGGGAGGTGGGGTAAGTGAGGCCGGCTCGTCCCCGAAGGAAGGCCAGACATCCCCCTCATCTTCTCGAACAGGCAGGAAGTTATTCTCTATCACCCCGTGAAAGGCGTCTCGACAGAAACTCTCGCGGTAGGCGGCCCCTGGGCTATCGGCCCCGCCTCTAGGCTCCTCCATCTCCATCCGCGCCATATCTCTGGCCACACTCTGAAGCATCACTCGCTCCAGCGGACCATCGGGGGCAGCGGACCGAAGGAAGAATTTCTTGACTCCTCTTTTAAAGCCTTTCAGCCAGCCCCTAAACATGGTCGATTCACCGAAGTCATAAACCCCCCTAGAGGGGCGGGCGTACCTGTCCTCCACCAAACCGACCGAGCGCTGAAACCGAGCACAGAGGAATGAGCCATCCGGTACCGGGGAGTCGTCCGCGTGACGTAGGTGTCATCCCAGCCGAAAATCGACGGGAGTCACCCCTTATCATCAACAATGACGGGGTCGTCGCTATTCGCTAAGCCGACTAGTGGACTCGTCGGCACCTTTCGCCTTATCTGTCGGTAGGTTCCTAGTTATAAAGAAATCACGCATCATTTTGAATTCATCCCACTACTCGCAGCGGCTCCGCCAGACGGGTGTACCCATACCTCCCCAGAGACATGACTTAGGGAGGGCCCCGAGTTCCCCCAGGGGGCTGGCATATGGCTCGGGCCCCAGGATGGGCATCTGGGGCACTGGCCTCCGGGCCCCTTACACACGCGGGCGAGAACAAGTCCCAACTCCCGCGGTTTTCAGGGGTCCCCACCTCTGATCATGTGGCACCGCCGGCACCGATTTTAACGTGTTTTCCTTCACGGTGAGCCACCGATGCCTCGAGCCATTCCATCGTTTCCGGTGTCCTCGAGAGGACCTGCGGACCCGATGGAGGCTCTAGGGGCACCGGAGGAGCTCCCCCACCACGCCAAGGTGGTCCCACAGTCGGGGGAGATAAAGGGTTTCACCTGCG
>JANQDE010000824.1:21427-36784 GCA_037157785.1 Cephalotes varians
CATTAAGATAAAAGTTTTGCACTTACATTTGTATTTTCATCATAATAAATATTTGTATTTATTGGTGAATTGTTCACATGAAGTTTACAAGAAGAAAGAGCAGATGAATTGACTGTTTCTTGAYTGAATAAAGAATTAGGATTTTGTAAGGAAAGATTATCAATACTATCAGTTTGTGCACACGTTTTTTTCAAAAACAGGAGCAAATCGTAATATTCCCATTTTGGTTTATAAATTTCATCTGTTCCTTTTCCACTACAACGAGCTTTTGACTCTCTTAATTTTCTTTCATTTGCACGAAAAGTACTTTCCATATTTTGAAACCGCTTATGAACCATATCTCCTGTAATAAAGTAAAAGAAAGATATTTTTTGATTAAATTGATAACATGTGTTTCATAGAATGWCAACATTACATAACCTTATTTACCAACTATTCGAGATAAATGTTTTTTTTTTTTATAAAAAATTAAACTTAAAATAATAAATAAATAAACTAATAATGCTTGAGATTCAAATTACTAAACATAAAAATAGATCATTAATTCAAGCACATGGATGGGTGTTAAAAAAATACGATGCATATATTTGCATATAATATGCATATATTTGCTGAATAACTATTGTATTTTTTAACACCCATYCATATGCTTGAATTAATGGTCTATTTTTATGTTTTCCTTATTTTTATTTAAATAATATAAAATAAAATAAGTAAATCAGATCTACCTGTAAAGTTAGGACCTAGAGCTTGCGCTATTTGATCCCAATGCATTCGCTTTAAGTCAGTTCGGCGGTATTCTTCTAGAGTAGTATTCCACAATATAGGACGTTGTTTCACCATTTCGATGAATATACATTCAATATCTTTTGTGAAACGATCACTTTTTGGACCCATTATGACAGTATGTATGTACATACTTTTTATCCTGGCGCTGATCCATAACAGATCACGTGATCGAAACTCAGYAGTTTATTGGCTCGGATCGTGGATTCGGATCGTAAAAATAGGAAGCCACCTATTTTACGATCTGCAATCCGAATCCGAAGCTGCTTCGTTCTGATTGGCTAAATTCTGATCCGCGATCCGCAATCGCGATCCAATTCGCGTCCGTAATACGTAGTGTGACACGGGCTTAACGCATTCTATCGTCGTATCCAATTCCCTTTCATTTGGAGGATTTCCTCGTAAAAGTGTGTATTCCTAAAGACGGGAATTCTACTCCCGGGCGTAACAATATAATAAAACTTTTATTATACTCGATTACACAGCGTATTTATTACGGTGTTATAATATTCACGGACAGCGCTTCCGCTGTCTGCCCGAACCGATTATCGCGTATAACAGAATGACAGCATTCGTGCTGCCTGGCCGAACTGACTTCGATCCTGCCTCTGTCCTCCTGGTTTTTATTGTGATCGATTTCGGCAAGGATCGGAGTCAGCGTTCTTAATTAGGTTGCTGCGGTCGTATTCCTTAAACCGACTGCGCAACCGGGTGGCGTGATTGCCAATCGCTATCGTAAAGAGTGTTACGAGGCCAAATGTTTTATCTGAGTTAAATCTTCTTTTATTATATTGTTTTAATGTTTAATATTTCTTAATAGTATTTTTGGCCTCCTAACAATTTATATATATTATTATATATTATACAGGGTGAATTTTAATAAGTGGATCAACGTTTTACCATAGGAGATGAGTAACGACTGTAACTGTAATCAACTAAACGTTCCATAGATGACAGCTGCTTGGGTCGACCGTGTGCACTGAATGCCCGAGTGTGATGTACAGTCAAGTTCTAAAGTATGAATAGTAAAACGAGTAAAACGTTGATCCACTTATTAAAATTCACCCTGTATATATTATATATTAAAATATATTAAAATTTCAACTAGATCTTGAACATTTTTTCATACAAATTGATTCAAATCAATCAGACTGTTCCGAGGAAATGATGGATATCACTAATCAAGTTTCATCAAAAAACATTCTTCCTCCGAAGAACGCTACCGCTGCCAATCTTCTGAAGGTAAAAAATATCGCCGCCGATCTTCCGAAGAATACCGCCGCCGCCGATCTTCCGAAGGATATCACTGCCGCCGTCCCTTCGAAAAGTGATGACACCTCTTCCCCTTCCAACACTTCTTCAAATCCACGTAAGTTATAAATCATTCCCAAATTATTATTTTATCTTATCCAGGAGTTATACACATTGYTATTTACATATATTAATATTTATTTACTTTTTGTATTACAATAGGGAAACAAAGAGGAACCAAAGGAGGAAGAAGACACAATCCCTCAAATTATTTCCATTTTTTATTCCATATGGCAGAAGACTATAATAAATTTTATAAACAAGGAAAAGGAGGCGGAAGAGGAAGAGGAAGAGGAAGAGAAAGCAATAGAGGAAGAGGAGGAAATTAATGTAAAAAAATCAATTAATATGTCAATACAATTTTATAAATCGATGTTCGTTTTAATGAAACTAGCCGAAGTAATTGTGTCTTGCATAAATATATTTCAAACGAATGATAATTTTGTATTAACTATGGCAGCAATAAATGGAATGCTAGTTTCACATTAAGGCGAATATCGATTATTTCGAAGAACTATTTAAACTCGACGAAAAAATTTTATATTAAAAATTACTATATACGATAGTAGCCGCGAACCATGAAGGAATTATACAAATTTTGATTATGTTTTACACATATGAAACATAGTAAAATTTTTCGGCGACTTCATAGTCCGCGGTTACTATCGTACATAGTAACGATTTAAATTGTAATAAATATAATTTGTTTTCTCCTAGGATTCTGGTAATTATAAATTGAGATGAGATACCGAGGAGGAAATGGCCAAGATTAATACGTTCGAGACGGCCAAGATTAAAATGTTCGAGACATTCGGTTAATGGTTAATAATGTAATAGTTAATAATGGTTAATAGTTAATGTATACCATATTAATGTTAACGTTAAATGTTTCTGAATAAAAAATATAAAAAACAGACTTCAAAAACTTTACGATTTGTATCCGACAATTGTAACAATAAAGAATTCTCTCTTCCAAAACAAAGTATTTACTCTTTCGTCTTTTCTCTTTACTGTTTCACCTAAACTAACCATTTCTTAGTCAATATCGAAGAAATGATAAAGGAATCTCTCTATAGTTTAAACATAAAGTGAAATATATAAGTTGGTTAAATACACATTAAAACAGAATGAATCAGAAAGTGTGTTGAATACTTCGTGTACTAATAAACTTACAATTTACTCCGATACACTTCCAGGAGTATAACAAACATCTTTTATGGTGACGACAGACATTCATTCCATTCCGTTCCATATAATATAATACTCTCGTGTGATTTCTGCACTAAAATTTTCTTGAAAAACTTGCTTGATGAATATACAAGTCCAAATATGAAATAAACAATTTTTTAAGGAGCTCAAACCAAAATAAAAATTATGCATTCATTCAAATCGATTAAAGATATTTATTCATTTCTTATAAATACGAAAAAATTATATTTCGTTTCATGTAATACTTTCATGCGATATTTGCACTGAAATATTCTTCTGAAAACTTGCAATGAATGTACAAGTCTAATAAATATGAAATGAACAAGTTTTTAAGGAACTCAAACCGAAATGAATTATATATTCATTCAAACCGTTTAAAAGTGTTTATTCATTTCTTATAAATACGAAAAAATTCATGCCCGTATTCATATTCATTATTCATTCATTTATTGAAATATTGAATATACAATATTTATCGGACACACTATCATACCAATCAAACGCGAGTAGGCGAGCACTTCAGCGCTCCAGTAAATAGGCGAACTTCAGCGTTCCAGTAAATAGGCAAACGCTGCAATAGCTAAGCGAGTGCCATCTAACGTAAAAAATATGAAAAGGAGAACAAAATTTGGACGACGACGTATCTTAAATGAAAATTTCGCATTTCGGACTTTGTATCACGATATCTCTGTTTGTAGGATACGTAGAGAAAAAATAAAAACATATTTGTTATATAAATCAAACCCAAGCTATCGATTGAGACTACTCAGAACTTGATCGGTTTAACCGTTTCTGAGATCTGATAATCTCGGATGCTCGCAAGTCGAGCGTTCGCGTAAATAACACGGTACGTCTCGCACGCAACTCGCGCTGCGCATTCACTTGGCGCGAGACACTACCGTGTCTCTTGATATTGTTTTATATGCACAGTATAATTGAGTTATAAATTTGCTATATACTTTTGTTACTGAGAACATGGCAACATCTTCTCATAATATAAATATAACACATACTCGGGAAAAAATTTTGGATAAAGTTCCGAAAGCGACAACCCTCCGATTTTATTATCGATTCGTATATTACTGTATTTTGGTGCGCTGATTATGAATATGATAATGATAATCGCCGATAATTCCATTTTCAAGGTTAAAATTTCAAAACACTCAAAAATTTTCATTTTTTAAATATTATTTTGATAAATATTGACCTAAGAAAGAAATGCTTCAAATAAAAGTTGTTGCTTTTGAGAAAATACATCTTTTGTGTTCTATGCATTTTTTGCATAGAACCAATATTTTTCCAAAAAAATACGATAATAGAAAATCTCACTAGCCTAACCTATATTTCTTCGTTCTCAGCCGAATCCAGAATCAATAAAAACAGAACGAAACACTCCATTTTTTTTATTAAAAAAAATATGCTAACACAACCCTAACACTTAGATTTCAATTAAACTTCGCTTTGTGGAAAGTTGCAGATGACGTTCAATTGAACACAATTCAATTAGATACGAGCCATTCCCAGCACTTGAACAGTAAAAAATCTCCACACACTGATTGCTGTAAGTGGCTGTATGCAATTGTACCATGTTCAAATGAACCACTCCTGAAAGTTGCAAACCCATGTGGAACCTCGCTTCGCGTTGTAAAGTGTATGCGTGGAAACAGTATGTTCCACCTCCCCTGCGGGGGGGTTTCGCTATCCAAAAACTAGACACATAGGTTTGCGTGGAACCTCGCTTTGTGTGGAAAGTTGCAAAACCCTTTTATCACGCTCTTATCGTTGACTCCGGACTGAGAACGAAAAAACAAATTAAACTAGTTATCTCCAATTATCTCATTTTTTTTCAAAAAATATTGATTCTATATAAAAAATGCATAGAACACAAAAGATGTATTTTCTCAAAAGCAACAACTTTTATTTGAAGCATTTCTTTCTTACATCAATATTTATCAAAATATTTAATATTTAAAAAATGAAAATTTTTGAGTTTTTTGAAGTTTTAACCTTGAAAATGGCCTTATCGGCGATTATCATTACCATATTCATAATCAGCGCACCAAAATACAGTAATATACTAATCAATAATAAAATCGGAGGATTGTCGCTTTCGGAACTGTACCCAAAATTTTTTACATATAATTAGACAAAAATAATTATATCTAATTATACAAAATTAGATGCCGATTTTGGCCATATATAAATAGATATGCCTATGTGTAAATAGATATACCTTGCGACCGTACTCACGAGCACGGGCAACCTTCACCGGCTGGTCCGAGCCTTGCCCGCTGCGTTCTCTCCGTTATATGACATGGAGTCGCTAATATCGAGGATCAAGCTCCGTAGATTGGGCGCCAGGTACGAGAGAGCGTACCCCTCTTTCGTTCTTAACAAAACGGAATCTCATAATCTTTTCGCGCGGGCGTTACGGACGTCGGTGACGCGGGAATCCGGCTACTCGGCCTCTAAGGAGGCACGGGACGCGGTTCGTACGAGCGGTAGGAAGAGGAGGGCGAGAGACCGGCGTAATAAAAGACACCGATAACAATAAAAGATTAACAATTATATTTACTGAAATCAACGTAACAATGTTGGTGAGCGCATTCGGCGGGATCTCGGCGGCAAGGTACGGCGTTTCGAGACGTCCCCGAACCTCGCGATTACTCTTACGAACCTCACAAGACTCTGGCACGCAAGGTGCTCTCGCAATTGTCCACGCAGTAGCCGATGCTCTAGGACAGGAAGTACTCAATTACGCGATGCCTTATTAATTTCGGGACGTAAGTCCCGCTCATTCGGTCCCTACGATTTCAAACATTAATTATGGATGCGACTACGAATAGGAGAATCCAGTTCTCCTCGACTCAAACACGAAGTTACGGAATGTTACAAAAACAAAAGACGAAACGGAAATGTACAAGACACCGGAAGACGGCACGCATTGACTCAGCTGCAGACGGGCGAGCTAAACTCTAATTCTCCCGACAAAAGGGAATGCGCAAAAGATATCTCGCCGGGCGGACTACGCGACCGAACGCGAGACTCTATGCCACGTCGGCGACCGCGGACGCTCTAACCGTACAACGTGATTCGCAGTCCACCCCGCAAGCACAACCGGTGGCCGCACAAAGATAAACCACGCTCGCCTCACCGATGATGTCCTTGCCCTCGGTAGATGGTCCCGTGACCGCCTCGATGCTCCGGGTCCTCGACCCTGGATGCCCTCGACACCCTCGGAATTGCAGTCGGCTGGGCTTCCACGTTCCCCCGCACGGGCACTTCGTCACGCTATCGTCACAGCACGAGTGCCGACCGGTGCACCCGCGGGAGACACGCAAGCATCGCCGCTCCCCTCAAAGGGGATGTCATGTGATTTCCTTATTGGCTAGGCCCTTTCTCGCGCGTCGCGACTAATCGCGCGTTACCGCGTCCCTCGCGGGTCCCACGACGCCGAGGCGCCAGATTCAAGTTCCGGCAGGGGCGTCTCCGATGATTGGGAGGGCCCTTTTTCTTGGTCTCTCGGGCCGATATGCGGGCCCTCGCTCCTTCTGCGGGGCAACGCTGCTCCCCGGCGTCTCCCTTAAGCCCGGGTGCTTAGGCCGCGGGTCCGGCATGGCCTGACTGCCTCTCGGAATCCCTGCAAGTTATAACAGCGGCAACTTCGGCTCCATCAGGAATTAAATCAGGTTAGATCTAAAATGATACGACCTGCGCGCTCCCGCTCCGTGGGCGATGCGGGCTGGCGGCTCCTCATAGTGGTGTTGCTCCTCTTCCTGGTATGGTGGAGGCGGCGAGAAATATACAGTGTGATGGGTCGGGCCACCCGTTGCTTAATCTATCGCACTCGCAAAAACTAAATAGCCTCAGAAATAATACAAGGAAAAGGTATCGCAACACAGAAAAAAAATAGCGCTCTTCTCGGAAGCGCTCGCAGTATCTCGCCCGTCCCAGTGCGGGAGGACGAAGAAGCCAGGTGCCCCGTGATTATTCTGCGATTATGTGTGACGGACGTCCAAGGAGGAAACGTCACGTCACAACCTATACATAAATAGATATGCTTATATATAAATAAATATAAGTATATACATTTATACATTATTATATAAAGATATATATATGTATATTATATATTTCTTTTTCCCCCTGCGTAATAAATATAGATTTTTTTGTGTTATTGTTGTTTATTATTTTTTACTTATATAAAAACTGCATCACAGTTCAAATTTTTATCTTATATTTAATTAGGTACAATATATTATTACAATCGCGCTCTTATACATTGTGACGTGACGTATGGAAACCGCCTGTTACCGAGATCTCTAGATTCCCTGGTGGAGGCGGAAGAAGCACCTGCGTTCTCTCGATTCGGGGTGGCGAACATTTACGTGCGTTTCCAACTTTTCGCGGTATCTTTTTTTTGTATAAATTTTGCTCTGATTAAGAGACCTGCGAGCGTTTAGAACTAAGCGATTGGTGGCTATTTTTCAAAATCTGTGTGTGCGACGTCTTTACCGACGTGCCGGCCATCCGAAAAAACCTCCGAGGTGGACGACAACAATCAAGAAGACAACGGGACTTTCGAGGGGCCGCGGAGAGAGCAGGTTGTATTACTTTTAATTTTATACTCGCTTCTGTGGAACTATTGTTGCCACCGTTGCATCTTTGCAGGAGAATAAGACTTTCAGTCGCCGGAAGCGACCTACAAGGGGCAGTCGGCCCGCAAATCACCTGAGAAGCGAAGGCTCTTTACTGGATGCCATAGAGAGTCCGTGGAACGCCGGCCAGGAGCAGATACGGACGGTGACCCCGCGAAAGGCGATAGTATCCAATTTACGCGCCGCAGGACGCACGGCTGTCGCGGATTCGCGCTATTCGCCCGAGTCGCGCTAGAAGGACCTTAGCCAATGCGGAAGCGAGACAACCCCTCGCTGAGTGGAATGAGGATTGCCTGCGACTCTCCTGTGGGAGCCCAGATCGGCACTTGTGTTGTAGCCACGATCGAAAGTGCTCCGAGGCGATCAGCGAGGCGAGATTCGAGAGAGAGCAGGAAGTTACCGCGGAAGACGAAAAATAGCGAGAGCACGATGGCGACTGAGAGGCTAGGAAGGAGGCCGAGAAACGCGATATCGAGGGCGAGGAGGAGGCCACCGTTGATGAGACAAGCTTTTGTGTACAGCCAATCGACACTATCGGATGGATCGCAAGCGGTAATTACGGGTAGTAGCATGCTGCCGCTCTTAACGGCTTTGATACGTTTCCGACCGTGTCATCCATGCGATATGAGAAGTCTTATAGAGAGTCGCGGATAAAACATCAGCTACAGCCAAGTCATGCGTATGTGTCGTCGTGTCTTTTTCGGAGAATCGAGTTGTATAGAGATTTGTACGTTAACTGTCGAGCCTTTTAGTATTGTATAGAGTCCTCCGCCAAGAATTTAGTTCTATTGTCTCTGTGAGAGTGTGAGAGTGCTCGCATTCGAGTGTCGTTAATGATCGTTCCCATGGATTATTGTATACGTGAATTCCTAGCAGATCCGGTAGCGAAGGACTGTCGAGAAGCGAAGCCTCTTCATTACACGAAATCGTGTAGCGTTCCTTATTTTTGTCGCGAGCCAGCCTTGATTCTGACACCGCTGCTCTATGACTAGCGAACTTTCTGTATACTACCGACGTGACGTAGTGCGATATCTCTTTATGAAAAATATATCTGTTATTTTTTTATTGTTAAATGAGCGTAATTCTTCTCTCTTCTCCCTCTCGCCGTTCCCTGTCTTTTGTCGCAGCGACCTATCCCCTCTTGAGAAACTGAGCGGTAGGTTTACCCGCCGTCGGCACTCGTGTGATTGCTAATTAATTTAAAGGAATGTCGGGGAGAACATTTTGGGAAAGAGTGGTACGCTCTCTCGTGCCTGGCGCCCAACTACAGTTTTAGCGTTGTGTAGCGATATCGAAACACGTCTCCCCGCACAGTAAAAGTCGAGCTGTGTTAAATGTGCACGACAAAGATTGCTCGTTACTCGCAACATATACGTACGTACTTGTACAAAACATGCTTATATACCTATATATATAATACTGTTACGCCTGGGAGTAGAATTCCCGTCTTTAGGAATAACACACACTCGCACACTCGCGAACGCGACGCTAGCGGAGCAAAAGAACACAACATCGAATAACTTAACACAAGGGTCTTTATTCCAATAAAATATAGCTTAGAACCGAGCACGACCGACAGCTCGATCCAAATTTATTTACAAACATTCGCGACTCTCGTCGCCTGGCAACAGGAACACCGATCTYCATATTCCGTTCGGCGTTCGGCAATCAAAGCAGTATACAGGGTCGGGCGTAACACTGCCCCCACTCTTTCAAATGATTGTCGTCCCGACAATCGTTGCAGAAACAATGCCGGTGGCTCCAAGACGACTTCCTTGCCCTACCCTGCGTTGCAGCGACAGGTTACCGGGCATCGTCGAGAAGAGTTGGATCGCAGATCCTCTTGACTCTTCTCTTGAGCCTTGCGCACTTGTTTCTTCTTTCTTCGGACTTGGGGAGGGAAATTAACTTTCCCAAGGTACCTCGTCCCAAGTCCCTACCTCGGCATTTGCCCAACGTCCCGCAGAAAAACCTGGATCAAAAACCACGAGCGAGGTAATCTTCTTAAAAAAAAACTGTACGTGTTCTATTTTTTTCTTCGTGAACGCCGAATCCTCGGTGATTCCCCTCTTTCCAAAGTGGACGACGACAACGCCGATCCGCTTCACAACTCCTTTGAGTCCGCACTCTGTAACTTTAAAACAATTAAGCGTAGACTGTGTTAACAACAAATATTCAAGATTGATACAGTTTTTTAATTCAATTTTTTTCAAAAGAACCTTTTAATTTATTTTTCTTTCTACAAAACTTGCTAACCTATCCGCGTGAACAATTTTATTTTTGCTCCGGTTCAACCTGCAAATACAATAAACTACGTCATTGAGTTTTTAACAATAAAATAAGGGCCCTCCCAACTACTCTGTAACTTAAGGGCTCTCCCTTTTTTTCTTCGAAGATTATAGAACCACACTTTTTGTTCAACGTCAAATTGTATTTTCCTAGCTTTTTAAGCTAGGAAAATACAATTTGACGTTGGACAAAAAGTGTGGTTCTATAATCTTCGTACCAAGTTTTGGTTTGAGAAGATTTTATATCCATTCGTTTCCTAATGACTTCATGTAAATCTTCTAATTTTTTCCTAACACGACTAACACAATCTATCGTCGTATCCAATTCCTTTTCACTTGGAGGATTTCCTCGTAAAAGATCCATTGGAAGCCTAAGAYCSCGTGCAAGATAAAGTTCTGCTRGAGTTACTCYAGYCGTTTCATGTTTGGAAGATCTATATGCTAACAAACACATGGGAATCCAACGATCCCAATCTTTCTGATTTTCAGATATAAATTTAGATAAATAATTTAAAATTGTTTGATGTTGCCGTTCCACTTGGCCGTCAGATTGCGTATGAAGAGCAGAAGCTCTGGTCTTCTTTATTTCAATTTCGCATGACAACTCACGAAAAACTCGTGATTCGAAATTTCTCCCTTGATCCGTGTGAACCTGTTGGATAGTGAGTATATTTATATTCATATAGAACAGCTAATCCCCTCTATCGGAGGAATTGATATTATAGTTTTGGGAACGCTCTTAGTATATAAGAATAAGAAGAAGAAGAAATGGAAGATACGTTGCATTACGTTAAGCTCGTGCGATCAATTCGTTCATTTAGTTCTGGATGTAATATCGTATATTTGTTCTTGTATTTTAATAAGACATTAAAAAGGTGATTAATATAGAAACAGTCTAGTTCATGTGTGTGTCTCTTCATGGTAGCAGAGTCTTTGGTTCTTTGATGTGCGGAGAATACGAGTCCGACCAATCATTGAGGTTAAATAAAAAAAAAAAAAAGAAAGATCTAGAAAGTTTTCCTTTTCGAGATAGTATATATACGGACGAAGAAGGAATATAACTGAGAAGATTCTAAGACATTAAAAAAGATGGCGTACGCAAAATGTGATGAAATAATAATGCCGATATTTGACGGGTCGGATTATAACAATTGGAAAATACGAATTATAAAGTTCTTACAATTCAAGAAGTGCAGATTGGCAATAGAAAGGGAAATGTTACCATCAGATAATAGAGAGATCTGGGAGGAAATGGACGTTAAGGCAACGAATTATATATACAGTGCCATCTCAAACAAACAATTAGAATATGTGAGCAATCTAGACTCGGCGTATAAAGTAATTAAGAAATTCGATGAAATGTATCTGGAAAAATCTACGGCACTACAAATTGTGTGTAGGAACAGCTTAGAATCCATAAAGCTTAAAAACTATCCAGAAGTAACGAATTTCTTTGATGATTTTGAAAAGTCAGTGAATGATCTTAAGGCAGCTGGTGCTTCAATTACAGAACAGGAAAAATTGAATTATATGCTTAGATCATTACCAAGGAATTACAGCCATATCGGAGATTTAATTGATGTTTTGCCTGAAAAGGATAGAACGATTGATTATCTGAAAAGTAAGATAAAATTAAAGGCAATAGAGGAGAAGACGAAGGTGGAGAAARATGAAGAAATAGGAGGGAAGACAAACGTATTTACAGCTGTGGATCAAAATAAAACAGGAAATAAATCACAAGGAACATGCTATAATTGCGGGAAACAAGGACATTTTCGTAAGGATTGCCGCCAAGGAAATATGTATAATAACCGTGGAAATCATGGATATCGTGGACGGGGACAACAACCACGGGGTCGTGGAAAAAATCAGAGCTACCGAGGATTTCAACAACCCAACAAGATAAACTATAATGGAGGACGTGAAGRAAATTGTTTTATGRTGAAGACGGCAGAGTCGATGGATATAATCGGACCGGAAAAGGAAGGAATTAATTGGATCCTAGACAGTGGTTGCACCAATCACATCGTGAATCAGGACAAATACTTTAATAGGTGCGTAATATTGAAAGAACCTATAAAAGTTAGAGTAGGAGATGGACGCATGTTAGAAGCCACGAAAATTGGTAATATAGAAACTTACTTCACAGTTAATAGTAGAGACATTCAAGTCACATTAAAGAATGTATTTTACGTAAAGCAAATGAAGGAGAACTTGATCAGCTATTCAAGTATAATGAAAAAAAATAAAGTAGTATCAACAGGAAATGTCACAAAGATTTATAACAGATATAATGAATGTATAGCAGTAGCCGTGAAAAATAAAAATTTGTTAACTATGAAGAGCTACATTAACAAGCAAGATGATAACGTATGTGTCAATTTAACAACAAAACACAAGGGATTTACACAGAAAGAGAAATGGCATCGCATATTAGGTCACACAAACTTTAATTGTTTAAATAAAATGTGCAAGAATAATTTACTGGATGGAATACCAGAGGATTTAGGAACTGAGTATCTTAAATGTGCAATCTGTATCCAAAATAAGATGCATAATATGCCGTTCGAAAATAAGAGGACTAAAGCTACGGATATACTGGAGATTATACACACGGACGTTAATGGGCCACATATGACTACTGGTTATAAAGGAGAGAAGTATTTTGTATCTTTTATAGATGACTATAGCAAATTGTGCAAGGTTTACTGCATAAGTTCCAAGAATCAAGTATATGATTGTCTTGTTCAATACATCAATGAGATCGAAAACTTAACTGGAAAAAGAATTAAAAAGGTTAGGTGTGATAATGGAAGAGAGTACCTGAATTCAAAATTTTATCAATTTGCAAGAGAAAAGGGAATACAAATAAATACATGCCCACCGTATGTTCATGAACTCAATGGGACAGCGGAACGATTCAATAGATCTATTATGGACATGGCTAGATGCTTGATGGCAGAAGCAAAAGTAAAAAGAATTTTCTGGCCTGAATGTGTAATAGCTGCAGCATATTTAAAGAATAGAATTCTCGCAAATACAGAAGAAAAGAAAACTCCATACGAAATATTTTTTAAGAAGAAACCAAATGTGAGAAATTTGAGACTTTATGGAAGCAAAGTTTTTGTTCGCATACCAGAACAAAAGAGGCAATCGAAATGGGACAAGAAGGCAGAGTTAGGTGTTTTACTAGGCTATACGGATGTTGGCTATCGAGTCTTGGTAGATGATAAARTAATGGTGACAAGACATGTAGATATCATAGAAGAGGATACAAGATGTATTGGTTTTGAAGATACTGAGGACAAGGAAAGCAAAATTGAAAACAGGAATGAACAAAAGGGAGAAAATGACACCGTAAAAGAAGAAGAAGTAGAGGAAACGGACGAGACAGAAGACGAGGAAGGAGTACAAATGCCAAGAAGATCTTCTAGAGTGTCTAGACCCCCAACGAGATACCATGACGAATATATCTATGCAAATTATTGYAGTATAAATGTTCCAACTACTTATCAGGAAGCTGTATCATGCAATGAGGCTGAACAATGGCAAGCAGCGATGGACAGAGAGATCAAGAGCATAAATGAAAACAATACCTGGGAATTGGTAAACAAACCTGAAAAAGAAATACTGGATGTGAAATGGGTATACTCCAAGAAGAATGGAAATATTTACAAGGCAAGATTAGTCGTCAGAGGGTTTCAACAGCGAGAAGAGGTAGAAAACATATATTCACCAGTTTTTAAGATGCAGACTTTAAAGGTATTACTAGCGTATTGTTGCCAAGAAAATTTAGAAATTGAACAAATGGATGTGGAAACTGCTTTTCTAAATGGGAAAATAACTTCGGAAATTTATGTTAATCAACCAAAAGGGTTTTATAAGAATAATGATAAAGTTTATAAACTTCGTAAGGCTTTATATGGTTTAAAGGGTAGTCCAAGGATTTGGTATGATTGTTTCAATGAATATGTAAAATGTTTAGGTTTTGAAAGATGCAATTATGATTACTGTCTTTATTCTAAAGTAGATAATGAAGGTTTAATTTTTATTTTACTGTTTGTCGATGATTTATTAATATGCAGTAAAAGTACAGAAAAGATAGCGAAAGTAAAAGCAAAGTTAAAGAAAAGATTTAAAATGAAAGACATGGGAAAAGTTAAGAGTTATATAGGAATAGAAATTAAAGTAAAAAGATTAGATAAAACAGTATTAACACTTACTCAAGAAGAGTACATAACGTCGCTAGCTAATAGATATAAGATTATAAAGTCTAAGTTATATGACACCCCAATGGAAACTAAACTTAAGTTAGAACCTGCGAAAGAGATCAATCCTGATATTATGTATCGTAATTTAATAGGAGCTTTATTGTATATTGCCTTAGGGACAAGGCCAGATGTTGCGTTTAGTGTTAACTATTTAAGTCGATACCAAAATTGTTACGACGAAACACATTTTAAATATGCTTTGAGGGTTTTAAAATATTTGTATTTAACCAGAAGTTTTAAGCTAACATACTATAAAAATGACACTGCGGAAATACTAGATAGTTTTGTAGATGCTGATTGGGCAGGAGACGCAGTAGATCGTAAATCTACATCTGGATATGTCATTCGCTTATTTGGAAATGTTGTTTTCTGGAAATCTAAGAAACAAAGTAGCATAACAAAATCTTCAACCTCAGCGGAGTATGTAGCACTATCTGAAGTTGTGACTGAGATAAACGCGATTCGCGAAATGATTAAATCGTTCAATCTAGAATGTAAAAAACCAACTAAAGTATACGAAGATAACAAAGGAGCTGTGATAATAGCTAGAAACGGTAATTTTACGAAAAACTCCAAACACATAGAAGTGCAATATCACTACGTACATGAAAATTACTTAAATAGAACCATAGATGTCGTGAAAATCAAAACGGACGACAATATGGCGGATATCTTTACCAAAGCCCTAGATAAGCGAACATTTGAGAAATTTCGGGACATGTTAAAATTAAGAATATAAATGTAAGGAGGCGTGTTGGATAGTGAGTATATTTATATTCATATAGAACAGCTAATCCCCTCTATCGGAGGAATTGATATTATAGTTTTGGGAAC
>JANQDE010000825.1:6630-35755 GCA_037157785.1 Cephalotes varians
CGCACGCACGCACGCACGCACGCACGCACGCACGCACGCACGCACGCACGCACGCACGCACGCACGCACGCACGCACACACACTCATACACCTACACTCAGTGTGTGCGTGCGTGCGTGCGTGCGTGCGTGCGTGCGTGCGTGCGTGTGTGTGTGTGTGTACAAACGAGTCATTCCGAGAGAATGAATTTCTCGTTAATTATTTGTAAACTAATTATATTATATTGAATAAATCTTAAATGTTAGTAGAATTGTTCACGATTTTTGTAGTTAACCACCTCGCCCATCTTTTCCTTGCTTTCAAGGATCGCACGTGGTCTAGTCCCGAGTTCAAGGGACTAGGTTTAAGTTCCTAGGATTAAGTTCCTTGACTCGAATTAGGACCGACGATCGCACTGCTCTCGGAAAAAGGCATTATAGTGTCCTTTCATTGATCCATATTCCAGAGTCATAAAAGTGCGTTCAACTCGCGCCTCTGTGCGTATACTTGCGAGATACAGTTACTGAATACGTCCTTCCATACCTCCTCCTTCTCTTTCCTTCCAATTTATACAAACAAAACCTTTGGAATTTGAATGTAACAGGACATATCTTTAATAAATTGTGTTTGCACAGGTCGATCTATTATTTATTATTTAATAAATTTATATTATAAAAAAATTATGAAAATTTATATAAATAAAAAAATGTATAAAAATAAAATTTAAAACTTATGTTTAAAAATTATGTTATTAAATATATGTTTAGAAATTAGTGTAAACACAACATAAATTATAAGAGCGTAAGAGGACAAAAATAATATTAAAAAATAAACTTAAGAATAAAAAAAAACGGAAATTTTTATATATCTAAAGAAAAACAATAAAAACCATTATTACCATTAAACTATTGTAATATACAGGATATTCGAAAAAAGGGACCTCCCCTATGATCTCCAAAACTACGCACTTTCTGAGAAAATGATCCGAATAAAAGTTATGGGTGTCATAAAGAACTAGCCTTTGGTGATCTTGAATTTGACTTTAAGGATTTAAAGCTCAACATTGAATTTTTAAATGGAAACCCTTTTTTGATCCCGGATTTGAAAAGGGCGGGAAATTTTACGTTCAAATATGTTGTCATGTCAGTAATCAAAGTAACCTCTAGGGGCCATTTGAAGGTTAAATTAGTAACAGTTAAGAAGCACAGTAGTGTCTCGGCGCCAAGTTACGAGCGGCGGGGCAGAGCCGACACAGCAGTGTCACTTATACGCGAAAGTCGCATTGACAGATCCTTCGATTATCGGACCTCAATAACGATTGAATCGATTAAATTTTAAATAGATTCAATAAATAGCTTGGGTTTAATTTAGATAAGAAAAGTGTTTCCACTTTTTATTTACGTAACTCCCGAGCGGATATATTGTGATGTAAAGTCTGAAAGTGAAATTTCTGATTTAAGAAACGTCGTCATTGTCATTATCGTCGTCGTCACCTGGCCAGTGGTGGAGAAATGTACTGTTTGTGTTTTTGATGTAAGATGGTACTAATCAATCACGTAGAGTGGACAAAGACGTGCGCCTTATGTAAGGGTGAATTTCCATTAAGCGCGTCATATGGGACTTGCGTTAAATGTACAACAGAATATATTTTGTAAGTGTTCGTGAAAACGGTGAAAGAAGTGATGAATGATAAAGCCCATGGCACATACAAAATCGTAAGGCAGTAAAACATAAGTAGTAACGAATTGACCAATCACAGTTAAGAATTGATTTAAGACGCGTCGTCATTGTCATTATCGTCGTCGTCGCCTGGCCAGTAGTGGGGAAATGTACTGTTTGTGTTTTTTATGTAAGATGGCACATTGATCGATGTATATCCTTTACTAAAGACTGGACATTTGCTCTAAATAGCGATGATAAATCGATAAATCGATTCCATCGATTGTTGTCGATTTCTGGCTAATTCCGTAAAGCGCATATGCGCGCATTTGTCTGTAGTTCATGTCACGTATATTGTAACAAAATGCGCGCATATGCGCTTTACGGAATCCAGTTTTCATGATCGTTTTCGTGATCGTTATACTTCATTATAGATTATACTCGTCATTCGTGACGCCAAGTGATACGTGTGTTACATGGAGAGATAGCTTTGTAATTATTTCATGTACGATTCATTCTTCAGGAGATACATTGATACACATCATTATTTCACACATACATACGCACTCACACACACCACGCGCGCGCGTGCACACACATACACACACGCACACACATACACACCATTATTTGTACATTATTAATTCATCAATACCAGTAATATCATTTTAAATTTAGAGTACAAGTATGTTTAATATTTCGATCCAAAAGAATGTAACGGTCTGACTTTTTGCTCGCGCGTGCGAAAGTCCGGGATCGGATTTAGCTCGTTGGACGCCAGGAGAAAATAAAGAAACGTGGTTTTGGTTTTAACAAAAGAAACAGTGATGGTTTATTCTTTAAACAACATATTTACACAGGCAGAGTTTAGTCTTTAAGCTTCGTGATTTATCGAGAGGCTGGTTTAATAGCGGCGTGTACGCGGTGTCCTGAGCGGACATGCAAAGCGCAGAGTTTCGTGCGAGCGGAGTCGGTACGCTATAACCGGCGTGCGATTGTGCGAAAGCGGGCAGGGCGTGAGGCACATTACATGCCTTAAGCAAGCGGTCGAAACAACAGTTTATTGCATTATGATACAGATTATATACATAGTCTATTTAGAGTTGGTCGCGTAAGGCAGGAAGCGATTTACGCGGATTGAGCCGCTATTGCGGAACGCGAGCGTGAGCTAAATCTTGTGCCGCGAGAGGCCGACGCGGCCGTGATTCGTGGCGGCTGGCGCGCACGTGGAGATGCGACGTCAGACTTCGTGACAGTGCGGATCGGAGGCCCGTGTTGGGCCGTGCGAGGCGCGTGGATTGATTCGCGAGTTTGATCGGGCGCGTGTCGCGATGCGCGGCTTTCAAAGCGGGCGTAGATTCCTCCTGGCGAGTTGCGGAGGCAGAGCCAAAAACACCCGAACTCTAAGAAAGGACAAAGGCTCAGAACGCCCGAGCCTTATGTTGAACGGAAGCAAAGCCGGGAACGCCCGAATTCTACGACAGGATGAAGGCCGAGAACGCCCGAGCCTTAGATTGAACGGAGGCAGAGCCGAGAACGCCCGAACTCTGCGAAAGGATGAAGGCCGAGAACGCCCGAGTCTTCAGTGAGCGGATTCAAAAGCCGAGAACACCCGTGCTTTTGATATCGGGAATAAAGAGCCGAGAACACCCGTACTCTTTATGGATCAGGCTGTAGCCGAGAATACCCGTGCTAGCAGCTCGATGGATCGGATCTGGTCCTGATTGCTCCGTGCCGGGCCGTTTTATACTCGCGGCTACGGAGTGGTGGCCGCGCAAAGCGGCGGTTATCGAACGCGTGGCGCGGGACGCGCGGCGTGTGGCGCGAACGCTAGGCGCGGAGCACGCGCGGTACGGGCGCGGGGCGCGTGCTATTTACAATGCTCTCTTACAAGCTAACTTATCATTATTTTACACGGCACATCATATACACTATATACACTTAGTGACGTATCGTCACAAGAATTGTTAAAAAGAAGCTGATGTCTGTTAAAAAAGTATATAAGTAAAAATGAATAGTGTTTTTTTGTAGAGTTTTACTTTTTAGATACGATAAAGTTAAAAAATAAGTTTGGGAACTATTTTGAAAATTAAAAATAATAAAATTTGTGTAAATACGTTCGCGTTTAATTTTTAAGGTGTTCCCCCAAGCAGCACATATTAATTGACCAACGGTTGGTTTTAAATTGGAAGCATCGGCAGTTGGGAAAACAATGTTGGATCGACATTATTAGAATGCTACGATCCGATGAATTGTTAGACAGGCTATTTATTTATTTATTTTATAAGAATTAAWGRGATTGCTGTRCTTYCTTRTATATTTTAAACTATTTTAAAATAACCAGCAGTATTTTTAACTATTTAAGTGTATACATTATTAATCGATTAACGACACAATACCAACCATTTGTTGAACGATGTTTAGTCGAAATTGGACCAACCAATAATTTTTCTCAAAATAATATTAAATAAGATCTCATTATCGTAATCAGGATATAATATCAAAGAAAAAATCATTTAAGAAACTTCATTAATACGTTACTTCAATTTACTGTAGTAATTATTTTTTATTTCAAAGTGAATTAAAATGAACAATGGAAAGCCTCTAAGCCGCTCTAGGCCTCTGTGATTGGTGGTGTCCAATCGAGACATGGTCAATCGGGATACTTCCAAATTAACATTAGCTAAAAATTATACATGTATTATAAAGTTCTACGCACAATGGAAAAAATATTAGAAACATGAATAAATATTAAATATTTATATAAATGAGTTTGTAATTATAAATATTAATTATTTATAATTACAAACTCATTTAGAATCACAGGAACTAATAATTGATGCTTCTGATTTACTGTTGCGACAACTGCTTCTACGATTCTAAATAAGTTTGCAATCGTATTAAGGAATATACGAATATAATATTTAATATTTATTTCTGTTCCTAATATTTCCTCCATTGTGCGCCTTGCAATCAATGTTAGTTCATTATTACTTGGCAACATTGGACCAGAATTTAAACAATCAACATACGCCCGATATTGGATCAATGTTTTTATGCAATTGGATCATTTTTCAGTTGTAACGGAGCCGATTTTCTTTCTTTGCCCGGCCTTCCGCCTGCCGGACAGTTCGGTCGGTGCCAAGGATTGGGTGAGGGGAAGGCGTGAAATGGCGACACTCAGTTTTGGTGCTGAAATGCAGTCTGATTTATTCGGTGTTAATATTTACAGGTGCGTCTTAGTCGGTGCACGCGTTCGGTATTCTGACGGTGCGCGGTATTCTATGATCGGCGCGGTGTATTTCTTACCGGTGTGATTAATTAGTTGGCGGCGCGGGGGATTGAATCGGCGGCGCGGAGAATCTTAACAACTAACTTACGAGCTACACGGTTTATGAGAGATACTGTGGACCGTGGAAACGATCGTGTTATGAAGATGACTGGTTGGGGCCGTGAGATCAAGACAACGCCTTGATCGGGCGGTCAGGAATGTGCTCCAAGACAACGCCTCGGAGACGGTGAGTCGAGACAACGCCTCGACCGGACGGTCTGGAATATGCTCCAAGACAACGCCTCGGAGACGGGGAGTCGAGACAACGCCTCGACCGGACGGTCAGGAATATGCTCCAAGACAACGCCTTGGAGACGGTGAGTCGAGACAACGCCTCGACCGGACGGTCTGGGATATGCTCCAAGACAACGCCTCGGAGATGGTGAGTCGAGACAGCGCCTCGATCGGACAGTCAGGAATGTGCTCCAAGACAACGCCTCGGAGACGGTGAGTCGAGACAATGCCTCGACCGGACGGTCAGGAATACGAGTGCTGGAGACAACGCCTCTGGCTGACGGATCGCTTTCGAAACAACGCCTCAAGCTTGAGGAACGGGAATCGTCCCGACTGCCGCTTATATACTCCCCCTATGTTCCGTCCGGAGTCGGTGTGTGGTGCGAACTTGTTTGTTCCGCAGGAGTACGTGCCGCGGGTGTCGTGTCTCTTGTGATTGTATATTTTGTGCCGCGGAGCGGCTTACTCTATATGTGGAATGCTTCGGCGTTCCTAACTATATACAACTAACTATACTACTAGACTTATACCTAAGAATAAACTAAATAAGAAAATAACAATAAAAACTATTTACATTGAATAACGAGGTGAGCCTCGTTACACAGTTGTTGGTATAATGTTGGTTAAATGTAAAATCCAACATTTCACTATTGGCCAGCATGACGCCGCCAATATCGATTCATTGTCATTTCAAAACATCGGGCCGATATAAAATCATTGGGTAATCGACATAGATCCAATATAAGACCAATGTTTTTGTGCTACTCGGGCCCCATCCGCCTTGAATATTTTATTAACATTATCATATTCAAGAAATCAAAATCTGTAAAACAACACTATTCCTTTTGCTTATGTCTTTTTAGACAGAAATCAGCGCTTTTTAACATTCTCCTTCATGTCCGTTCATGCTCAACTGAGTAGCGTTCCTTATTGGCACCGCCATTAGTAGAGCAAAAGTTACATCCAATCAGTGGGAGACCTTAAATGTCCAGTCTTTAGTAAGTCCCGGTCTACAATAGGTGTAGTAACTCTTAACCGTAAGAAATTAATCATAGTTGATTATTCTTTTCAAATTCAAGTGTGATTGGTTAATTTTTTAAGGCTTAATGTTTACTACACCTATTGTAGACCGGGACTTAAAGGTCTATAAACCGATGAGTTTAATGAATGACAAAGATAGAGTAATAGGTTATTAGCGATGATATCGTGCTTTCCGAACGCGCCCTATGTATGTATTTAAAAACTTAATTGTCCAATCAGATAACAGATTGTAAGATTGTATTGATTGACAGATTGTATTGATAACAGACGTCGACCATCGCAATTAGGATGCCGTCCCATGATGCGTATTGCTGTACGCTCGTATTCGTGTATCGAAGCTTCGATCAGTCGCTGTTCCGCCGTTTTACATACGCGTCAATTTTGTTCTAATGTCCCATGTAGCTGATTGCGCATAAATGAATTAGCGGATCGCTAATCACAGACAACTTTAAATATTATTTTGCAAGCAGATCTAACAGAACGATTCTGTGATTGGCGATCTGCTAATTCGCTTACGCGCGAACCGCTACATGAGACATTAGAATAAAATTGAAACGTATATAAAACGGTGAAACATCAGCGACTGATCGAAGCTTCGACCAATCAGCGATTGGTCGAAGCTTTGATACGCGAATACGCGCATACAGCAATACGCATCAGGGACTCTTACGTTGAATTAATTTACGATAGAAAGTTGCGCGACTATTACTGTAAGATATTATATCGCTGTAAACACAACTGCCGCTGATGTCTTTAACAGCGGACCTTGCTCACTATCATTAATCAATCACATAGAGTGGATAAAGACATGCGCCTTATGCAAGGATAAATTTCCATTGAGCGCGTCATGCGTCACGTCATTCGTCACGTCACGGAATTAATCAATGAAACGATATGCTATGGCAAATAATGCAATAAAAAAATAGGATATTTTCATTGGTTAATTCGTAACGCAACGGATGACGCGACGTGTGACGCGATCAGTGAGAATTTATCTTAACGCGTCATATGGAGCTCGCGCGTTAAATGTGTACAAAATATATTCTATCAAATAAATAAAGAAAACTTTAAGGTTAGAAATTCAAAAAGTACTTTTATCATTTATTCAACTAATTTATAGATATTTATATTATATTATACACAAGAGACATATTTTAATTAATTTATTAGGAATAAAGACTACGATTTTTTAATTTATAGCGTTTTTCATAAAACTAGTGAGAACTGAATGAATTTTGCATTAAAATCGACGCTGTCTATTGGACGCCGTGCTGAATTTTTGCATTTAGTGCGCACTGAGTGCGCACTAGTTCTGCCAATGAAAAACGCTATTACTTGTTATAAAAGAGATTTTCAGAGAACAGAATATAACATGAAAAATATCAAAATGAAGTAAAATATTAATATACCCTATCTTTTAATTCAACAATATTCACTTTTTGGGATATATTTTGTTGAATCAAAAATGTTAAAAAACGACAGAATAGTAGTGATTTTTTTTTACATAGCATATTAAATATTTGCATGATGTTATAAGAATGTTAATAGTAAAAGCAATACGTAAGTTTAGTCTGGATGTATACTATTTTGAACTTTACAGTATTAATAGTTAAACAATAGCACAAAGTAATGAATGTTATTATTTCCTAATGGTTCATGTATTAAAGAAAGTCATCGTACCAGTCTACATTCTAGAGATGCTACACTTTTTTATATGTTATGTATTACTACAAAATGTGTGAAATCACAACAAAATTACCTTTTTAAAAAAGGATACAAAAAAACGCCAAGTATACGCGCTCAAAGAAGATCTTCAAAAATAACTCTTGTACGAAATATTAATATATTTGTTTTAATTTGACAATACAAAATATATGAAATCACAACAAATCTATCTTTGCACAAAAAAGACAAAAAATTTATCTTCCTTACAAATGCAGTGACATCAAAAAAATGCGCCAACTATAAAAATGGATGTTTAAATTTTTTCTTTAAAAATAATAATATCTAAAAATTGTTCCAGCTATAAAAATAGATAGTTAAATAAATCTATTTCTTTATTACTATTCTTTGGTTAGTGTTCATAGTATGATCTTATATATAAGATTGCCTTGAGTTTATCTTCAGATACTAATCATTTCATTGATTAGGGAGCATTTGAAGATGAACTTAAAATGATCTTAAAGATAAGATCGGACTATGAATACCAACCTTTGATATTATACGCTATGCGCCAATATGAGGTTGCTATACGCCTATAAAAAATAATTGCTATGCGTTGTCGATACAAAGAAGAAATAGGAAGAAGATAATAAGCAGACAATAAATATTTTGATATAAATAAATATTTTAATATAAATTAATAAATATTTTAATACCAATAAATATTTTAATACCTTATTACGTATAAACAAATAATTTTATATATAAATATTTAAATACAACTAAAAAAATATTTTTTAAATAAGTATTTTATCGTACGCACGCACGCAGTGAGAAAGAGAGAGAGAGAGAGTTAAGCAATTAAGATACATATTCAATTTGACAAATAAATATTTTAATACAAATATTTTATCGAATCAAATGAGAATTTGCCTATACGGTCAAAGCTAGGTCTTGGACTAATTATATTATTGTATATATTTAAAATACAATTTTTCAAACTTTTCAGTTATCTTTTGAACTGCGCGTCGACAGTTTGTCGGACTCGTACGCATTTCCAAACTGAGCTGAATAAAGTCATAAATTAATTCTTTAGCTCTTCAAATAATTATTAATGCTAATAGCATCTTAAAAATCTGTAAATAACTTATTGCGAAAAATATTACCTCAGCCAGGGTTGAAAATAACACCCTACATATTAATTTTTTGTGCTGGGTATGATTTTTTTTTATCCAGTGAGAGTAATATCGCTCCAGCATCTACAGTTATGTTTATTTACATTTCCATTCAGCTCAAATATAGCCTCATCAGGAGAAAACAATATTATTAAGGAATAAAAGATCATCATTTCCATAATAAGATCGCAAAACTGCACGCGTCTATCAAAATCATCCTCAGATAATTCTTGGGCCAAATTGAATTTATATGGATGCAATTTTTTTTTTTTTTTTTTTCCATAATAAGATTGCAAAACTGCATGCGTCTATCAAAATCATCCTCAGGTAAAGGACCAAATGGAGTTTGTGTGGATGTCATTTAATTTTTTATTTTTTTTAGAATCTTGTGAACAGATGCAGCTCCAATTTCATGTTATGTAATGTGATTTATAGAAATATGGAGGTCTTCGATAAAAAACTATAAAATATCCAATACTTTTTTTTCTATGTTGCTGTAGCAGGTCTACCACATTTTTGGACGGTTTCTACCATTTTCCTCAAAACGTTGGATAGTACGCATTGCAATAGCCTTTGAGATCCTATTATTTTCATAGTGAAAAGTTTTATTGAATAGTCGCATGATTTGTTTATAACCCTTTGCTGATTACCCTATCCCCTCATCATCAATAAAGATATTTGTTCACATTCGGAAAATTCAGCCATTTTTAATTAAAAATAAGAAAAAATTTTCAAGTGGATATTCCGAAGTGAGTCGTCTAAGTGATCAAGAAATATTAACTAATCAGTAAATGTGATTATTAATAAAAATAATAATCACAAGAGCAAATAAGAGTTGGACGCTGTTTTTTTGTGTGTATCAAAGTGCTAATAAGCGTGTATTATTATCTTAATTAACAATTATCATTACATTAAATTTCGAACGTTTCGTCTCTTCTTCGAGTCATTTTCAATGGTAAAAAACGCAAAAATATAAAATACCAGGTGTGAGAACCGACAAAGTAAAGTTAATCACATTGATCACAAAACCGAGTGGTAACATTTCGGTTCGTGATCAACCGATAAGTGAGTGACATAACGCAATCCTTTAAGAATTAGTTAGAAAAGTAAATAGTAGAAATTTTCCTTTTTTAATCACTCACTGGAAGCCTGATAACAAAGTCATTGAAATTCGCTGATGATCAAACAGTCTGAGTTTCACAAAAAATAATTAAGTCAATAAAACAGTCAGAAGTTTAAAACGGTTACAAGATGTTGTTGAGGCCGTCAAGGTAGAACTGAGATTACAATGTCAAATTAAAACGATGTTATGTATGTCAACAAAGTTATACGAATAATAGGATAGAAGAAACAATATTTATAATTTACTCAAGATCAAAATATATGCGTCATCGAAATGTTCCGTGTCGGACTGTAAATTAATGCCATTCTTCTGTTTTTTATTAACATCATTTCTTATATTAAACATTTCCCAAGAAATCTTTCGGAATCTAAAATCTTGACAACCTCCCAATCAAAATCATGATTAAATTGTAATCTGTGTTCAGTAATTATGGACTGTGTGATGATATTCTTGTGATATTGATGGGGTGTCACGGTGTTCTGAAATCCTCGTCTTTAACTGTCTCGATATCTGTCTAACATAAGAATCACAATTTTTGCAGCATAATTTATACACCACATCTTTATTCGATAGTTTTGGAGGGATGTTTTTATGCGCTTTAATGATTCCTCCGAGCTTATTTAGGTTGTAAAAAAAAATCCTGTATCTGAACCACGTATTACCTCTTTAAATTTGTCAGCAAATTTTGGTAGATAAGGTACTGTGAACCATGGCGTATTATGAAATGCATTCATTATCATATCTCTTTCTTTCTTCTTTTCAAAAATGAAATCGCGTTTGCGTAATAAATATTTCAATCGTGAGTTAATCATGTCAAAGATTTTATTAATAAAGACAGGAATTAGAAAGTGAGTACTTTTGGAGATCATAGGAGAGGCCCATTCTTTTCAAATATTCTGTATAATGCAAAAATGATAGTTATCAATACATAAAAAGCGTTGTATAAAGGCACAAACGATGTATACATGGTTTACCAAAAGTGTGGAATTAATAACTTTTGTAAAAATGAAAATATCAAAAAAAGATAAAATATGTATTTTGATTTATCAAAAAAGCTATCTTTTGACATGAATATCGATCATCCTTCACCCTCAGGTACGGAGAGGTAAAAAGAGGTTGAAAATTTTTAATTGGACTAAGGGTCGAGTGGGGGGTCATTTAAAAAGTCTTTTGATAACAAACACACTCCTAAAATTTCAAGTCGTTACGACACTCCCATTCAAAATGGCGGCCGCTCAAATGCTGAAATTTTATACACTTAGCGTTATCTAGGATCAACTGCGTGGAAATGGCATGAATCTGATCCCTTGTGTGTGCGCGATTGTGTGTGTGATTTTGTGTGTGTGATTGTGTGTGTGCGTGTGCAAGTGCGTATGCGTGTGTGTGGATCGTTCGGTCATACGATTGTAAGATGTATTTGGACGGTAACGGTTAATTTCTGCTTGCTCAAAGCTGAGGTTAAAAAGTGAAAGTTAATGAAAACATATGTATGCACGCACACACACGTGTACATCTTACGATTAATAAATTAAAAATTAAACGTTTTAAAAATGGCTGGCGAATTGTCGGAATGTAAAAGAATCACTATCCTCATGATGCGTGGATGGGGTGATAACGAACGATCGTACTCTGCTGTCGTTCAATTATTTAATGACACGTATCCGAACCGTCGAATTAATAAGTCCACTGGGTTAAAAACAATAGAACGTTTTAGAGAAACTGGTAAAAAATCGTTCTATGTCAGGAGGACCATCGTCTGCAACTAACGAAGAACAACAATTTGATGCAGACATCTATTGAAAATCACAATTCTAGTGTTAATAGAGTCACTCAAACTCACGATATTGCTCCCATATCGATTTGGAGAATTTTAAAGAAAAACAAGTTCCATCCATATAAATTGCAATATGTTCAAAAATTGCAAAACGGAAATGAGGAGCGTCGTACATTTCTGTGAAAAAATGATGGCACTAGATGTCCGGCCCATCTTTCCTTATCAAATTGTTTTCACAGACGAGGCAACTTTCACCTTAAAGGGAGAAGTTAATAATCAAAATTTTCGTTTCTGGTACAATGAGAATCCGAATTGAGTGCGGGAGACTTACACACAACATCTATAAAAAATAAATGTATGGTGCGGAATAATAGATGGCTATTTAATAGGGCCATCTTTTTTTTTTAAGAAAATCGCTCAAAGGTATGAGAGACTACTTGTAGATCAAATAATTCCAGCCATACAAAATACTTTTTCAAATAATTTCGAAAAAATATGGTTTCAGCATGATGGAGCTCCTGCTCATTTTGGTGTAGGATCACGTCGTATTTTAAATGAGACTTTTTCGCTACGGTGGATAGGAAGAAGGAACGGAAATAAGGGAGGAGAGGATTGGCCACCTCGGTCACCAGATTTAACTCCTCTTGATTATTATCTATGGGAATACATGAAGAGTAAGGTTTACAGAACAAACCCTGAAAGCATCCACGAATTGATAGCAAATAAGGGATGAAATGGCTTTAATACCTTTTGAAATGAAGAGCCATTTCTGCATTCTATCAAAGATTGTCATATTGTCAGGAAGTAAAAGATGGCAGCCACTTTCAGCATTTATTTTAACACACTGAAACACCGAGCAAAACCATTAAGGAGAGGAGATGGCAATCTTCAATCGTCTGCCGCAACTTAACCTGACCACTGTATACACACGCACGCACACAATCACATACAAGGAATCAAATTCATGCCACTTCCACGCAATTGATCCTGGATAACGCTAAGTGCATGAAATTTCGGCATTTGAGCGGCCGCCATTTTGAATGAGGGTGTCGTAACGACTTGAAATTTTAAGAATGTGTTTTTTATCAAAATACCTTTCAAATGAGCTCCCACTCGACCCTTAGTTCAATTTAATATTTTCAATCTCCTTTTATCCCTCCGTACCTGGGGGAGGTATGATCGGCATCCATGTCAAAAGGTAGCTTTTTTGCTAAATCAAAATACATATTTTACCGTTTTTTGATATTTTCATTTTTACAAAAGTTATTTAGGGGTTTCCACACTTTTGATAAACCTTGTATAATGCTTTCTGAAATCTTAGGAAATCTGCAAACAGATTTTCAAAATTTTTCGATCCAAAAAAAATATGGCGGCTCAAACTTGATGAAATTTTTCTTATTACGACTGAATTTGTACATTTTTTGAATAAAATATGTAACTTATGCATACTAAATGATCTAATTTTGTTATAAGTATAACTCTAGGACTTTCGACAACTAATTAATGTTTTTAAAAATGTCAAATACAAAATGGCAGACAAAAAACTGTAAATAAAAAAAAAATGAAAAAATAAGCAAATATATTTTTTTTATGTTTTTGAAGATGCTGAATCAATATTTGAAGTTGCTTGTTCAAAATTCTTACATAAAAAAAATATGGCGAATTCAAAATGGCCGCCAAACTAGATACTTTCAATAAACCAATGTTTTGCTTGCAAATACACGTTTTGTATGTTTTTGAGGATGCTGAATCGATATTTTATGTTTATATGTAATTATTCCCRTAATAAAAATAAAAAGTTTTAAATAATAATGAATTTCATCTCTAAAAAAAAATATAATTTTTTTTTTCTAAATCAAATAACCACAAAAAATCGAATAGTTGACAATTAAACAAAAAGTAATCGAATATCATACATGCATATCTTATACATAATAAAATAATTGTATGAAATTGGCAAATAATAATGAAAAAAACGACCAAAAACGAGCAATTAAAAGTTGGTATTTATTAATAATAAAACGTGATTTAATTGTAAACCATCAATTATAACTTAATAAAAGCATATGTTTCAGCTGTACCACAGCCTTCATCAGTGACATTCGATTAAACATTTAATATTCATTATGAACAAAAATAAAAAATAAGATGAAAATAAAAGTCGAAAACATTTAAAACGGTGAACATTCAAGGAAGGAAAGTCAGAAATTATATAAAAACATATTAATCTAACAGAAATGTCATATGGATAAAAATAATAATAAAAATATAAGTATAAAATAATGTCAAAATAATAAACATTTTAGCGAGAAACAAGATCAAAGTCAAGATTAGACAATCGGGAATCACAATTTGTGTATGGTCATGTTAATATAAAATCATATTAAATTAAATTAATTGAGCTATCTTATCTATTATGTCTTCTATTGTTATCTTCGAGAATATCGTCATATTCTCCATTAGCGTCCTGTGGAATTAATCGTTCGTAAGCGAAAACCTCCAAGGAGTGCTGTTGCTTATGGTGAAAAGCGATCGCGATATCAAAGCGTGATTAGAGTCAATTAATATGTGATGATTCTGTTGAGTAACATTATTTTAAAAAATTAGTAAAAAACAAGAAATACCTTTAACAGTTGCAAAAACGAATAAAATACTTGCAAACTCCCGATCCTCAAGAAGGAAAAACGATGGTCTAAAAATTATGATTTGATCTTGTCTTGACAACGTTCCAAACAACAATGCGAGCAAGAGGAGAAACAATAGGATAATAATACAATGTACAGTGCGTTCATCATAAACTATAGGCGCATTTATATAATATGTTGAGTATAATATTACGTGGTCTTAGTATATTAATATGATGCTAATTCTTTGAGTATGTCAAAATATGATTCATCAAGCAGCTCTGTGTCACTGTTAAGGTTCAAACTCACTTTCTGTTCTTTAATGTGAATCATTTCGGAGGTGATTCTTTTGTAAAATTTGGATTCGCAATCCAATATTTTTACATTATCCCAGTCGAAGGAATGATTAAATTTTAAAATATGTTCCGAAATCACAGAGTGCTTTGATTGGTCCAGTTTAATGTTATTCTTATGTTCCCTGATTCTAGTCCTCRATTGYCTCTTAGTTTGCCCGAYATAAGTGGCATCGCAATTGTTACAAGCGATTTTATAAATTACGTTATTTTTATAGGAAGTATGATCTAAGTCTTTGTGCACTTTAATGAACCTACTTAATTTGTTCAAAATCGATATCCGCCTTCGATTTGTCAATATTAAAGGAGATAAATTCTGAAAGCGGTGGAACATAAGGCAAAACCATAATTTTTCTTTCAACGTTAGAATTCGCATCATTTAAATCTATCACATCAATTGTTCTTTGCACGAACAATTTCTTAAGTCTTAAGTTAATTTTATCGAAAATGAGATYYAGAGGRTAACCGTTATCCAATAAGATTTCAATGCAAAATAAAAGATTTTTCTCATAATAAGAAAGGTGAGACAACTTAATCGCGTGATCAACAAGACCATAGATCGTACCTATCTTGTGACAAATGGGGTGGTTTGAGAAGAATGAAAGATACCTCCCTGAGAACGTTGACTTGTGATACCAATCAGTAACTATATTATTRTTCTTTATATGTAATGTAATATCAAGAAAGTTTATGGTACGGTTAACCTCTGGTTYCATAGTGAACTTAAGCCTATGATGATAACTGTTGAATTTTTTCAGAATCCTATGAACCTCCGAGTCTTGTGTGGATAGTAAAATATCATCCACATATCGGTAGTAAATTAATGGTTGGATAGTGAGTGAATTTAAAATATGATCTTCAAGATCTCTCATGACCAAATCCGATATGATAGGAGATAAAGGAGATCCCATAGGAGTTCCGAAAGTTTGTTTGTAAATTTTCTTGTTAAAGTTAAAATAAGTTGAACCGATTACAAATTCGATCGCCGCTATAAAATCAGTTTTTGGAATCTTGGTATGACGCTCAATGTATTCCCATCTCTTATTAATGCTGTTAATTGCCAATTCTATTGGAACGTTTGTAAACAAAGACATTACATCAAACGAAACCAATTTGTGATCGTCCGGTATAATCTCCAGGGCTCCAACAGCATTCTTGGAGTGTCTGAATATTTCAGCGGATCCAAGTGGATCGGAAAAATGTTATTGGACCGCTCAATAGTGGAGTCATTAGAACCGTGGAGAACAATAGTGTAATCTTTTTTTGAGTTAGAACATTCGCTTGTACAGATATACTTGATGTTTTTGATCTTGTTGATGTTGCAATCTGTAAAGCTGTTATAGTAAGAGCATCTAACTAACTTTTTATTGAATCTAATTTTTTCATTGTCAGCCAGTTTTTGAAGTGACATGTGTTGAGTAAAGAAAAACTGATTGCATCCACTTTCTCCTGTCGTCGCCGATTTAATACTACAAAGACTTGAATCGACGATTTTGAGTGACATCACTTATAAACCAATATTCTATTACAGATGTCGATGACGTTGCTTTAGCCGTTCCTTTTTCCCAACTTAATGGTTTGCTCACCAAATTCAACTCATTTCATCATAGAATYAAATTTACCATGGAAATGGAGGGCAATGGAGACAGATTGAATTTTTTAGATCTCACCATTATTAAACAGGGCAACACTCTTGTGTTTGATTGGTTCCGGAAACCTACCTTTTCGGGYAGATTCTTAAACTTCTTTTCACACCATCCTTTCATTCACAAGAGGGGTACCATGTACAGTCTCATTGATAGAGTCTTTCGTCTATCACATCMTGAGTTTCACGAAAAAAATCTTGATTTAATTATTAAGATCCTATTGGACAATGGTTATCCATTACATCTTATTTTTAATTCCATCCAAAACAGACTACAAACCTTTATCCATTCTAACAAAAAAATAACATCCGATGAGAAGGAAGACAATCCACGGCTCCCCTTTTTCACTATTCCTTACGTTTCCTGTATCGCAGAAAAGTTTATCCACTACTTCAAAAGAATCACTTTCAGCAAATTGGCCTTCACCTGCTAYAATAAGCTCAACAAATTCATCAAGGTACATAAAGACGTCCTTCTGGTCCTTTCTCGTTCTAGTGTAGTTTATAAAATCAATTGCTCTGACTGCAACGCCTCTTACGTAGGCCAGACAAAGAGAACTCTAAACACTAGAGTTAACGAATATAAGAGCCACATAAGAAGGAATCCTGCCCAGTCTTCCGTTATCACAGACCATAGAATAAAATCAAAACACGAGTTTGATTGGGATAACGTGAAAATCCTGGATGTAGAATCTAACTATAACAAACGTCTCATCTCGGAGATGATCCATATTAAAAATCAGAAAGATGGTTTAAACGCGCAAACGGATACCGCGTTACTAGATCCCATTTACAACGACCTGTTTAGTACAACTTCATAATTGAGTTTCCATTCTATGATTTATTATTGTTTGCGACTACATGTGGAAAAGACGTTATATGACTATTCGTGATTTGTCCTTTACTGTAATGACACCGCAATTATTTTCACTCGATTGATTTTGTTATTTATTGGTTTCTTTCCTACTTTCGGTGAGTCTTACAATTCACTATTTATATATTTAATTTTATATCTCGACTTACACATTTTTCTATCATGTTATATATTTTTATCTTTTATTCATTACTTTTGACTTTTTACATTCTGTTTCTAATTTTTATCAATTTGACTCTAATATTAGCACTTAGACGAACTAGACTACCAGCTAGAGGAGAAACCGATATTCACCTTCAATCTATTTATTGTCACTGAGGAGGGCTCAATTTTGCAGCCGAAACGTTTGAAATATACCTTTTTACTACACATAAGGAGGACTTTTTCATCTTTCCCTTCCACGCTCGTACACCAGCAGAAGCTCTATAGGCATCCACATACTTTCTTCCGGTTTGATTATTAAGAAACGTCGTTATCGTCATGGTCATCGTCGTTGTCGCTACGGAGTGAGGATGGTATCCGTCTGCAACCTTTGACGCAAGAGGCGCTAGCAATCAAGCTTCGTAGATTGCTGTGCATGTTGATCGATGTATCGAGTTCGATGTATCGAGTATCGAAAAGTAAGCGAGAGAGTGAAAGAATGAAATAGCGCGCGTTGCTCTTTTTCCACGCATTTAATTGGTATTCGACGATGTCAGTTTCGCGGCGCGTGGTTTGATATTGTTGTTAATGTATAATGTATGTATAAACGTTTTTAAAATGTAAACGATTGTTTGCAATTCGTGAATTGAGTATATACATGCTGTGACAGAAAATATAAATCTTAGCTATTGTAACCTTGATAGATTACCTGATAAACATCAATATTATATCATGAGGTACAACAATTGTAGTAATCATTAATGTAGTAATTAATCATTAATTTAATGATTAATACAATTGTTGTACTTCATGACAATCATTAATGATTTGTCTAATGATTCTGTATACAGGCAAATTTTTACAATGTTAATTTTTGTAGGTCTGATACTTTTAACTAATTAAATAAATGACAAGTTTGTAAGCATTTGGTTCATACCATTTGATTTGTGTTACAGCATAAGTTAAAATTTTCACAAAGGGACAAAGTGTGTAACGATGCATCTTTCCGGACGAAGATGCATCGTTACGACGCACCGAAAACCGCGTCAAAATTCAAGCTGTTAATGGTTAAGTCCGCGTTTGGGACCGCTCGCAGCATCCCGAACATCCGCGAACGCCGGCACCCCACCACCGCCGAGCACGGGCCCCTCTCCACGCCGAGCGCTAAGAGAAGGGAGCCCGATTATTATAACAAATTACTTGCCAATTTTCGGCAGTAAGCGGCCGGCCGGGTATATAAACCGGCCGAACCGCACAAAGAGCACGCCAGTCCTAGAGATCACAACCTAGAGACCAGCTCCGAATCCGATTTCCTAGAAATCCGTCAGAGATCTCGGGACCGAGAGTACTCGGTCTCCGTCGAGCGTACTTGACTCTTGGATATTCCGAACCGCTTCCGAGATACCGGGATCGAAAGATCTCCGCCGAGCGTACTCGGCTCTTGGATATTCCGAACCGTTCCCGAGAAATCGGGATCGAGAGTACTCGATCTCCGCCGAACGTACTTGGCTCTCAAAGGATCCATATCCACTCTTACTTGCACGAGGTACCGGGATCGAGCGTACTCGATCTCCGCCGAGAGTACTCGGCCCTCAAGGCGAATCCCGAGGCCATTGCATAGGCCCCGCTGCACCGAACAAGCAACCAAACCACCGCGTGCAAAAATTAAATATTTTCAACAGCGCGTGCGCCGCGCGCGCCGCATCCATCTCGGCCAATCGGCTCGCCCGATCGCACCGCGCACCGGTCTTGCGCCACCGCGCTGCCGCGTGATACGCTCCGCGGAACGAACTCGTCAAGCACGTACAAACCGGAACCGCGAAAACCGCACGCTGCACATCTATTACGAGGCACCCGCCCGATTTTGCGTGCATCAATCACTCTGTAGATACCGTAACCGAATCCGGGCTGCAGACTTTCCGATATCTTGTATCGCGTCTGAATCTGGGAGATTCGCTAGTCCGATACTTGCACTCACACCGACATTTGTACATATCGCGTTTAATATACACACCGAGCACGAATACAAGGTGCACTCACACCGACATTTGTACATATCGCGTTCTTAGTTTAACATATATACCGAGCACGAATACAAGGTGCACTCACACCGACATTCTGAACACCACACGTACACACTGCGAGATTATAATTTACTACACATATACACACACACCGCACACCACAGACACACTTGCACCGCACACTTGAACAATTTGTACCGATATATGCTTGAATAAAATGTTCTTTGTTAACCGAGAAAAACCGAGTTGAGTCTCTGCTAGCCCGAACCTGGAAATCCCGACGAGCACATCCGACAAAATCATTACAGTTCCGATTACCGAAAGACGAACCGTTACAAGTGAAAAAATTTATAATCTATTAATTATGCGAAAAATGCAGGACAGAAAGGCTTTGGATATGGCAATCGCATATTGGAACATTGTGTTAGATGATAAATTTCTTCAATTATGGTGTTAATTATTATAGGTAAGCAAATTTTAAATATTGTCTTGAAACTGGTTACTTTAAAATAATAAACTGATGTATTTTAGGATCATAAAAGATCATTTCCAAAGGACACATGGAATTTATTATTAGATTTTGCATTTATGATCAATTCAGACATGAATAATTATGATGAAAGGAGTGCCTGACCTATATTAATCGACGATTTTATAGAATTTGTACAATCTCGAGTTCATCAATCTCTCGAATTCTCACACGTGATAACTTTATTTATTCATTTTTGAAAAGTATTTTTCAAGTTGTGAAATAATTTTTTTTTCCAATGACAACATTGTTTTATTTTTTAAAAGTGATTACTGACTAATTAATACATATAATATAACAAATCATAGTATATACATAGTATATATATATATATATATAAAACATATTATAATATGCATTCTCTACAATTTACAATAAATATTTACGTTTCAGTAGATTCGATTTTATTTGTCAAAATATGTAAAGAAAAAAATATCTTTTGAGTGTTTGCTTTAAAAAATAACAGTTATATTTACTTATTTATTAAGTTTAATTTGAGTGAATCTTTGAAGAGGAAATGAGCATTGCTTTGAAATTAATCATATTGTACAAAGTAATATGATGTGTGAGATATTTATTTACATGTGAGAATATACAGAAAATTGCTCTACTATCACCGATAGTATTCGTAAGCAATTAAAAAAAGAAAGAAAAAATACTTCTCAAGTTTTTTTTAAGTAATGCATCAGAAGCAAAATTGCAAGAAAGATTAGTCCATACATTCCTGTAAATAGTAATTTCTAGACATTGCGCTGTTAGAAAAATTGTTATTAAATAAATTCTACGATACTCTATTACGTGATACTTAGAATGTATATTAAAAAAAAAAAAACAAAGTGAAAGAAATCTGTATTTTAGACATTATACTATTTCGGTTCTATTTATTTTCTTAATCAGGTTAAATAATAATGAGAAGAGAAAGAGAAATTCATTTCTCGTATGTATATTAGAAAAAAAGATTGCTTATATATTAAAAAAATTTGAATTTAATTATTAATGATAAACTAATAAAGTCGATACTAGTGAAAAATACTCAAATCCTTAATTTTTTAAATAATTGATATAAATGTATCATTGAATGTATTAGTTATACAAAGTTCATTATCTGGATCAAAAAATATATATTACTATAGTATTAATAATTAGATAAATTAGATTGAATCAAATTTCACTGAAGTATTAATAACTGGTTAAACTAAAAGATCAAAAGAAAATATATTTCATTGTAATAGAAAAATTTATGTAAAAATTAAAAACTCTTACAGTGACATTACAGATACTGAGGTATAATCACAGTTGCTTAATTAAAAAAATAAAATAAAATGACTAGATTAAAGAAAAATAAAATATTAAACTAATTAAATAGTGCTCGTAAACTTGCACTGGCAATATATAAAATAAATTAAAATAAGAAAACGAGCAAAGTAAAGATATTTGTTTTCTTTTATAAAATATTAATTAATTAATCAGAATGTAAAATACTTTAATTACATAATATAATCAAACGTTTCAACTGTACGCAGTGTTCTTCAGTGAAAATAATACATCAAAGGACAATGAAAATGATATCGCAACAGTCAAATAAAATTGACCTGGTAAACATAAGAATTACTGTCATTTAAAAAAGACATTAAATAAATTATAAAAATCATAATAAACCAAACATGAAGCACAATAAATCAACAAGATTAAAGCCAAAAAAAATAATAAAAATAATAAATAGGCTAATCCGAATGACAAAATCAAAGTCAAGGCAGGACAATCCTCCGCGACAACCGTAATCTCGACATAATGTACAAAAAAAATTTTTATATATAGCTATTTAGTTAAATGACCTGACGCTCTTTTATCTGAAGATTGTAAATTTTGTTGGACCATGATGGAATTAGTCATTCGAAGGCAAAAATTCCTCTTGGTTTTAACTGTGATTCTTCTTGGTAGGAAAGAATCATCTTTGTAGTATGTAACCGTCAAGTAATAAAACAAACAAAACAATCTGCCTGATCGAACAAGATTAATACTGGTCAATTGATGAATTAAAAGAATGTAATAGTTATAAAAGTAAAAAATAATAAAAGAGTAAAAATTCGTACTTGTAATATTTTTAACAAAATAATAAACAGCTGTCCAGTGCCTGTGTCTGATCCTGTCATAGTAACGTCGAAAGAAATAATAACCGTACACCTCTGAACAATAGAGATAATATTAAGTGTTTTAAAAACCACCTCATGTTAGTGTAATAAGGTATATCCCTCTACATTATGTTCTTAAAAACATTAGTAATGCTCTAGTTCATTCAGAATGTCAAAATAAGTTTCGTCAAGCAACTCTGTACCACTATTTAAATTCAGGCTAACTTTCTGTTCCTTGATGTGAATTATTTCTGAGACGATTCTTTTATAAAATTTGGGTTCACAATCCAAAATCTTTGTATTCTCTTAGTCGAAAGAATGGTTGTACTTTATTATATGCTCTGATATGACCGAATGCTTTGAATAATCTTGTTTAATATTATTTTTATGTTCCTTAACCTTAGTCCTAAGTTGCCTTTTCGTTTGCATTACGTAAGTCGCCTCGCAATTTTTACAAGATATTGTTACGCCCGACCCTGTATAGCGCTATGATTGCCGAACGCCGAATGGAACAAGAAGATCGGTGTTCCTGTTGCTAGGCGACGAGAGTCGCAAATGTTGTAAATAAGTTTGGATCGAGCTGTCGGCCGAGACGGACGTACTCGGTCCTAAGCTGTATTTTGGACTGTAATAAAGACCCTTYCTCTGTTCATTCATTCGGTGTTRTATTCCTTTGCTCCGYGAGTGTCGCGTTCGCGAGTGTGTGAGTGTGTGTTATTCCCGAAGACGGGAATTCTACCCGGGATTTCTCCCGGGCGTAACAATATCATATATATTACGTTATTTCTACAAAGAGGATCTATATTTTATGTACTTTAACAAATTGACTCAACTTATTAAGACATCGGAATCCTATGACCGTTTTTGAACTATCAATATTCGATGTTATAAATTCTGTGAGTGGGTTAACGTACGGTAAAACTAATATTTTCTTTTCGTTGTTCGGATTATTATTCGTCATGCTACTTACAGTTTCTCTCTTTTGTACAAACAATTTTTTTAATTTTAAATTTATTTTATTAAAGATCAAATTCAGAAGATATCCGTTGTCAAGTAATAATTTTATAATTTTAGATTCTTTTTGTGGAAGGACGGATGAAACAGTTTTATTACTCGTTCAACAAGACTGTATATAATGTCTACTTTGTGACTTGGGTGGTTCGAATAGAATGATAGGTATCGTCCAGAAAATGTAATTTTATGGAACCAATCAGTAATTATTCTATTATTTTTTATTTTCAATGTGATATCCAAAAAACTCAGACAACGATTAACCTCTGTTTCTAACGTAAACTTTAACCTATGGTGATAATTATTAAATTTATTTAAAATATGATACGTATTTCCTCTTTTGATGCCGACAGTAAAATGTCATCTATATACCGATAATATAATACAGGTCGAATATTTAATGCGTTTAGTACATTTTCTTCTAGATCTCGCATAGTGAAGTCGGCTACAATAAGTGATAGGGGAGATCCCAAGGGTTCCATAGGGGCGCCAAGTTTTTTTACATTATTAAAAATTTTTTTATTCCAATAAAATTTTCTCATTTTGTGGTGTTTCCTCTTTAATTCTTTTTAATTCCAATATTTACTATATATCACTTGAATGGAAAGCTTCTTGAATGGAAAAACAAATGTACATACTATTTTTTTTTAAGTTATATTACTTTTATTTTTTTTAATTAGATACATACTACTTGGGTTGGAATAGGAAGACTTTGGAATGATAGTACCACTTGGATTTTGTTGCAAAAAAATTAAAGATACTACCACATAGGTTTCATTTAAAAAAATTAATACACTACCACTTGGTGGTAGTACATTAATTTATTTTTATTTATTAAGAATAATCTCATTATTTGTTTTTAAATTAAAGCTTTATTTAATTAATACAAGCAATTGGGTTAGAATAGAAAATTTTCTTAACGTCAATATGGTAACTATAGAAGGTTTAAAAATAAATATGAAGGAAGAAAATCCCAAGAAGATAAAACCAACTATTTCGCAAGAAACCAAGAAAATTCTTAAGCATCTCTGTTTCGCTGTGCAAATGATTGTATCAGACGTTTGTTAATAACTATAAACAAATGATATACATATTATTTGGACTGAGTTTAACTGTCGAGATAATGAGATGCAACTTAGCGCTTCTTATTGATTTCATATCTTTTATAAATAATATATAAATAATATATATAGTATAAATAATATACATACATATTTGGGTTATCATTTCGATTAGAATAAAGTATCAAATCTTTTATATATTACTAGAGTTTATTAGATAGATATTATTTGAATTCAATACATATTACTGGGGTTGAATAGGGTAAAGCAATTTTAAGAAATTATAACATGGCACTAATTAATTATTTTACATATAAACAGCGAAAAGGGAGAATGTCTCAATGTTACTAATTATACTAATAAATGAATTGAATTAATTTTCAGTTTCCAACAAAAATGTAAACACTATTCCAATATTTATATAAACCCCCAATATTTGTTAAACCAATATTTATAATCCGTTCTTATTCCAAAATTATCTTAAATAACGTCCTAAAATGCGGCTATATGATCGGTATTCTATTCTTATATTTAAATTGCATTAAGTGTAGTCTTAAAATGTCATAAATACACAACTATATTACGTCTATTAACCCCCCCAATCAGAATGGCATCTACAGGATAAAAATGGTACTAGCTTAATCAAACTAACACCTCTATCATTAAATTATTTTCAATAGCTCTCAACAAAATTTATGTGTGTATCTATACTGAAAATAAACTTAGATTAACTAAACATTTCGTTAAAAATTTTTTATTTACTTAAATATTTCGGTTAGAAAAATATATCTTATAAACTCAATATAATGAACAGTTAAAAATTAAATATATAATATATTTCATTCTACCATAGCTTATCCCGCTAAGCTGTTACTTCAAATTGATATTACACGATGAGCTTTACAAGCGCAACAACAAGAAAACTTATCAGGATTTAAAGCATATGAATGAATAAGAAAATTTAAGCTAAATTTAAGCAAAAAAATTACGAAATTTATAACAAAAAAATTTATGTTAAAGACAACTTTTGAAATAAAAAATAATAGATTTATTGATAATGTTAAATATTACTCCTTGAAAAAACTGTTGTATTAAATTAAGAAATAAAATTTAAGTGATATCTTTTAAAATTAAAAAATAAAATTTAATYGATATCTTTTATTGTGTAAAATATWTAACTTATAAAAAATGAATATAAAATTGAAAAATTTAAGTGATAATATCTTCGATTATTAAAAAACGTATAGAACCTAAATAGTACGTATCTATAAAAAATACAAAACAATGTCACAAGAATAAAAATATTTATTTGTATGTGTATATGTGCGAGATAATTTTATAATTTAAATTAAAACACCTCGAAAAAATTAATGTATAAAATTAAAAAATAAAACCTAAGTGGTATAAATTATTACACTCGAAAAAAACTAATGTATCAAATTAAAAAATAGAACTTAAGTGATAGTATCTTTATATTTCCATTTAAAAAAAGAATCTTTCTGTTTTAATCCATAATAATGAACCCTAATAATATCTATATCATTTGTATAAAAGATTTGATATCAAATAAATGGCGCCAAGTTATAATCCCATTATTTCGATATTTCTATAATAATGAATCTTAATAAYATTTATATCATTTGTATAAAAGATTTGATATCAAATAAATGGCGCCAARTTATAATCCCATTATTTCGAWATTTCTATAATAATGAAYCYTAATAATATTTATATCATTTGTATAAAAGATTTGATATCAAATAAATGGCGCCAAGTTATAATCCCATTATTTCGAWAKTTCTATAATAATGAACCSTAATAATATTTATATCATTTGTTATTACAATACTCAGCCCAAATAATATGTATATCATTTCTATAAAAAATTTGACCATTCCAAAGTCTTCCTATTTCAACCCAAGTAGTATGTACCATTCAAGAATCTTCCAATTCAAGTAATATATATTGAAATTAAAAAGAAGAAACATTAACCTAAAGAGGAAACACTACAACATGAGAAAATTTTAATGGATTAAAAAAATATTTAATATTGTAAAAAAACTTGACGCTGCTAGACCTCAAAATATAATAAATAAATTTTACGTAGAAAAAATGAACGTTTACTTTTTAATCAACATTAACATTAACGTTAAAATTACAATTGCTATAATTATTGCTATAATTAAGATTACTAAGATATAAATATTATCTTATCCAATACTTAATTTTATACTTCATTCTAAGTCGCGTCTAACCAATTTACTCGCTCGCACATATACCTATACTGATTATTGTTCGCATCGCATACATCTTTAAATTCTTCCTATTGCTTTTTTCATTCGGTATAAATTTTACTACTTTATTATATTTTGAGGTCTAGTTAAAGAAAAAATTGCAATTGTTATAATACAATTGTTATAATTAAAATTTATAAATATTATATTATCTAATACTTAGTTTTATACTTCCTTCTAAACCGCGCCAATTTATTCGCTCGCACATATGCATACTGTTTATTATTATGTTCACATCGCATACATCTATAAATTCTTCTCATTATTTTTCTTGATTGGTATATATAACTTTTACTATATTATTATATTTTGAGCAGCACGGAGCCCTGCACGAGCAGTCCATTATTTATTATATTTTGAGATCTAGCAGTCAAGTTTTTTACAATATTAAATATTTTTTTAATCCATTAAAATTTTCTCATATTGTAGTGTTTCCTCTTTAGGTTAATGTTTCTTCTTTTTAATTTCAATATATATTACTTGAATTGGAAGATTCTTGAATGGTACATACTACTTGGGTTGAAATAGAAAGACTTTGGAATGGTCAAATCTTTTATAGAAATGATATACATATTATTTGGGTTGAGTATTGTAATAACAAATGATATAAATATTATTAGGGTTCATTATTATAAAACTTTCGAAATAATGGGATTATAACTTGGCGCCATTTATTTGATATCAAATCTTTTATACAAATGATATAAATATTATTAGGATTCATTATTATAGAAATATCGAAATAATGGGATTATAACTTGGCGCCATTTATTTGATATCAAATCTTTTATACAAATGATATAAATATTATTAGGGTTCATTATTATGGATTAAAACAGAAAGATTCTTTAARTGGAAATATARAGATACTATCACTTAGGTTCTATTTTTTAATTTGATACATTAGWTTTTTTCGAGTGTAATAATTCRTACCAYTTAGGTTTTATTTTTTAATTTTATACATTAATTTTTTCGAGGTGTTTTAATTTAAATTATAAAATTTTCTCGCACATATACACATACAAATAAATATTTTTATTCTTGTGACATCGTTTTGTATTTTTTATAGATACGTACCATTTAGGTTCTATACGTTTTTTAATAATCGAAGATATTATTACTTAAATTTTTCAATTTTATATTCATTTTTTGTAAGTTAAATATTTTACACAATAAAAGATATCGATTAAATTTTATTTTTTAATTTTAAAAGATATCACTTCAATTTTATTTCTTAATTTAATACAACAGTTTTTTCAAGGAGCACGCCTATACTTGACACCCTTTTTTTTACCTTTTTTTTAAAAAGGTAATTTTGTAATGATATCACGCATTTTGTAGTGCTATGCGTTTTATTTTCTTTTCGAGGAGCGCACCTATATACTTGATAATGACTTTTTTAAATGCAACATATATATATTTTGACTATTTGCATATTTATGAAAATTGTGTAAATTATTTATGAAAATTTTGAAATGCAAACTTATAWRTTGTTGATACATTGTTGGGCATTATTAATAATGAAAGTTGCATCTGTCTGTATTCAATGTATGTTGCTTAATATATATGTTTAGTAACAATTTTTTGTAAAAACCATTTTTTTTTTGTAATTTGCGCATCATCAATATTAATCCAAGTACTAGATATTCCTTTTCTACACATGCTCCTATAATGACATTTTTCAATACGAGTACCATGGTGAAATATATATAGCATTCATAACTTTACGCTCGTCAAGCTATTAATATTTTAGTTGTTGGCACAGGATATAAACTAAATTTGTGTGGTATCTTTATTAATTTATCATCCTGTAAAAAAAATATCTCTTTTGTCGACACCAATTCATTTTTAATTAATATGTCATTTCTTTCACAATGTTCACATAATTTATCAATCAAATGATTGACGCCAACATGATGAAAATGTATTTTTTAATAATCGTGTTAAATTTTTAACTCTTAATATGCAAAAATAAAAAATTTATGATTTTTTTTTTTGGAAAAACAAACATTTTTTCGGTTTTTTCGCGTTCTCGGATTTTTTTACTCTCTCTATATTAATTTCCGGCAAAATGGTCAATTAAAATTATTAAAACATTCCTCTGACGAGAATATCAATAATGATTCAGAACACTCGTGAAAGAATCGGAGTATTGTAAGTATTCTAAGTGTTACGAGCGGACATGTATTTTTAAAAAAAGATAACGATTGGAAGGAAACTTGAAACCCAAGAATTTGAATCCTAACAATAGAGTCTTGTAGCAACGAGAATTCGATGACTGATAACAACAGTGATGGGTCGAGCCATCACAATAAATCGATTTTAGATTCGATTTCGCGTGGGTAAGAATCTTCCCCCTCTAAAACTTAGCGAAGAAACAAGGTGGTAGGAAACTTGCGCGGGGGTTCCTATCATCTTTGATATAAAAGGGAGAACACAATTAGTAGCAGTAGTAGTCT
>JANQDE010000826.1:0-22680 GCA_037157785.1 Cephalotes varians
AATCAAAGCAAAGTCCACTAAAGTAAAGATTGGTTTTCTTTCTTATGATTGGTTAAATTCCAGTCCAATCTCAATCTCAATCTGTAGTCTGATACGGGCTTTAGCGTTGAAAATCTATAGTACACGTTATTAGTAGTTACGTGCACTATAGATTTTCAGCGCTAATAGCGTTTGCCCGAACGCAGCCATTAAGGTTAGAAAGAATACACGGAGATAGTATATATATATATATCTTTCTCTCTTATAGCATCTTGCCACATTGGCTGCGTTCAGCAGAAAAAGCAGCTTAGTAAGCGCTTTGCGCTGATTGGATTATATTTTTAGATCTATAAGAATAGTCCTATCTCAATTTAGATCTAAAAATATAATCCAATCAACACAAAGCGCTTATTAAGCTGCTTTTTCTGCTGAACGCAGCCACTCACTCGTGTCCAGACTATTCTGGCTGTGTTCCGATATTACTGCCAGTACTGAAAATCTATAGTATACGTCACGTGCACTATAGATTTTCAGTAACTGGCAGTAATATCGGAACACAGCCAGAGTAGTCTTGGCACGAGTGATTGTGGCAAAATGATATGAGAGAGAAAGATATGTATACTATCTCCGTCTATTCTCTCTGGTATAGGGTCTCTAGCTGACGAGCGTTGTGAGTGCCAAATGGAATGTACCTGTAGACAACTTACTTCACGAGGTTCGCTATCTTTGTGTCACGCGATTCATGGCGGTGCATGTACTGTGCCGCTGACAATGAGCTGCGGCGGTGACTGTGATAAGTGATCCGCATAAACCCATCCCCATCGCCGAACGTGAGCAGTGGCAGTGGAGAAAGATCGCACATTGGCCGCTGTTAGAGCATACCTCTTGATGACTCGCGCTTTACGTAGGCCGCAGGCAAGTCGGAGCTCGCAATTATGTTCGATGTACCGCAGAAGTTCTACGAGCTGTGTCGTCTTTGTTTATCCCTGGATGGTGTCAAGTATTCCATATTTGAGGAGGGGGACGTCCAGCAAAGTTTTGCCAAGAAGATATCGACGTGCCTGTCAATCACGGTGAGTGTGTCATCGGTTTGTCATTAAGATCTCAATCCCGCCCGACCATCTGCAATATTCTCGGCGCGGACGTATACGCGTTTCTTCGTTGCGTCGTTCTCATCGCCGTGCTATTGCCCTCTCTCTCTTTCTCTCTCTCCCCCTTTGCTCGCTCGCTCGCTTGCTCGGCTTTAAAGGCGCTCTCGCGCGCGCGCGCGCGCGCTCTATGGCGAGACTCGGAGTCGTTCGTACTCGCCGTTTCTCTCTAGCGCGCACGCTCTCGCGTCTGCGATCGCGCTCATACTCGTGCACGGCCGACCGCGTCATTGCGCGAGTGTGTGTGTGTGTGTGTGTGTGTGTATGTGGTGGCGTGTGTATATGCGCGTGCCACGAGAGAAAGTTTGGCAAGAGATGTGCCGCGAGATAAGCTGACGAACAGCTACGGCATTTAAAATGGCAGTGATAAGCTCCGCGCGAGCATGGCAAGCGGAACTACGGCCGCGCAAACTTAGTGAGGAACGGTGGGGTGGGGTGGGGTGGGATGGGGGGGAGGAGGAGAGGGAGATCGCGGCACCTTATTTGGGTAGCCTGTTATCACGTTTCACACGTGAATTCCGTTATCACGCCGCGTTGTTCGTCTATCGGCGCTTAATTGATCGAAGACGATCCGTTTGGACGACGCCGCTCGGGAAGTGCGAGTCTCGGTCGTATTTATAGACGCGAGTTTTTGTCATAAAATTTTATATGACATCGCGCGCGCGATTCCCCTACTTGCAATTCTCACATAGTTAAAGATGCGGTATACCGAAAGCGCACTTGCTATTGAATATTTTATATAGTAGAATATTGTTTTAAAGACTTACGTTAATTAGATTCGTGCTAATAAGATATTAGACATTAGTAAATTTTTATTGAAACGTATATCACACAGATATTAATGAATTTTTATTTGTGTATGTGTGTGTGTAAAGTTAACAATTAAAATATTTACTAGAAAATTGCTAATGTTTACCAGATATTTCTATTAATTTGCATTTTGTATATTCTTGGTTTTATTTCTGTAACAAAGATTTTATTACAAAAATTAATCTTGAATGCCTTATAATTAATACATCAACTCTTCAAAAAGTTCCCTTTTCCTTGCTCTTATTATCTAATTTGTTATATGATTTATTTTTGTTAGGTAAAAGATGATGATTCTTTACCGCCGATTATCTGCCAGCAGTGTGTATGTAAGTTAAACATGCTGGACAACTTTCGTGAAGTGTCACAAAAGTCTGACGTCTTACTCAAACAGTACCTGGATTATACCAAGCAACAGTCATCTCATGACGAGCAGGTATTAGATTTGAATTGTTTGTGAGATTAAGTGACAAATTACACTGTTTTGTTAAGTTGAATCTATATCTGAAAAAAAAAAGAAAAATAATGATATGCTTTTTCTCTTTGTATTTTTAGAAAGAGTCTTTCTCCACTGCCAAAGCAGCGGGCGAGAGCCCTCTGCAATCGTTCCTTGAGTTGAATAAGATGTTGTTCAATGAGGAGCCTAACTCCGAGCCGGCCAGCATTAATCAAAACATAATACCTCAAACTCAAACGCATCATTTAGAATTGCAGAATAATGATATGCGAGAACACGATAATATTAAGTGCGAGCCAGATGATGACAACAGTTCCAACAGTTCTGATCCTGAACGATTAGAGATTGAAGATCGCGATGAACAGGAGAATGAAAGCGAAGAAAATGGTTACGATATGACCATCAGTAAGAGGATTAGAATAGACAGCAATTACGACGGCTCCGAGTCTAACACAGCGAATTATAGTCCAATTAATAGAATGGACACTCCAGAGAGCAACTGTTCTGACACTAACATTGATCAAGAAACGACGAAACTATGGCAAGCTTTAGCCAAGTAAGTAAGCTAAATTTGTTTGGCAAATATTTGCTCTCTTGATATCTGATCGTAAAATGTACAAGTTAAGATATACAAATATATCCTGCTTATAGATAAGATACAACATATATTGTATATTTGATTTTCAGAGTCAATAGTGACAATATTATTATATTATTGCTCTAATATCAACACATCACAAATTACATTTTTAATGTATATTACATATGATTATAATTTTATAATAATCAATTAATCTTAGAAGGGCCAATAAGAGCAATGCCGCAGTTAACAGTAATTAATGTAATTTATTATCTATATTTACACAGACGTTTCGGCTTTCCTTTAAGTCATCCTCAATGTATGAAAGTACATTTTTGTCAACGTTCGATATTCAAATGAGTTTACGTTAATAATGTTTATTTAATTATTAACGTATGTAATTATTAACGTTTATGTAATTAGTAAATCCATTTGAACATCGAACGTTGACAAAAATGTACTTTCATACACTGGCTTAAAGGAAAGGTTCTGAAACGTAAATATAGATAGATAGATAATAAATTACATTAATTGATAACGCTCTGTTAACTGCGGTATTGCTCTTATTAGCCTTTCTAAGATTAATTGATTATTGTTAATATTTCAAGAGCACATTAATAGATAGCTTACACTTATTAATATTGTTATAATTTTATATTCTTATGTATGAAATTAAGTTACTTAAATAAGTCAGCAAAATTTAAATATATATTTAATTCCATTACTGCTTGTCAAAATAGATTCTATTATCATTATTTTTAAACTAACAAATTTGTTCCTATTATTTTTTTCGAATTTTGATTTATAAGTTATTTTAAATCTCTGGTCTAATTACCTTGTATATATTATGAATTATATTGTTGAATGTGGCGATAAAATTATGATTAAGTATAATTATTTTATATAAAAACTTTTGTTTATGATCGCAAATTATAAATCAAATTAATAATAAAATTAGATATTTGTAATTGTTTAATAATTGCTCAATTAGTTGTATATTAAAATTATACAATTATATATGTTTATTTGTATGTTAATGCAGCAATAGAAGCTTGGAAATTACACGAACAAATGGTGATAAATTAAACAATGGATTCACTGGCGAAGCGACTAATCTGTTGCGTTCTTTAATTAACAATAGGCCGATTGGTATTACTGATTCAGACAAGATAGCCCCGCAAATCAGATTTTATAGAGATACCCAAGGAACTTCTGAGCGTATGTTGGTTGATTTTCCTGTGCTTGGTAATCGTACCAATATAGGAAACTTAGAAAATAAGGTAAGTGAGAACCAAAAAATTGAATTTCTGCAAAAAGTGTGTATATATATATATATATATATATATATATATATATATATATATGAATAAAGAATCAAGATAAGAGTGAGAGAAAGAGAGAGAGGGAAAGAAGAGAGAGATTTGCGAATATATTAGAGAGATTAGATAAAAAGAAGGAAAGAAAAAGAGAAAGAAATTTGCCAATACGTTTGGATTAGATAGATAGAGCGAAAGAGAAAAATCTGTGAATATGTTTGTATTTTTATGAATCGTTCCTGTGATTCTCCTACTCGTAGTGCCTTATCCTGCCTGGTCCTAAGTAGACAAAACGTTTCTTGAAAATGCCTTGCCCAAATGCGAACATCTGTACATTTGATAAATGGAGAGAAAAGACCCAGGTATAGTGATGGAAAAACTCAGGTCATCGGTTAAGCCACCGGTTGGCCCATTGGCCGATTAAGAAATTCTTTTAAGCCTATTCAGAATATATTTCAGGTAGAATTTCGTAAATAATAAATATCGAGACTTCTTGGAATTTCGCTCACTTTCTTAACTAATATCAAGACATAAAATAAGAGGTTCCATTAATTGTAAGATAAATGTTGTTAAAATTTTGTTCCTTTAATCATTTATTCCTTTGTTATTTTTACATCTTATTCTTAAATAATCATCTATAATTATAATAAATATGATAATTGTATCATATTTTGTGATTGTAACAACTTTTTTTTATATAATACGATTATTTTTTTTTTTTATGAATTACAAATTTATGATGAAATATTTTCAAAAAAATTACATTAAGAACCAAAAAATTAAATATATTTTTTCTTGTAAATTTATGTATTGGCAAAAAAAATAGTCCACAATATACTTATATATTTATTATACAAATTATTTAATTTTAGTTTTTTATGCTATTGCTAATATCTTTTATCTTTAAACGCTTGTATACGCTAGTATACGCTTTTATCCTGACGATTTTACAAATCGAGACATTTCCCTGTGCTTTCTTCTTGTAATATTGTCTTGATAACAAAATAGATCATAAATTGATTTTGTGTTTTTTCGAAAAATATTTTACTGAAAGACATCCTTTTTTTGATTTTTTATTTATTGAAATAAAATTTTTTCTTTCCTTGAAATACTTAACCATTTTAAAATTTAGTGCGAACACATATTAATCTTCTTAAATGATTCATTCATTAATCTGATACCGATCTAATATCGTTAAAATCTCGGTTTATCTCTAAAATTTGTAGTTACAATTGAAATTACATTAAAGTTAATTTTATTTATTTCAAAAAAAAACTTGCACTTTTTTTTACATGACAGGCTGTTACATATTACATTTAAAATTGATATAAAATTAGTGCGATGTAAAATTGATTTCATATAAAAGCTATGAAATATTACTTATAAATCTGAAAAGACTTTTGAAAAAATTTAATGGTAAATAAAATAATGTACACAGTCTGTACAGAGTGCTTCGATAGACAGCAATCCGTCTAGCCCTGCCAGCATTGGTCGTAAGGAAATGGCGACGACAACAAAAGGTCGTAGAAAGCAGAGCTATCCCAGTAAAGCTCCTGCAAGTCCAGACATTGTCGTTAGTTATCAACATGAGCATAATAATGAGGAACAAGCACATGATTTCACCACTTGGTCGAGCAAGATAAAGAATAAAGTATTTCTCCCGTATGAATAGCCCAACAATTCTTACGATGTTATCACTTGCTTCTAATAATTGATTGATTGTTTCAGATGAGTGATCAGAAACAACAGTTCGATCAACAAAGCGGTAATGTGGCGAAAAAGATCGATATGTCTTGTACAAATTGCGGTACTATGACAACAACTATCTGGAGAAGAAATATGAAGGGCGAGATGGTGTGCAACGCTTGCGGGTTGTATTACAAGCTGCATGGTGTTAATCGTCCAGTTACTATGCGAAGAGACACCATACATACGCGCAGACGTAGACCCAAAGGCGAGAAACCAACGAGGCATAGAAGTAAGAGATTCTTAACAATTAGACATTTAATAAGCAGTATATTTTTTTTTGCAACAATCATTGAAAGATATATACAGGGTGACAAAGAAATTCTTGATCGAAATATCTCGAAAACAAGACATTTGAGAAAAAATGTTTCATACAAAAGTCGTAAGGTTTTAACAAATACATGAAATGACTTAGAGTGCAAGTATGGAGGAGCCCTCAAAATCAACTTCAAATTTTAAGTGGATCTATACTTTTTATTTAATGTTCTTGTAGCTAACGTCGAGATATTTTTGAAACACTATAATAAAGCTCCTTTTGATTAACTTTTGATTACTTTTCGAAATATGAGTTGACAACATTCAAATATCGCCGGCATCGACATTCCTATAAAGTTCGAAATTAGTTTCATTAAAAAAGATAACGTTATTTGCAAAATTATTCCTACGTACTTCAATAAGTATTAACTAATTTACAAATTCCATTCTCAAAGTCTTGTTGAGTCTCTTGCACATAATGTGTTTTATAGAGATGAAATTTTTGCCTTTTTAAAATATACATTGATTGTTGACTGATTTTGGTTTCTACAGCAATCTTTTTAGTGGATATATTGGGCATTTTAATTATTGTAGAAAATGATGTCACCGACAATCGATGTATGATATTTTAAAAAAGCACAAATTTCATTTCTATAAGACTGCACGTGTGGGCAGTCTGACAGCAGAAATCAAGTAGGAGCTGCAAATCCTGCCCAATTTCTGTTGCCATTCTGCTGATATAGCATGTCAGCAGGCTTTGTCATATTTCTGATAGCAGTTTGCCAACATCATCAGATATTACAAACTCTGTGTGAAATTTGTTGCCTTTCTACTATCAAAAATCGATAGCATGCTCTGCTCAAAATCGGTCTTTGCAGGCTTGGCTCTCTAGTAATACACTTTGCGAGCTGAGCGTTCTATTATTTTAATATTGAACAATTGCGTATAATAATTAAATAGTATCATTAAACTTAAATAATAGTTTAAGTGAGTACATAATCCTCAAATGCCAAAAATTTAGTTTATTTTATAACTGATTAAAATAAAGTAAAATGTTTGAATAATAAGTTGAGAAATAGACAAGAGAGAGAGAGAGAGAAAAAAAGTATATAACACAAATAAGAAAAATGTTTTTATTCGATCGAAGCAGAGCTTGGTACTTGATATTTTCATATAAATTTTTATATACGATCAAATAAATTGTCCTTATTTGAATAATAAAATGCTTGAGTTAAAATATTTTAAGAGTTAATTCTCTCTTTCTTTTATAATAAAATACAAAGAACTTGTTCCAAATTAATTTTTATAAAATGTTATTATGATTACATAAAATCTTAGTAACAATTGTACCGATATCTTGAAAATTATCACATTTAAAAAAAAATTATTTCCAAAATGTCAGGAGAATTTTAAAAAATGGCTACGATACAAAAAATATATGTGAGAAAATTTACGTTTTTTTGAAATAAATAAATAAATAATAAATAATTTTTTTGAAATTATGCCTTCGACAGATAATTGTAGATGATTGTTTAAAAATATATCAAAAATTAAAAGAAAATTGGTAAAATTATTTCTAAGATGTACTAAGATTTATATACACACATTGTGTTTTTATAAAACACAAATTGTACTGTGTGATTAAGTATTACATATATAACATATATTGCATATATAATATTTAAAAGAATTAAATCGATACCGAATTCAAAACTAGATGTTGGTGCTCAATAATATTTTTAAATTTAAACATAATATTCCAATACACAATTACGCATCGGACACAACAACGCAGTTTTAAATTAAACCGGAATAGAATTAAAATCACAAATAAATTGATCGTCAAATCGAAAGACACGGTAATGTCTCGTGTCAAGTTCACGCGTAGCGCGAGACGAACCGTGTATCTTTATGCGAGACCAAAGAGAGACAAGCCGAGGTTATCAAATATCAATAACGGTTGAGCCGATTGAGTTGATAATAAGCTTAATCGATAGCGCATAAATTATATAATAAAAGTATGCTTATTTTTACTGTACGTGCTGTAGAAAAAAATTATTATAATGTAAGGTATAGAAATCAAAAAATCGATATATCGATTGTTGAATTAGAAAAACGTGATCTAGAAATGATATAACATTTATATTTTGTATTTTTGTAACATAATTAATTAAAGAGCACCGTCATATACTGCATACTGAAAATATGACGAAGTTGGTGATGGAACCTCTTTAGCAAAATCTAATTAATTTGTATATTACTAAAAAAAAAATGATATAAAAAATTACTAATTTTTTTAAAAAAAAGGTAATTGAACCTGAAACCCAACTGAAGATCGAAAATTAATTTGTGACTTTATTTAGTGCAGTTTAGAATAGCGTTGCGAGTCCGACAAACAGTCGGTGTGCAGTTCAAAAATAACTGAAAAATTTGTATCTTAAATGTATTATAATGTACAATAATATGATTGGACACTTAAGATCTAGCTTTGACCGTGTATAGACAAACTCTCATTTGATTCGATGTATTCGTTGACGGTCTAAAAATCTGTCTATTTATTTGATATTGTTTATAATTTTTATATTTAATTGAATTTGAAAATTTGCATGTCTTATTAGAAGTACGGCAGTAGTTGCATTTTTTTCACATTTATAATTTTTATAATTTTATATACATATACACAGAGATATAAAGAAATGTAACTCGTGAGAAATACTTGTTTCATTAATATTTGGCCTATCATTTATCTTTTTAATAAAAGATTTTATCCTCGTTGGAACAGAATCACTCTTCAAAACTTTTTGCAAGATTCGTTAATATTAAATCAGGACATTTAAATTATTATTTACGTTAACCAGGAAAGAGTTTATTAAAGTTTCGGAAAACAGAATAATTTTAGAAAATTTCTCTCCAACATTACTTACATAAGTAATTAAAAGATGTTTTGCTAAAAAAATAGACCAATTTTTTACTCATAAAACAAATAGTGTTTCTCAAGTGTTCACATTATAATTGTTACATTAAACTATTTTTATAAATGTTTTTATTAGCACAATAATTGTTTAGTTTTGTGGCAATAGTTGTCAATAAATTTGATATACATTTAGGAAGAGGCGCCTAACAAAATGTCTCTTCATCAATTTGATTAATAATATTCTTTAATACAATTTTTTTTCTTTTTATCCGTAACTTTCAGCATTTATTTTATTCTCAATCACTCCAAAACAAACAATCACGAATTGTCAAACTTGTCACAAAATTTAAGGACATTGATCGCCAATCGAATGCGCAAAAAGGAGCAATGCTATTTCGCTTTCTCGCTTGTTTTTTGCTTATTCTCTCACTCGCTCTTGTATACTTTCGCTAGCTTACTCTGGGTGCGTTCAGAAAGACGCTATTTGCGCTATTTAGCGCAAATGGCTGTTCATGAAGATACAGATAGTACTAACAAATTATGACATCACTCTTGGTAATGTGTTACGTCATAACTTCGCGCTACCGGCGCTATTTCTTCCGAGGTAGTGTAATGGTTGCGTTGGCATGGTTAGCGTTTTGCAAGCTTCGTGAACGCTCAGAACGCTGTTATTACTTATGCAACCAACGGATTGCTTGTGATTTTTGAGAACAAATGCGCAATTCGTTTATAAATATTATAAACGAATCCTAGTGTTGAACTTTATTGGTTCTGATATCTAAATCATGCTTAATCCGAATAAATCCAAATTTATTTATATATAATATTTCACGAAATATTTATAAACTATTTTGAAACTATACTCTTCCGATCGAATGCTCGAAAGCAACTGTTGATTCTCGAGTTCCATGTTTATAACTTTTGTTTAACGGAAATATTTGACTGTAGTAGCTTCTAGGCACGTATTATGGATCTTTTCGGAATAGATTCCGGTCGAAATTGTTCAATTATTTCCTAGGTTTCTATTGTTTTCTAGGGAAAAATGGAATAATTCCGATTGGAATCCATTCCGAAAAGTTCCATAACACGTACTCTGATTTGCGCGCTGGATCTTTTCGGCTACGAAATCCTTATTTTTCATCGGAACATCATGAAACTTTGGCAATTTATTTTCGAATAGTATTATATAGTATTATATACTTTCGAAAAATGAAATTTAAAAAAAATCAATTTTTTGACTGGTCCCCTTAATATAGTAACTTAAGCCTGCAGCACACGATGCTTGTTTTCCTGGATTGCTTGTCAAGTACTTGGTAAATTATTGAAATTACATCAGAACGCAGAATTTCCAATAATTTACTGAAATCAGCAATCCAGCAGAAAAGCAAGCATCATGCCGGTTTTACTCTGACTTGCTTTGTCCCCCAACAAAGTATATTTCGGGCTTTGTAGGATTGATTGAGTAAAGTATTGGCAAGCATAAGCATCTAGTGCCAGTCTTAACTTAAAGAAGAAAACTTTAGAGCGCAACGAACGCAGCTCAGTAACGCTACGCTGTCGTTCATAAAGCTTGCAATCGCTATCGCGCTATTGGTTTCATGAACAGTTTTGGTAGCGTTTGCGTTTATAGCGTAAATAGCGTCTTCTTGAACGCACTTCTCGATCTTGATACATACATACATACATACGTACGTTATTGCTTGATCGCTAGCTCCTCTTGCGTCAAAAGTTGTAGCTGTACAAAATTTTCTGGAACGATGACGACGTTTCTTGAAAAGTACGATCCCAAAAATGCCCGTTTTTCGGCCCTCGATTTTGGAATTGAATTCTATGCCAAATAGCTCATGATGAGACATTAATCACAAAAAAATTTTAGCATGCGATTGGTTTCAGAAATATAGAGCGTCACTAATTACTAAGAAAATATGATACAACGAATTGAATTTTTTCGAAAGTCGACACTATGGGTTCTTCAAGTTGCTGATTATGAATCTGATGTCAGATTTTTAAAATTCAAGATGACGGATATAATATGGCGGACACAAATACTGGAACAAACATTCACTTCTATGGACATTGTTATATTGTGGTTTTTTCGGCACGATGATTACGAATTTTCTATCACATTTTGGAAAGTAATGATAATTTTTGAGTGAAAAAAGTATTCTTCTAATTACTTTTTCATAAAAAAAATTAAATTCAAATTGATACGTTACATCGCATAAACTTTATAGGTAACTTAGTTTTGATTCCAAAGAAGATTTGCCATAATCTAATCATGAACTACAAATTCTTTGCTCAACATTATGCTCACATGTGTAAGGAACATGTAGGCGTTAGTAACTAGTCACTCGTCAAACAAGTGCAAAAAGTGACACTTGAACAAATATTGATTAGTGATTTTATGTACGAGTGTTTTCAAGGATTAAAAACAGAGCAAGTGATCTTTGATATAGACAAACTCGATTCTATTGAAGACATTTAAAGCTCGGTTTGCTTGTAATAAAGACCAATTCAAATCTACAGTTTATTAAGGGGTTTTTTGAATGCTCGAAAAATAGACGTTTTTTGGAATTTTTTTTTTTCATAATGCAATAAAACAATCAAAATGAAATTTGGAAGGTTTATTATACATATAATTAGACGTACAAAAAAATTTTTTTCCAAAATGGCGGCAGTACAGACATTTGAAGCAGCATGTCTTTTTTTGGAAGAGAGTCTGCGGCATGCAGAATAACATTTTTTCATTTGCACCTAGAACAAAAAAAAAATTTTTTTTTCATAATTTACATTAAATTTATCAGAGAAGTACACACGATTATTAAAAAAAAATCATTTTTCGCAAATTGACATAAATTCGAACTTTGTTTTCTTTTTTTTTTTAACAAAAAAATTGACGTTTAAACGTTTATAAAAAACGTAATTGTTAATCAATCATTAAAATCCTGTATACTTCTCTTTAAAATATATCTAAGAAGCTACAGTTTAAATTTCAAGTCGATCGGATGAAAATTGCAAAAGTTATTTTGCAATTGCCGATTTGAAAAACATGGTTTCGTGAAAAACGCGTTCAAAGAGAAATTTAGCTCTGAGGATTTAACAAAATTTTGGACTATAATTGGATATCATTTTTGGGATGTTTTTACATCATTTAAGCCAATAAAAATAATGCTTAAAAAAAAATTTCAAATAGGTGTAACCCCTTAAGGTAAGTAAGGTAAGTAAGCCGAAATATGTAAGTGTTTTCTTGTGTCAATTACGTATTTTTCTCTCCAACAAAGTTAGTTAGCTTTTTTTATTTGGAATTAGCGAATAAACGATTGCTAATTATATTAATTTAGTAAGAGAAGATCTACTTGAGAATTTAGTTCCGAAATTCCTTAATAACAACAACTGTTTAGTATTGATCAATCACAATACTTCTATGGCGAAAATGCTTTTCTGGAAAATAAAGCTTGTATATTTGACGCTACTTATAAACAAAAATCAAAGAACTTTTCAAAAGCAATTGTGGAGTAAACAAAAAAATGCCACTCGTAAACCTATGAATGTACCTGATGGTTAAGTACATTTTGTTCTTGGACCATTTGATGCAAATCACAATGCGATTATATTAGAAGATTGCTTCAACAGATATGAAGATAAAACGAACACAATTCATGAAGACGTCATTTTAGTTGATCGCGATTTTCAAGATGTCATAAAGTTTCTTGTAATTGAAGATCCCTTACTTATCAATTGTTATGCTTATATGAAATCACGATACTGCAGCGGGAAACATTATCACATTTTTGTTCTCATGGACAAATCCAAACCCGGACGAGATTCAATAAGAGAATATTATTGTACATGCGAAAGTGACGTTCGGACTGTTGGCTGTTGTAGTCACGTTATGACAATAGCTTGATACCCCGGATATGGTCAATATAATGGAGTGACATATATTCGATCCCGGAATTTATAATGTATAACTCTTTAAAAAGAGCGAGTTTGAAATAATATCTTGTCTTTACTGGACAACTTTTTTATCTTGCTTTTATGGCCGAATTACCTTTTCATCTTGCCTTCATTGGCCAGACAACCTTTTCGTCTTGCCTTCACTGGCTGGACAACCTTTTCATCTTGCCTTTACTGGCCGGATTACCTTTTCATCTTGCCTTCACTGGGCGGACAACCTTTCCATCTTGCCTTCACTGTTTGGATAATTATTTGATACAAGGCCTGGATTAGCTTTTCTTGCTTTCGCATGTTGGATAACCTTTCGATCTTGTCTTCACTAACTGGATAACATTTTGATCTTGCTTTCGGTGAAAGTAAAGGTAAATCTGATAGAAAATTCGCAATTAGCTTAGTAAAAAAAAATCACAATATAAGCGTCCATAGAAGTGAATGATTATTCCAATATTTGTGTCCGTCATATTATATTCGCCATTTTGAATTTTTAAAATCTGACATCAGATTCATAATCAGCAACTCAAAGAACTCATAGGTACCGACTTTTGAAAAAATTCAACAAAAATTCATGCTATTAAGAATTGTTAGAATCATATTTTTGTAATAGTTGATGATCCCTTTGACCCTCTATATTTCTGAAACTATTTGCATGTTTAATGTAACATTTTTTTTTGATTAATGTCTTATCAGCTTTTATTTAGCATAAAATTCAAAAATCGAGAAGCGGAAAACGGACAATAAATCCACTATTTTTGCATCGCAATATCTTTGCTCGTAGGGCACATAAAAGAAAAATAAAAACACTTTTATCATGTAATTCGAACCCAAGCTTTCGATTGAGCCTACTTAAAATTTGATCGGTCCAATCATTGAGATTCAATAATCTTGGGTGCTCGTCGGTGCAACTCGCCGGTTCGCGTATAGGTGCACGGCTCGCGCATACACTTTAGCTCCGGTCTACAATAGATGTAGTAAGCCTTAAACTGTAAGACATTGACAAATCATAGTTAATTATTCTCTTCAAATTCAAGTGTGATTGGTCAATTTAAGGCTTAAGACTTACTACACCTATTGTTGATCGGCGCTTAGCGCCGAGACACGACCGTGTTTCCTGATATGCGTGAATGCAGCCCCTTCTTAAGGGTGGGCTGTTTCACGCATATACATTACAACGCAAAGCGAATATCGAATTTGATTGAAGAAATTAGAATAAAAGAGTAGGGTTTACTATTTAACATGTGTTTACTTGTTAAATGTATACCTTATGTTTAAAAATTACGTTTTATTCATGGAATTAATTTTGATAATAACTTTTTAATAAGCAACGAATGATAACTTCGGAAAAATCTTCAGAATATTGTTCAAGATCATGACTTTGACAAGATTATCGAAATTCGATCCTTTTATTGAGATTTTATGTAACAGTAACATTTTAAAAATTAATAATTTTGAAGAAGTCTTGTATTTTTATTGTAAAAAGATAAAGACAGAATTATCTCTTAAAATAGCTTAACTCAAATATTTTATTTTATTTTTAATCACTGTTACAAATAATCCTATTTTTCGGCATTCGAAGATTATGTACTCATTTAATTAGTAAACTATTTGTTAAGATTTGTTTAGTGATATTATTCAACTATCATATGCAATTGTTCAAGATTTAGAATAACAGAATCAGTTCACATAATATATTACTATTTACATTTGTCTTTACTTTTAGACGATACGGAATCAGTTTGTTTATTTATTTATTATATAGTAGAAATGAAAACAATGTTCCTTTTGTTAACTTTTTAAGCAGTACAACAATATAGAAGGAGATCAAGGAATGTACTTAATGGATTCTTATATTTGTTATATTATTATATTGGTTTATATCTTAAGACTGTCTTAAACTAATTTTTTTGTAAGCAATCGTAACAGAGTTTTTTTGTAAAAAATCGTAACAGAGTTGTATCTTAGTATCTTAAGACATTACTTATGGATACTAGCCAAAGACTAAATACAGGCGAATAGAGAGCGCGCGCCGCAGACAAAGCGCTACATAAACTGGAGCGCTTATTCGTTAATTTTAATCTGTTTTCCTATTTATTTGTCAATTTTGCTAAAAAGAAAAGTAGTTTTTGTTAACATAAAGTATCACGTTTTGTACTCTATATGTAGGAATTTTAACACATACAYACGCGCGCGCGCGCATATGACCTTCATAATTTTAAATAATCGATTTTTTAATTGTTAATTTTTTTATTTTAATTTAATTTTTTTAACTTTATTATTTGTTTCCTTTTAGATTATGATTATTTTGTATGTTATATATTTTTTGAGATATTTTGATAAGAAAATTGAAATGGGACACCCTGTTCGTGCGTGCGTATAATATTGTATTATTTATCTCGTAATTAACTTTTGTTCTACATTGCAGAAAAAGAATATTTAATACGTTCCCTGCCGGACCGATTTTCAGTAACTTTTAGCCATTAAACCATTTAACCATTTAAGCCATTTGTTCATTCGTTGCATGTGTCTCACGTTATTGAGGCTAATAGGTTTACTTATACATGTACAGTAATAATAAATTAATAATTATATTAATAATTTTATAAATACTCTTTTATTCCTTGATTTATTCGTTTTTACGCGGAAATTCTCCATTTACTTTTTTCATTATTATTGTACAAATGTGTGAAAAGAATAATTTTAAAATATATATAGGTTTTTCTCTTTTTTAAATATATATATATTATTATATATTATTATATATATATTATATTAAATATATATATATATATATTAGCAGACTTTATTTACGATTCTTAACCGTAACCATATGGAATATTCCGCAAAAATCGAGAGACGGATATTTATAAAATTATTAATATAATTATTAATATAATTATTAACACAATTTACTATTATTAAGAAAAATATATAACGATATTCCGACGATGTGAATTATGTTTTATACATAATAGTTTAATACATAATAGTTAAACATTAATATATTATTTTAAACAAATTTTAATGATGTTACATGTAATAGCAAAAATATTATGTGATATGAAAGTATGAGCGCACGTTGCATGGAACGTATTAATTTGACAAATTCTGATTTTTAAAAAGCCTTAAAAAAGTAATGGTTTTTTTACAATTTTATCAATATTTTATTTAATTTTTTCTTTTAAGCGTGTATTCATGATGCTTTAAAAAGGAATCAAGATTAGCATCAATCTCGAAAATTGAACTATGTTCAGATACCAATCAGATTCATTACTATTCCAGTTTTATGGAATATACCATTTTTATTTTGATATTGTTTTACGTAGGAGTATGACAGCAATCTCAATAATATTCTTAATATCGATGTACCATGATTTCAAAAAGCTTTGCATTGTTAAGCATTATTTATTAGAATATTATGATCTCAATTTCCTTGAAAAATATTAACTTTTTATAATGAAGTAGAAATGATCTATTCTTTATGAATTTAATAACATTTTTAGAAAAAAGTGACACAGTCTTAGCATCTCAGTCAACAAGAGAACAAATAGATGCCGAGAGTGCGGATATGTTGAATGCTCTTCGACAACAAATTCATCCTCAGCTGATGATGCATGCGGCGTTGACACCTACGCGCATACCCGGTCATCCGCCTCCGCCAGTTGCTTACTCACTACCTTTATCTAGTTACATGATTCATGTAAGCTACTTTGTCATATGCTCATGTATCGAAACAAGAAATATTCTTATATTTGCATTTGCATAATGTGTCTAGTGAGAATTTTAAAAAGCTAATGTTTTTATATTTAACTTAATCTTTTACTTGAATATTTCTTATCTCTGTAATCTATCTTTTTTTTGCTGCAAATTTGCTCTTATCGAGTATGATTTATTAAATTTGTAGCAACATGTGAAAACTGAGGAGCGTGTGCAACGACATTTGTCTGTGGATGAGGACGTGGACGAAGGTGACGAAGAAAATGTTTCCGATGTTCCCCTCAATCTGGTAGCGACTTCACTCTCGGAGGAGACGCATTAAAAAAAAACCTGGTTTTGGCGTCTAGGTATGCTCTCTCAATGGCATCATCCATTCGGTGATGTTTATCCTGGATGGATTTTTAATATCCTTCCTCAGCGTTTTTCTGCAAGAAATTCACACTGGGGACTGTGACAACGTTCCGTGGAGAGCCATCAGGCTCACGCCGCGGCGTAATACGCACGATGAAATAAGATGATATTAATTACTCAGTATTAATTATTCAAGATGTACATATATAAATATACATATACACGCATACACGTACACATACACAGATAACACACGTAAAAGCATACGCATATGAGAAAATATTTTTATACAAAATTTTATATGTGCTCGCCCGTTGTATATAACATACACGGGTCCAACCGTGCCGCTCAGAAGTGCTCATCGTTATCGTCGTCATCGTCTTGTTTCACATTGTATGTATCTTTTAATCAATTGTCTTATGGTGACGGTGATAGCAACAGCATCTTCAATGGCATACCTGCAACATCGTTATGGCTTTCGACATTCAATTGTGTTACACTCCAAATTTTAAGGTTCTTTCAAAAACTTTTATAGGTTGCACGAAAAATGTTGGATTTTTCACTTGATTTTGACGGAAGTAAAACGAAAGTACCATTTACGTATATCAAATATTACAAGAAAAATTTTCTAGTAGTATATTTGATAGACATTAATCTCATAAGTGAAAAAACTTTTGCATTCTTAACACTATTTGTTTAAATTTAATTACTAAGTTTGAAAATATCGAAATAGGAAACGAATTAGCAATGCTTAATCAATATAATTAAATTAATTTAATTTAAATTATATAATTAAATTAAATTTTGTATTAAATTTTATTAAAAAACCTATTAACATGTTGAATGCTAGATCTAATTTACTTGTCTTGACGCTAGAGTGAAATTGTTTTATTAGATTCATATCTTGATAAAATATAATGTAATTGAACTCTGCAAAATTATCATGCTTTATTATATTTATTATTTTAAATTATTACTTTGTTATTAAATATACTTACAGAATTACAAATATTATTTTTTGATTTATTTTTTGATAAGTTTAGTAATGGCGATTAGTGTCGACTTGTGATCAGTGAGTACGACATTCAGTATGTTAATTAAAATAATATTTATTACAATTTTGCTAATAAATTATATATTTATTTAAACAGAAAAAGCAAACAATTATTGGATCAATAAAAGGTATCTAGAATTAATTGTGAAAGAAAAAATCAATTTAGTACAATATTGAGTAATTGTAAGAGAATTAATTGAAATAAATTATATATAAACTGATCTAAAAACAGAAAAGATTGATGAATACTATTAGCAAAATTAATTATTATTTATATTTTATTTTAATAGGTGTAATTATATTTAATTATAAATGTAACTTAAGAAGATGCTAAAGTGACGAAATTACTGACAGTTACAAATTCGAATTTTCTTCGAATTGACTTTATAGAATTGAACTCTTTTGTACGTTTAAAGTATAAAATTTATTAAAACACACGAATAATTTACAAGAACATTCAACTTAAGTTTAAGAATGGAAAAAATTGTGTGTATATATATATATATATATATACAAAATTTTTAATTTTTTTCTGTTTTTAAGTTTAAGTTGAGTGTTCCATAATTTATTCTGTGTGTACTTTGAAATGTATGTAAAAGAGTTTTCACTTCTGCAAAGTCAATTCGAAGAAAATTCAAACTTGTAATATCAATAATTCCGTTATTTTAGCACCTCCTTAAAAATTATTACATTACACATATAACTTGTATCAATTGTAATATAACTATTAATTTTTTAGTTGCAATAGTGTTTATAATTTAACAACATATATTGATTTAACAACAATTCAATTTTTATTTTGCATCTTTTTTGCGAGAAATTTTGAATCTTATAATCGTTATTTATTTTGCGACAAAAGATTAGAAATTCGGTGAAAAATCCCACATTTTATATGCAACATTTTAACAGATTCGTCCAATGATGAAAAATTTGGGCGATTGACAATAAAAAATATTTAGAAAAAGATTGGCGCAGTAGGGAACACTTTGGGGCCTGAATAAAAAGCAAAACAATGTCACAACATGATGTGCCTCCTCTTGTCTCCGTTACTTAGAGGTGGTACTCGCGGAGCCTTAAATTAGAGACCTGTAGATGCTATGTATTACGAGACTGCTGCGCGAAGATTAATATTTCTAAATTTCCATCCTCTTGGAAAAGACGTACTTAATCTCGGACCGATACTCGCACGCAATTATCTAAGTTAAGAATTACCTAGAAGCAATAAGAAACACGACGTGATGTATATACCGTCGTTCTCGTCATCGTTATCATTGATATTCAGTTGCGCGCGCTCTCTTCCTCCTCTTCTATCTATCTCGACAGTGAGAAACACGCGAGAATTTAAAAAAATAATACGTAGATAACGTTTACTCATACACCGGATATATTAAAAGTAACAAATTTTATGACTCCACTGCTGCTGCGTAGTCAGTTTAGAATCAGAATGGGAGAAGCTTCGCTTTAATAGAGTAACAGAAACTTAGTAGGGTCCTATATCTACCTCCTGTGTACATTTATATGTCATTTATAATAAGCATAAATTTACTCAATTTTCAAAGTCAAGATCCGGATAAAAATAATTAATTTCAGTTCTTTGATCGTTGGTAGACAAAACAAAAACAATTGCAAGATATAGAGGCTATGGTTTAATTAATTGAAAATCACATATATACATCTCAATTATGGTATTTTTCAAGACACCGTATGTATGTTTTTATTTTTCTATTTTTTATTCTAATCCGAATCCGTGCACATAGTGAAATGACAAAAACGTAACGGGCCAGGGTCTCCGCCGTTTCTCCAGAAATGTACAAATAATGCGTCAAGGAACAAATGTTAAGCGATCTTACATAGCGCAAAATACTATGGCCAGTGCATCTACTCATGATATCGTAATGTTTAACGTGTCGTATACCTAATCAACATTGCCAAAAATAGATTTAGTCTACGTACGTAGGATAGTTAAGCACGTACACAAAAAAATTTAGCAATCTACTCTCTCTACTCTCTCGCTTCCCTGTCTTTATTATTTCTTTTTTTCCTCTATTTTTCCCGCCTTTCTGCGCGTGTATGTATACACATATGTAGTATTTTGTTTCCCCCTTTTTCCAAAATTACAGAACTTTGTTCATTTTTGTTTCTTCCCAATCCTCTTCTTCCTGTTGCGGAGACCCTCGGAATGTTCTCGTAAGATTTCGAAAACAGCTCGCAGCAGCCCACGGAGTATTATCTTAGCATTACGTGTTATCAAAGGAGCCTTATAAACAATACTTATATAATAAAAAATACTTTTCCTACTAGGAACGCCGTTCTTTTCGGCTATAATTGTTTCACCGACTTCAAGTCAATTTTTTTCACCAAGATATCTATAATATAATTTACAAGATGAATGCAAAATTCAAAGCGAAAAATTTTAGAAACTTGATCTATAAATGTATTTTCAAATATATTTATAAATCAATGTAATGTAATTTTAAAAATCAGAAAAATGTGTTGAAAAATGTTATCTGCTTTTGCAGGTTTTTTTCAAAAAATACATAATTTTCAAAATAATAGTTAGATGAAAGAATGGCGCTAATTCGAGAAATATTTGTGCGTGCGTGCGTGCGAATAGGATGATTCCGGATAATTGGGATAAACTTAAAAGGGTGTTAGATTTTATTAAATTGAACAATTTTTGTAAGTAACCTATGGACGATGTTTTCTGAAGGGATAAAGTATTAATTTTTCGTCTCGTTTGACGCTATTTGATTTCTGTTGGTTATAAAGATACAATAGAAGTTAATTACTTCTACTGAAGATTAGATTAAAATTTGAAAAATCAATCTTTAGATTGTTATATGTGTCTATCATGTCTTTTTTAAGTTTATTTTATTTATTTTATTATAACAAAATATTATAGTGCACTTATTATAGTGCATTGACTGTCGCATCTTCTGGAAAGTTGCAGAAGTTTCGCAAATCACATCACATGCGTTTATTGTTGACAATGTTCGACAGAGCCTAGCGCCTTAAAGAGATATCGCTGAATATCGGGTTACTTAATAAATAAAAAAATTATTTGATTTAACGAAATCTAACATCCTTTAAGTTTTTCGCAATTGTCTGAAATTAGTCTTTATACAAGGTGTCTTATTCTATTTAATACGCTAAAATAAATGGCTAAATTTACAAAAAATGTTTGAGATAAAAATTGCATTATCTGCATGGAAAGGAGGAAAGAATTTTAGAAAGAAATTTATCACTATTCCCCATTACATGAAAAAGGAGAATAATGATAAAAAACTTCGAATGATAATGATAAAATTTTCGAAAAAATAGATTTTTCGAGTATTTCATGTAATGGCCATTGTCATTTTTTAAATGGAATTGTATGATTTTTTTACATATAATTCGTCTAATTGTTCTGCATATATGAAAATATTAAAGTAAAGTATCGAAAATATCAAAAAATCAATAATTTACGAGATATTTTATACTTCTATTCTGGTACATTTTAGCATGAAATATAAAATATTTTTAAATTATTTATTTTTTAGTTGATACCTTAATAGTTTTACGTGCAGAAAAAGAAATCTCAATTGGTGTAAACAAAACAGTTGCTTTTCAAAAAAGATAATTGCATATTAGCACAAATAGCATAATTTTTTTTAAGAACTATGTTTTTTTACACCACTCATTATTCTGTACATAAAACTATTAAGATACAATACCAAAAAAATGTATAGTTTATAAGATATTTTATATTTTATGTCAGGATATCTAGAATAAAATGTAAAATATCTCGTATGATCGAGTATCTCGAAAATAAAACATTTTTGAGAAATGTTTTATATATAAATAAAAATTGCAGAATTTTAATAGTAGACGTATTAGATACCTTTTTAATTAAATCATAAGTGATAAGGTTTTCGCAATAAAATTACGAAGAAATAAAAAAAGAAACGAAGCTGATAATATACATGTCTGTTCAAGCTTGCTCGCTCAAGTCGCGTATTATTTTTTTAATTTTTTTAATGGCTAAAGACTGACAAATAGCCGATTAAGTCCGTTGAGAACTTCATATGCAACATTTTTTACTTTAAATTTAAAATTTTGATATAATAACAAGTTTATAGCCGCCTTTAACTAAAGTCGGCGGTATTGTAATTTCCACAATTCATAAAATTCCAATCAAAAAGGATTTAATTATATCAATTTAGAAACGTGTCAGTTACAAGAATATGCACAATAAAAAATAATTTTCTATTTTTATTTATTTAAAAAAATAGAAGTGACTTTCATATAAGGACTTTAACATCTCTACTACTTAATACATCTATTGAAAGTCTGCAACTTTTATTTAAAATATTTTTCTCAAAAATGCTTTATTTTCAAAATATTTGATTGTTCCGGAACTTTTGAG
>JANQDE010000826.1:23684-36072 GCA_037157785.1 Cephalotes varians
AGACAGATTTTGAGCAGAGCATGCTATCAGTGTTTGATAACAAAAAAGCAACAAATCTCATACAGAGTCTGTAATATCAAACGATGTCGCCAAATTGCCGTCAGAAATCTGACAAAACCTGTTGGACATGCAAGCATATTGGCGTAAAAAATTAAACAGAATCTGCTAATGGAACCTGATGGTAGATTGGCGACGGAAACCGAGCAGAATCTGCGCTGTAACTGAATATTTGCAAGACTGTCGTTAGGAAGTGTTCGTTGATATCCGTTTCTCGCATGTAAAATTTATCGAGTTCTCTATATATCCAAGATCTATCGAAGCCCGGACATGTAATAATTGGCTATCTGGGTAAGAGACGCGGTAACGTTTCGCATTAAGTTATCGAAGTGAACGAGACAAATTAACATGTAGCTTGTATTTTCGCGTCAATCAAAGCTTTTTTTCCAGTTCATTTTTTTAATTTTTTTCTACGAAACGCAGACAAATCGTTTAGAAGCGCTGTAACATAATCTCTGACATGCTAAGCATTATTTATATTTATACTGTAAATATTAAGCAGAGAATGAAGTTAATAATAAATCGAAAAAAACCGCTAACATTAGATCATCCACGAGGAATACGGAGACATCACGTGTACTCGTTAAAAGTGACGGTAAATTGATATAAAGCTTGAAATGACAAACGTTAAGGCGAAATGAAAAATATCTATATTTAGCATCTTCAACAATTTAGACGCTAGATTCTGTAACTCAACGACATCATTATCGATGTAGTCGTTTACGCCGTTTTTTTTATTATAGTATCAGCAACGATAATATAACGATAACAATATTTTCATTAGGAACTTAAGAACTTTGCTATTGAAATGCCCACGTTTTCGATTTTTAATGGATTTCGATTTAGTTTTGGAAATTTCTTTCACCGGTTAGTGTCGAAAAGAAGAGATCACTGTGCAGATCGCTGACAAATTTAGCGTCCGTCCAACGTTTCGCGAGAGAACACTACGCGAATTTAGTATTATATGTCATAGTATTATTTCGTCCAAATCCTCAGCCTCTCAATTTTCCCCCTGTTTTTTGGATTGAGACAAACGAGCTCGTTTTGTTCGGAAATACGCGACGTTAGCGAACTAATCTCGGTTTTTGAACGTATTAACCGGGATCTACGCTGTGAAGATATACTTTGTACAGTAAAAGGAGAAGCGCGAGATTCATTTGCTGGTATATTAATTGAAAGAACGATAATTTAACTAGATATACTTCTTCCTTACGATTGGCACGTAGATTCTTGGTCATTGATTTTACACATATATCTAGATATTATACTATTATTATTATTATTAATTGAATAATTATTTACATCATCACTAAAGCATAGGCTAGATTTGAGCTCTCTACTAAATGTGGAATTAAAGAATATTTTTTATAATCATTACGATCTGAGTATTGCTATTATTATTATAATAATAATTATATATTAGCATTATTATTATTATTATTATCATCATCATCATCATCATCATCATCATCATCCATCATCATCATCATCATCATCATCATCGGCGACGTTGGTTGATTATATTCGATCAATCGATAACGCTACCCTTCTCTTATCTTGTCTTCTGTTTTAACTCTCTTAAGATTTTTTTCTCGAATAGTTATTTTGCGAGTAAGCGCCATGAGTTTGTTTCGACAATGATAAGGCCGAGGCTTTTTATATACGTGTTTTTTTTATATATCAGTATTCTACGCGTTTGATTTTTAGTGAATAAGCAATTGTTTAACCGATGCTACTTAAACCCCCAACACGACACGGCGAGATTTACAATTACTTAATTATTAAATTATTGACTTTATTCTTCTTTTTTCTTACCCGCTCTCTCTTCTTCCCTCATTTTTTTGTACGTCTATTGTTATAGTCTTCTTCCTTCCTTCCAGCCTCTCACCTCCCTAATTTTTCCGCATCTTCTTTGGAATATTATTTAAACACTAATTTATTATATTTGACACGTACATCCTACGTAATATACGTACATACATATACCCACGTACAGATACAGATACACATACAGATTATATACATAGCATCTTTTGTGCGAATTTTGGCGACGACTGGCTTAATAATTTATTATATTATTATTATATTGTATGAACGTGAGACCGCATATGTAACATGCAAGACCTCTGCCAGCAATCTTTCCTTTTCCATCGTAGGCATACGCTTAATGCGCGTGGCACACGACATACGACGTATGGGAAAGAAAGGACTGTTAAATTTAGTTTTTGTATAATGATCAGGCATTCGTTATATGCTTCTATGTTCATTCATTCGCATTCGTGTACTTGTATTCGCCTTAATTCGTGTTGAGACTACGTTGCCGGCGCTTTGGTGCCTTTGCTGCTTTTACGAATTCACGCGATGTTGAATCTCTCTCTCTTTCTCTCTCTTTCTCTCTCTTTCTCTCTCTCTCTTTCTCTCTCTCTCAACGAAAATGTAAATTTCATTGTCGACATAATGATACGAAATTTTTGTAAGAGAATTTGTGTAACTTTACACGTAGCAAGGAAGAGCTTGTAAAAACGTTATAGAATTGAGTTGACCCGGATTGAATAAATGATGATTCGATTGATATCTCTCATCATCGATAGGATTAAAAAGAAAATTTCAAGTGTCCTTGTTAAAATATCGAATTGGCTCGATATTATTCTAACGCACGTAACACGAAGATCGATTAAATTGTTAAAATAAAATTTGGAAAATCGATCGATGTATGGAGAATGAGTGAACGTAAAATTGGTTGCAGAATTATTCATCAGACAACGGTCTCGAACAATAATTATTTGTATATGAAAGAAAAAAGAGAGAATGTTTGATAAATCGAAACTTTAGAATCAAGCATTCGGAAGCATTGTGAAGGAAGAAGTGAAGGTATTAATCTTCGCAGAGATTAAGAATTAGTTTCGAATGATTTGCACCATAATCATCCACTATTTAGCTCGATTTAGCTTCATGCTTGCTTAGCCAATTGTATCTCTTCAGATACCCGCCGAAAGCTCTTCCTTCCCGTTAAATATGAATATTAATCCCAACCGATTGACTGAATATTATTTTTTTATTGCGAAATGTAATAGATAAGATGATATTGACATGGCAATGAAATTGCAAAGGAAACCGCGCGAAGGTATATTTGCACAGAACGCGATAGCAGATCGCGAGGCTTCGATCACTTGAAAAGTAAGCTAATCCTATTGTAAACTGTAAATTTATATCGCAACATTCTCGCATGTCCCATGTTGAAAATAGACGTGCGAATGTAACTGGAATACGCGGCTAGGCTCAAATAAAATGTGCCAAAAAAAAAAGATGAGAAGGATTACCTACTACGTAGGTGCAAATAATTAAGACTCGTTTCTCTCAACGTGTATTTCATCGTGATATCATTGAATGTTTTGAACGCAGAAAGCAGAACAGATTTTATCTTAAAGTGCTTCTTTGATGTTACATAACGGGATATTTCTTTTTTATATTGTCATTCAAAGGAAACGCCTTGTATATTATTTATAATTGTGAAGCGAATGCATTCAACAGAAAAAGCAGCTTAGTAAACGCTTTGCACTGATTGGATTGTTAGTCCAGACAAATTAGAAATTAATTTTTGACAAAATTAAGGAAATAATTACTGAAAAGCTGAATTTTTTATAGGCAATGTAATGACGTACTTTTTAACATACTAAAAGTCCTTATGTTTGGAAGCATGGCCGGCTGCGCTAGTTGAAAAAAATGCCGGACAAAATCGATTTTTTGCTAACATCTCAGAAACTATTCATTGTCAGAAATTAATGTTCATATCAAAAATAAAAATTCCCCGCAGTTTGGTTTTTTACGAACCTCGTACGATCAATAATTCCAGAGATAGATTTTTCAAGGATTTCTTATTTTCGTTACGTAAATTTGTTTTTTTTTTCTGCGCTTTTTTCGCGAATATCAAATTTGGCTGTTTCTACAAAACATATAGAACAAAATCGAAAGAGTATTCGAACAGAGTTACCTACAAAATGGATCTTTATTGAATTGTGTGACCGATAGTTACGTAGATTTTTTTTTAAGTTTATATACACATGTATATGATTCTTGATCGATAATAGTTTAAAAAATTTACTTTTTTAAACAGGTTACAATAATGCTTGTTTTGTGGTTGTGTGTTTTTAGCTTGAAAAGGCATTTGCAGTTTTTTTTACTAATATCTCAGTTTCTGTTAGAGATACAAATAAAAAATACATCAGATGAAAATTGAAATAAAATAAAATAAATTTTTTATAAAATTTCCTAAAAAATTATTTATTGTTCATTTATGGCAATAAAAACTGACCAACATACAGACGTTTGAATAGCAGTTCTTTTTTTTAATTTTTTTCTATTTGTACTTTCATTTTCATGGTCGATAATAATTTAAAAAAAAAAGTGTATTTGCAAAAATTTGAAATCGACGTACGTTTCTGAACTTATAATACATGATTTGTTTCCATTTGGTCAGATCAGATTTTTAGAGTGGATAGTATTCGAGATATATTATGGGGAAAGTGTCTGTTTCATAAAATCAGTATATTACAAAATCTTTCAAAGATTGTATCCCGAAAACTATCAGTCGAAGTTCAACAAAAAATCATTTGATAATTTTATAAGTTTCCACTTTGTTTGTATACATTTTTCGCCTCAGACAAGTCAGAAGTAAGCTATTTACAAAAACAGTCTCAGAAACACATATAATGAACGTGTTTTAGTTGTATCTCAGTAATTATTAACGTATATAAATCAAATAAGAACCAAAATGCAGGGAATTTTTCAATTCGATAAGAACTGTTTTTAGCGTAGGAATAGCCATATATAAGATATGTCCGATGTATTAGCGGAAGAAATGATGTGTCATTCTCATAATGTCCGCAAATCAAAGTATCTTTAAAAAAAAAGATATCTTCGGAACTATCAGTCGTACGATATTCAATAAAGATCTGGTTTTGCAGGTAATTGAATGTTCTTTCGATTTTGTTTTATACGTTTTGTATGTAGAAGCAGTCAAATTTGATATTCACGAAAAATGCGCGGAAAAAGAACAAATTTACATAACGTTCGAAAATAAGAGATCCTTGAAAAAAATCTATTTCCGGAATTATTGGTAGGTCCATTAAAAAAACAAAACTGCAGGGAATTTTTTCAGCTTTAATTTTGATCTGAATTTCCGTATCATGAATAGTTTCTAAAATATTAGCAAAAAACCAATTTTGTCCATCATTTTTTCAACATAGCGACCATGCTCCATAGGGACTTTTAATATGTTAAAAAGTACGTCATTACAACCTTATATATTGGGTTGCCCGGAAAGTAATTGCCGATTTTTTAGCTTAAAATTGTTTATACAATATTTTCGTCAAAAATGAATGAAATTTAAATTTAAAAAAAGGATTTTAAAGCCTGAAATCTCTACTTTCAAAAGCTTATCATATTTTTTGAGTTTATGTGAGTTTGGTAATTTTTACATACAGAAAATTATGAGCTGAAAAAGATGGAAAATTTTCTTCCCACTTTGTTGGTTTGTAACGTGCCCAAATTAAATTTGAGAAAATTTTTGACTATCTACTGTAAAAGCTTGAAGCTTTCCCTACACAATCGTTTTTTACAAATGTTTCTACGATTTTTTATTCTTAAGTTATTCGCAAGTTAAGTTAAACAGGGATTCTGACTTTGATTGCTCATAACTCCGTTAAAAATCATCGTACCGTAATTTGTGAAACAGATTCTGAAAACTGAAACTTTGCTCTATCAAATGGTGTCATACTAATTTTGTAAAATATAGAAATGTTTAAAATATAGAAATATTAGAGCTAAAAATCGGCAATTACTTTCCGGGCAACCCAATACAAAAATTCAGCTTTTCAGCAATTATCTTCTTTTTAAACTTTAATTTGACTGGGCTGTACTTTTAGATCTAAATTGAGATAGAATTGTTTCTCTAGATCTAATAATATCTGTTGTGCTTTTTCTGTTAAATGCAGATATTGATTTTATATAAAAAATACAATAGTATTTTTTTATATCTTATCTTTATAGCTTTGTTTTCTAAAAGGAAATTTGAAAATCGGATTATTAATAATATCTTTTTTAATTTATTGGGCAACCAAGATACAGATCCTTGATTGCCGTTGGCTCTTCTTCGTTTAATTGTGTAATTCACTTATGCAGTCTTGTTAAATTTATTATTATTTTTAATTTCCTTCAAGTCCATGGAATCATTATCCCTGCGTTCCGAAATCGCTCATTCTATCTTTATCGCTGCGGAAGGAAGATAGAATGAAGCTTACAGCGCATAAGCGTCCAAACGGAACCTATTTTATAGATAATTCGTCAACGAAGTTTAAATATTTTTGAATATTTAAAAATATAGTATTAGATTATATTTCTTCATATTTGATAGAATGTTATATAATTTATAAATGTGATAAATTATTAATTTTCCGATTTTCACAATCGATTTTTTCAAAACGTAGTATCATATAAGATGATTCTATTCTGTCCTTTCGACTCATTTTTTATTTATAATTACCTTCTCTCAATTATACCATTAATAATGGAACGCTTTATAAATATTTGCACACCTGTCTATGACACGCGTGCAAATACGCTCAATTCGCATATTTTATTTACATTACATCGATGCAAGAAAAATGGAGCAAATGTCTTTTGTGATAGTAACTAGAAAAAGTGAATGGGACACGCGAGGATTCCGCGGCACCGATTCAAGAATCAATCAAGCAAATCGAAGTGAAAGCGTGCGAAGCGTACGTAGCAATAGCGAGAAATTACTTTTGTATTTATGATGTATGCGTAAGTTAATTCGGGCTAAGGCCAGCAGCTGTTGAGATTATTCAAGGTTGTGTGTATCATAAGTATTTGAATTGTTGAATAGTAATAGTGTAAATGGACATTATAGGCGTTGCACGACGCGGTCGCGCCGGAAGGAACGAAGGTACCTGCGAAAGTGCCGTCATTACTATTGGCGCGGCTACTTCGTCCCCCGAATATTTGGATCAGATTCCTTTCTCTCATCATGGTATTTATCTTGTACGATCGACTTTTTATTTTTACCTGCTATGTGTTTTTTAAATGACTGTACACGCGAACTGATCTTTTTTTTTACGCAGACACACGGCAGCCTGCAATACACAGATATACAGAACGTTCTATAAAAGACCTCAGCGGCGCTAATCGAAGGGCTTTCCGTTATCCAGTATGCGCCTTTTGAAAGATCACGAGCGCGTATGTAAGGTGAAGCTGAATCTTTTTTTTTTGATAAATCTTTGAGAGCAACATTCACAAAATGTGGCAGGATAAATGTATAACAAATGAAGCGGAAATTACAGTTGGTCGTAATCGGCTTCGAAATAAGAATCGGTCAAAATAATTATTATGGAATTGTAAGTTTGCTATCCTATTTTTTTAATTAGTGTCAAGAAAACGTAAGTAATATTGCGTTTCAAAGTAACAGAAAAAGACGCGAAGATCCAAGAACTCACGTACCTGAAAGATTTGAAGTCCAAATGAATAAAAATAGAAGAGTATAAGGATATGTCGATTCGTAAATCGTATTTTCTGCTGGTGTGATGAGAAATTTAGCGGGCATATTCGTATCGTCCACACATTGTAAGATAATTCCATGTTACGCAAAAGATAATGAACAGCAAAGAGAGCGATCGCTGCCTTTTTTTTTTTTTTAAATAAACGTTTTTATTTATTTGGACTATTGCACTGCAATATCTTTTGTAAAAATTTGCGAATCGATTGAAACCAGAACAAATACCACTTGTACCATGCCATTTTGCCTGGAACAATGCCATTTTTATTCTCGTAAAAATTTATCGTTCGAGTTTGGCTTCACCATGTATACGCAGATACACGTGTGTGTGTATGTGTGTGTTTGTGTGTGTGTGTGTGTGTGTGTGCGCGCGCGCGCGTGCGCGTGTATTACGCTACATTGTAGACACTTGTTTAATTTATGAATATCAACACTTTATGCGATCTCTCTTCCATGACAAGTGTACCTAATTATTTACTTACGGGTTTTTTAACAAATCATCAAATTGCGTTATTTCCTTCCTTCTTTTCTTTTTTCCTTTCTTCCCTTCCTTCTTTCCTTCCTTCTTTTCTTCCTTCTTTGCTTCTTTTCTCCTTTCCTTCTTTCCTTTCTTCTTTTTTTCTTTCTTATTAGCTAAGTAATTTTTAAAGCTAGCTCAAGTCTAGAGCGCATAATAAATATTTCTTTATTTTCTTCTTTTTTCTCTTCACTTCTTCTCATCTCTTCCTTTTTTCTTAAATTTTTATATATTATAACGGTAGGCGATAACGCTGTTAGACGTTTTAAGGTATATTTATTGGGCTGCTATGTGATTTGTTGGCAATTATTTTGAGAGAACTTTTTTAATTCGGAGAGCGAAAGTGCCCAGAAGTGCAGCTGTAACGCCGGCGGCCTTAGGAATAATGCAATGCGATGCGATGCGATGCGATGCGATATGATACAATATGACAATGATTTGATATAATGTTTGTTGCGCACACGCGTTTGTATTTAACGCGACTATTTTGCAAGATTAGGTTTGTTCAACAGCGTGTGGCAACAAATGGGAGCGATGGGCAAAGGACCAAATGTTTAATTCGCATTCGCCGATCTAAAACTTTTCTTTTTATGATCACGTCCATTTTTATATGCGACGCATTAATAAGAGTTCTTTATCCGCAATCCGGATGGAACGACTTTCGAGGCATCTTGTACTTGCAAGGGCATTGTTGTGATACCACAGATGCAGCTTCATTGAAACTTGAATAAAAAAAAGTAATGCGTTAACAAGTAATCGTTAACAAAGTGATGTTTATTCATTTTCAATTATTGCTTTAATTACTGCTTTTATTTAAATTACTGCTACATTCGCGTTTCCATATTGACTTTATATTGTTGATTTATTATTTTATGATACAATCATGTGTGTGCTCATACGAAAACGAGAAAGTATATTTATTTTCTGGCAAATAACTATTTAAAGGGAATCCAAAAAATAGGAATTTTATTGCATTTTTCTTTAAATATGTCTTTTTCATTATTGCTCTTCTTTACATTTTCTCTTTTATTCTCATTCTGTCTGTTCTAGACAGATTACATACTTGTTCAACAGTCATACTTATTGAGAATATAATACAATAAGTTTATCAACTGAATATGATAATAATGAATATGAAAAGAATCAAGCAAACTTCGATATATTTGCTACATAATTCAACGCAGATTGGCGAAAAAATAGAACAGAATAGAACATACGCTAGACACTCGATAGACTCGCTTAACTATTCGCTTTCTGTTGCCAATCTGATATATCGATTTCACCGGTAAAACACGAGTTTAATGCAAAGTGCGGACACGGTTGATGCCAATTTATTAACAATTTCTAATCGAATTTGCTATTAATCTGCTGCAGTTTGCTTACTGAAGTCTTTTATTTATCATAAAAATTAATTTAAATTTCTTCATGTTTTCAAAACCAAATTTAATTTATATTGATTAATTATATTATGTTTCCATGAAAATATTAAAATTTAACATATGTAATTTCTATTTTTTTTTTTTAATACTATACTAGACATTACAGACGTGCAGTTCGCGCGCGCTATTTAACTGTTTTAACTATATTTACTAAAATATTTGAATAAATGCAATTAATATTACACTGTTACTATTGCACTAATAATTCCTCAACACATATGATGAGCTGCTCACGAAGTAAGCGCAGCGAGAGATCCAATTGACATTGCGAAAAAGCTGCAACAATATTTCGATATGTGTGAGTAATCGATTTAATATGTCTTGTTTAGAAGTAGACGTGCATGTATTAATGTGCATGAAGTTAGTCGCGTACTTTTCGAATTTTTTAAATTGTGCTGAATTGTGCGCTTTCAGAGATTAATGACGACATCAAAAATATCGGTAATGTATTTTTCGGTTTTATACAATAATTGAAGTAAAAATCGATTGCTTATAAATACCGGTATGACGTAAGTAGGATAGCTACACCAATTCTAACTTGGTAGCTCCGAGGGAGGTGCGGGGCGGGGCGGGGCGGAATCCGTAGGGTGGGGTCCGCGGGGAATGACGTCACTAGGTGCGAAAAGCGGATGAAGTCACAGGAAATGACGTCACTAGGTGCGGGAAGGGAAAAATGGCGTCACGAGATCTGCCCCGCTCCCGCCCCTCTCTACTTATCATCTTTTCTCTACATCTTATATGCCACTCTTCTCTCCCGTAACTCTCGTCTCCTCCTTCTCTCTACCGTCGTTCTATTTTTCGATGTTCTATTCTTCACGTTTTTAAAATTTTTTGTAAATTATTTTTTAAAGATAATTTTATATCATTTTTATATTATTTATTATATATTTATTTTAAAGAGTATATATTTAATGATTTTTCACGACTGAGACAAGCCGAGTACGGCACTGTAATCCGAAACCGCTGAATAGGAGAAAACAGTAGGAAGAAATTAGATATCTCTTTAACATACGTTTATTTCTCATATAAGGCATCGTATACAATATTATTTTGAAGCAGCAACACATTAATATTTTTAAATCATTATCGAACCACTATCGAATGACTATCAAACGTCTATCGGACATCTATCGGATCACTATCGAACTACTTTCAACTACTGTTGAACATTTATTGAATCATTATCAAATATCTATTGTACCACTATCGAATCACTTTCAACGACTATTGAACATGTATCGTATTACTTGTACCACTATCGAACATTTACCGAATGTCTATCGGATCATTTTCAACACAATTGCACATCTATCAAACATTTATTGAACCACTATCGAACCACTTTCAACCACTATTGAACCATATTGAACATCTATTGAATCACTATTGAACATCTATTGAACCACTATTGAATCACTTTCATTCACTATTGAACATCTATCGGATCATTATCAAACATCTATTAAATTACTATTGAATATCTATCAGATATTAATCGTATCGCTATATAACTATTATCTAATGATCTATTCTTAACTACGGGGGAAGGGGGGATAAATAAAACATATTAATGTTAACTTTATTTTTTTAAAATTTCTTTCTGGCGTTGTGACCACCAATTAAATATTTTAAATATATTTTTAATGCACAATTCTTAACGTGTTTTTTACATCGCATAGTAGTAATAACATCTAGATTATTTAATGATTCTATATCTTCGTAATCAGCATTCAGTGTCTCGATGATTATATCATTTCTCGCATCGCTTTCGAGCATGTCCTTCAACCATTCTCGTTTTTGATATCCCTTAACATATATATGAAAGCGTCATTGTCTTCGGTATCACAGCTGATGTAATAAGATGTCTTGCCATGTTATACGGAACCATTCCGGCTTCCGGCTTGCAATCCATGATGATTCGTAATCAGGAAGCGCAAAACTTGTAGGATTTTGTAAGTAGATTCCATGGCAGGGGGCTTGCAAAAATGTAATGGGAGAGAATACTCCTTTTTTTCAGTCCACCACTTCTTTCACAACAAATATCCCCCCTACAATGAATCCTTGTAGGTCCACAAACGTTGGTACGATCATGATGAGCAGTTTTTCAAGACTACGCTTCATTGCAAAGGATCTCAATTTTTATTTATCCCGACATTCGCAATTTACATGATCTTGCGCACTACGTTAGACAACGAACATTCAATCATGCGATTGTATAAGATGAGACAATAGACGATAGTATTCGCGGATACATTCTCATTACAATCAAATTCTATTCGTATATCTACAATGGCGCTCTTGATAGATTCGTTTTGTAAACAGTAAATATCTCGATAAACTCGTTTACGAACAGTAAATGACSACAAAAAGTTCATTCGTAGCTACAGTGAGCAGCGTTTCGTAGCAATCGTATCCGTAATAAGCTTTCCGAAAACGTGCATATCAAACAGGATTGCATATCTATTTTTGCCAAAGTCTACATTCAGGTCATCGTACGGATCAAATTCAGAGTTCAGATATAGTTTTACATTGGTCAAATTACAATTATCGAACACACTGACATCTCGAGATGTGGTATTCTTTCAACCTGTCTGCAGAATAAAGATAATGTATCGTGGTTTCTCCAGCTGAGTCGCAATCTTGACGACCCACGAATGTTTGGCCGTGTTCTGCAACAGAGGATACTAGTAGTATAGCTATGAGAGTTCTAATCCAGGAGCTCCGAGGGGAATGCGGGGCGAGGGGTATGACGTCACGAGGGAAGGGGGTCTCCTGGGCATGACGTTACGATGGAGGGGAAGGGGG
>JANQDE010000827.1:8312-23312 GCA_037157785.1 Cephalotes varians
AGGAGAATGGGAGGACCACGATATTAGTGATCCTCTTGAGGTTGAAAATAAACAGGAGAATGGGAGGACCACGGTGTTGGTGATCCTCTTGAAATGGAAAAAATAATCAGGAGAATGGGAGGACCACGATATTAGTGATCCTCTTGGGGTTGAAAATAAACAGGAGGATGGGAGGGCCACGATATTAGTGATCCTCTTGAAGTTAAAAATAATCAGGAGAATGGGAGGACCACGATATTAGTGATCCTCTTGAAGTGTAAAATAGGGATGGAGGATCGTGCTTAACGTCTAGTAAAAAGAGGTGCGCGAATTGAAAAAGGTTGGAGTATCCAAAAGAAAAATGTATATATATATATATATATGTGGTGACTTACTATTGATGTATTGATTGAGCAGTTCGGTTGGTTGCAGTCCCAGGTGATCTGGTCTCTCTTTCTCTGCGGGCCGTTTGGTCGTCTTAGGTGATGAATCGTTGTACGGACGGCAAAGACTGGCACTTACAACCCGCGTGACTTGTAGACTGGGTATGCATTCCCGAATTTAGACAAGTAATACTATTGAGACAGTTGACTGGATCGACGATAGAAGAGAGCGAGAGTTCAAAATGTCGTGGTTTATATAGGGATCTCTTAAGGGGTGAATTTCTTGTGGGATGGTTCGAGTGGATTTCAAGATTTTGGTTGGTTTGGTGAGTTACCCTTCTTCCGTGATCAAATCTCCAAATTTTAGTTGGAGTTTCTCGCATTAGCTCAGCTCCACCTGCGACGCAAATCTTATCATATGCTTGTTTATTGGTGTTCGTCGCTGTTTGTAGGGCAGTATGATTTTTCTACGATTATCTATTGGCAAGTTCGGATCTTCATTTGCCCGCCCCGTTTCTTGAAGAGAGGGTGAGATGAGTCTCACGGTACCTTCCAGAGATATTATTTATTTTATCTATTCTTTGTTTGTCGGTGATTTCTCTTTTATTAGAGGGAACACGAATTCACGTGTTTAAAATAGATAGAGCATGTTTCCATTGTCTTTTAAGATTAGGAATTATTGTGTACTCTCATAAAAGTTTATGAATTCGTCCTCCCTTGCATGTGTTGACACAACTTCGCGATACCCRTTGGCTTATCTCAACATTTCGATTTTACTCGAAGAGTACCTTTGTCTCATGTTTAGATAATATCTATTGTTGTTCTTGAATATTCAGAGTCCGGGCGCCTTCCGGTACCGAATTTATTTATGCGGAGACCAAACGAGACCGGTAAATCGTGCTCTTATTTAGTTTTGTTTATCTGGGTTTCCTCTGGAAAGTTCTATTTGGCATATGCATGTGAGATAACCGATATACCGAAAATAAAAGGAAAACTCTATCGAGATAAACAATCATAAAAAGGAAAACTCTATCGGGCTTATTGCCCGCTTGCCGATAGATAACCGTTAACGCTCGAGTTTCTTATTCTCATAGATTATTTTATTAGCCGTCCTTGAAAGGAGGAAATCGTGGAGTCCTCAGGACGTAACAGTACAGACTTTCTTGTTTATTGTGATGATGACACGTTGAAAGGAAGACTGCGGTCGAATTCGATGTATCGTAGATTTTTATATCTTATTCCACTCTACATTATATTGAGATGAGATATATATATATATATACGCTTAGGTAATTTTGCGCACAACGTTGGTCAACGGATTATACAGAACCACGCGATCGTGTATGATGAGACAATACGCAGAGGTATTCCGCACATTCTCCTTACACTCAAATTCCAACCTCACATCCACAGTTGCGCTCTTGAATAATTCGTTTTGTCGAGCACAATCGATAATTACGAACGGACCAAAACGTAAAAAAGTCTTGAGAGTGAAACTTGGCTCGTGATATTCATATCCGTAATAGCCTTTGCAAAAACATACGTACATATCGTACAGAATCGTCTATCTGTTTTTTTCGAAATCCAGATTCATGTCATCGTACGGATAACATTCCGAGTTCAGATAAAGTTTCACGTTGGTCAATTTGCAATCGTCGAATCGGTTTACGTCTTCGGACATGACGTTCTTCCGACCTGTCTGCAGAGCAAAGACAACGTATCGCGGCTTTTCAAGCTGAGTAGCGGTCTTAATGGCCCACGAGTGCTTGGTTGTGCGTTGCAATAACGGAAATTCGTATAGATCGAAAACCCATGTTGAGATATCGTCCGCTTTCCAAAGTATGCAGCAACGACAATTTATTTATCTCGTTCAATGACACATGCTCCATTCGCCATTGTCTTGAATATATCAACCGCGAGTTCCAGTTCAGAATTTCCAATCAGGCAATTGTTGTCGTTGCTCGATCGTATCAAAATCAATTCGTGACGAGCGTTGATCACCACGCGTAATCTTCGCAAAATCCTAATAACATATAGAGCGGTACACAAAAGTTAAAATATCCATTCATATCAGTATGCACATCCCATCCGACGTTTCTCAGAATCACGCTTCTATTGGATGATACCGTTCCGTAGTTTTTGAGCGTGCTTGTTATTTCCACGTTTCTGTTACGATCGATCTCCACCATCAAGTTCGTATTGAATCTCGTCGAACATGAACGCAATGCAATTATTTCCCAATATCACAGTAGATTACGCGGCTTCTTCTTTGTTCATCGTTAGTTTTCCTTCGATGTATAGAAAACTTTCACACGGCAATGTACAGATACAGATCCTGTTGTTGTATTTGTATTCTTATTTCATCGCTGTGTCCAAACATTGTGTTGGCGAACGGATTGTATGTGTGAACCTCGAGCTTGACGATGCGATCGTCGAAGATTAGATCGCTTCCGATGTTGAGAATGTCAGTCATTGTTTAAATGTTTCGCACCGCGAATCCCAAAGATTTTAAAAATTCAACGTTCGATGCGTTAAGCTTTTTTTTCTTCGTGTGGGATAACTTGATATTACGAAACGTTGTCGTTGTTTATCGGTTTCGTAAATATTTCGTTATCTCGCGCGTGCTCCGAGCCGTTCGGCATCTCACGCGCTCACGTTATCGCCGTCGTACGTGTAATCTGACGGTGATTTCTTCTCCTCGAAAGTCGAGCAATCGTCCACCCTAGACAGGCAATGCGTATCGTTAGGTCCGTAATGCTCCGTGTGATGACCGGTAAGTAAATGATCTGCATCGGTCTTTTCGATATCTTAAATCTCGGTGACATGTTCGGTGAAAATTCGTGGATCGTGTGCACGCGCTTGCTGTTGCTGTAYGCGCYCGCGRTCACGTTACACTCTATRYGGATAATGTTTAYGTTGAGAATRTTAATCGGCATGTCCGATTCGTGCCATTTTCGCGGTCGCAATATACGCGTCGACAAGAATCCCAGTAGCGATCCTATGTTGTCGGGCTTGGTAAAGTTTATTCTGTAAACGCATTTGATCTCGCTCTTCAACGTATTATAATTAGCGCGGAGCACTATCGGATCTTTTTCGTCACTGTCATCGTCATTACCATCATTCGCATGCTCGATATCACCGCGTTTTTCACCGCTATTGCGTCGCGATCGTTTCTGCGAAATCACGCGTTTCGAAAATTCGTTTATGGTGTGTAATTCGTACGATTCCTCGAAAATCGTAATTTTCACATCGTCTTTGCCAAAGTAAAATTTATTATTCGAGGCCTTCACGTTCGATATCGTGTGATAAGTTTCAAAGAGACCGAGCTCGTAATCACCATCGCTCAAATCTATAGCCGGAGAGTAGTTTACCGCCAGAACCCTGCTCTTGCCAGTCAGTGTAAGTGTCAACATAATGGTAGTGGTGGTGATAGTGGAAACTGCTCGATGAATACTGGATCTTCGCAGTTGTGCGTCAAGCTTTAAATTCGCACGCATCGACCATTCGAAGAAACTATATGCACATCTGTCAACAGATATTTTGATCGTAGGTTTGATAGGACATTCAATTGTATTCTATCGTCGTAACACTGTTTCCAAAATATCGCACCAATTCTTTAGGCGGTCGAAGATTACCAAAACTGTCAAAATATATCACGCGATTATTTCTCTTCGCATACGCTACCCAGTGAGTATCGAGACCCACCGCTTTCGTTTTGACGTGCACCGCTTATCGGTAACGCGTCACGCATAAAAGCACCTATAAAGTACGGTATGCGCATGTGCCTTGCCAATTGATCTAATTGTATATTCGTTGTTATACCTGCGGGAATTTTTAACGTCTTTTCGACGTTTTTTTTTTTTTCTTTTTCGATATTATGCCCTGTCCACGTTTGTACGGGCCAAGATATAAACCCTTTCCGTATTTGTACGGAGCAAGATACAGTCCACGACCTTCCATCGCGCGATTGTGACGCTGCATTTCCTCGAGTTGGAGTCGTGCGGCTTTGCTGTCGCTGGCCGACTTTGCCACACCAGCCGCTCCATCGATTAATGATCCGAGCGCGCCCAATATTGGCAAAATCAACAATATACCACCGCGTTTCCCTATCGGAAGTATCCGTTTTTTCGCCGTGTTTTTCTTCGTCTTCGTCTTCGTCTTCATACCCATCGATCTTCGTCTTGGCTTTCATCGCCGCCCAGACTATTGTGACTGCGGCTCTCTCACCCAGCGTGGAATCTTCCGCGACGATGCGTCCTCGCGCTTTCTCGGCGAGTATCCTGTCCGCCACGTGTTTTTCGGTTAGATTATTACTCCGAGAGTACGCTGTGTCGTGCTCGCGGCACGCCGTCCAATGAATTTATGCCTTGATCACCTCTGGCTAATCTTTCGCTCAGCCGAGTACCTGGGTCACAAAACTGATAGCCGGGTATATGTAATTCGAACGAAAGCGCGTTAATCACGCTGTTCAACGGATCTCCGCCGCCGCCGCCTTTATTGATTTGCAAGACGTTGCAACAGCTGACATTCGTGGCAATCTTTAATCTTTAATCACCGATCCGGCCTTCGATATGCGTTCGTTGCCACGATCGATTATAATGTTCGTAACAGCAGCGATAATTCTGAACTTCCAAATCCGATTTTATGTGTTCCGGAAGCTTGTCTCACAGATAATGAACGTAATCAACGCACACTCGCAGCAGAACAGCTTTCGGCATAAACTGTAACTGTTCAACGCTCAAATCGCGGATATCGGAGGGATTCGATAGCAGAACGAACATTTGTTACTGAGCGATTTACGACTTTGCGCACCTGTAAATAGGCGCAAGATTCCGTCCTCTACCTAAGAGTTTGAAAATGAAATTTGTATGGCAACCGTTGACAATACGCATTACGAATTGCGACGATAGATTGCGGTTAATGGAGAACAACGCGGAGAAACGCAAGCACGGTGCGATGCTACCGATTACTATACGCGCCATCATCTGCTGCCCTTCGAATTGCGGTAAAACCAACGTTCTTATAAGCTTGCTGGAAAGCCCGCACGGTGTACGTTTTGAGAACGTGTATTCGAAGTCGCTGCAACAGCCGAAATATCGATATCTAGAAAATTTGTTGACATCGACTTGTTGTCGATCGACGAAATCGGCTTTACGTTCTCCAATAACAGTGACGTCATCCCGCCAAGCGAGGCACGTCCAAATTCAATCTTCGTTTTCGATGACGTGGCGCACGATAAGCAAGACGCGGTGAGAGAATACTTCTCAATAGGTCGACACTCGAACGTCGACTGTTTTTATCTCTGTCAGACGTATGCGAGAATACTCAAACATTTGATAAGCGACAACGCGAATCTGCTGATCTTATTTAAACAGGATGCCAACTTGAAACATCTGTACAACGATCACGTGATCGATATATCATACGATGATTTTTGCACGTAGTGCCGCAATTGTTGGCAACGCAAGTACGGATTCGTAGTGATAGACAAAGGACAGTTCGCTCCCTAACGGACAATACAGAAACGGATTTAACGTGTTCGCGATACCGCAAAACGATTAGTCGTTGTCGATACTCCGTCGAGGTGAAACGCGAGTAAGCGATATTTTGTCAACATGACTGAGAATGACATTCGCGAACGCGAGAAGATCGCGAGGGAGATTGAGAAAACGAGCGAATCGATCCGTAAGAAGCATCGCGCTTTAAAGACCGGTAAGATCGAGGATGATATCGCGATGAAGACACGCTTCAAGCCTATCATCAAGCCGCTGCAAAAGATCGTTGACAGCTCTAGCATGCGCGCGATAAAAGATGAACCGGAGTTGCCTGACGACGTTAAAACGTTATCCGTTCAAAAACGCGAGGAGGATGCAAAATGGAGCAAGAGGAATCGAATACCTCGTTGAATCGCAAATCGAAACGCTTGGACGTTCCTAGACTGGATGCGTCATTGATGACCTCCACACCATCCGCGACAACCGTACATCCGAGTCACTCGGAAACGAAGATTGTAACGGTTCGACTTTCGGTAAGGATAGTGAGTTTTGCCGGATGTGTTCGTCGGGGCAGCATTTCCAGGTTCGGGCCGGCAGAGACTCAACTCGGGTTTTATTGTTTAACAAAGAGCGTTTTTATTCAAACATATATTAGGTATATTTACAAGTTGGTCACGCGGTGTGCGTGTCGGTGAGTGTGAATGTGTGTGTACGTGTAGTCAATTATAAACTCGCTGTGTGTGTCGTGTGTGTGTGTGTGCGTGTGGGTGGTAAGCCAAGAACGTGTTGTATATTCGTGCTCGCGGTATATACAATTGTCGGTGTGAGTGCACGCGGTATGTACAAATGCCGGTGGCACCTGGTAATTAGTGTGCACGGCGTTAATGCGGTTTCGCGGTATCAAATCGTGCCCGAAGAGTTCGTTCCGCGGAGCGTATCACGCGGCAGCGCGGTGGCGCAAGACCGGTGCGCGGTGCGATCGGGCCAACCGATTGGCTGAGGCGGACGCGGCGCACACAGCGCACGCGCTGTTGAGAAATTTCGATTTGTGCACGCGGTGGTTCGGTTGGTTGTTCGGTGCAACGGGGCCTATGCAATATGATTTGCCTTGAGGGCCGAGTACTCTAGGCGGAGATCGAGTACGCTCGATCCCGGTACCTCGTGCAAGTAAAAGTGGATAGACGGATTCTTCGAGAGCCGAGTACGCTCGGCGGAGATCGAGTACTCTCGATCCCGGTTTCTCGGGAATGATTCGGAGTATCCAAGAGCCGAGTACTCTCGGCGGAGATCTTCCGATCCCGGTATCTCGGAAGCGGTTCGGATAATCCAAGAGCCGAGTACGCTCGGCGGAGATCTTTCGATCCCGGTATCTCGGATACGGATTTAGAGAGTCGAGTACGCTCGACGGAGACCGAGTACTCTCGGTCCCGAAATCTCTGCTAGATTGCTAGGAAGCGGATTCGGAGCTGGTCTCTAGGATCGGATCGCTAGGACTGGCGTGCTTGATAGCGGTCCGATCCTGGTTTATATACTCGGCCGGCTGCTTACTGCCACAAATTGACAGATAATTAACATAATAATCGGGTTCCCCTTCTCTCAGCGCTCGCCGCGGAGAGGGGGCCCGTGCTCGGCGGTGGTGGGATGCCGGCGCTCGCGGATGTTCGGGATGCTGCGAGCGGTCCCGAACGCGGACTTAGCCGTTRGYGGCTTTGAAATTWGACGCGGTTCGGCGCRTYKTAACGATGCATCTTCGTCCGGAAAGATGCATCGTTACAAGATGTTTTCGAAACCACGGACGACTCGCTCGTGGAATCCGTTCAAAATCAAGCGTTTGCAAACGCTGGAAGATCAAAAAACGTTGAGAGAAACGTTGCTAGAACACTTGGGTCCGCTGAGTCAAAAGTACGTCGGAGCTATTTTGACCGGTGAGAGAGCGATATGGATCGCATATACGGTGTTTATCTCGACAAGGATGGAATGATGTTCGGCAGTAACGGTTCGATGTGGACAAAGCGGATAACATTATTATCGATGGTATGCGATATGTCGGTACATCCGGTCTTTACGAGTTTATCTTCAAGAGAGTCCCCAATGACATCATCTGTACGGAGAACGATAAGCAAAAGTACAAGAGCATGCTACTGACGACGAATGCACAGGTACAATCACGATCCGCACAATCGTATACGAGGCAACAGGGAATACAAATACAAACATGTAATCGCGCTGTTGATATCGATCGAATCTAAGAAGAAATCTGGAAGAGGATTACCTCGCGCAATGACATTAAACGACAATGCGATCGATTACGTGCACTGGGACGATCCCAACGAGCTAGTGGATCGTTTACGATTGCTCGTAGCTTCGCGTCAAGCCGGTCACTCATGACAACGAGATGCTATCGATCATCAAGGAACTTCGCAAAACTGGCATCATTATAAATTAACTGATGTATCGTCAAAACGAACCAGTCGATCGATGTCGCTCGCATCGAGAAAATGCCTATCAATAAGTTTGTGCCATCCGACTGGAAAAGTGACGCAATCGGCAATCATTCGCATCATCATTGGAGCAAACTGAGAAATTACGTGCGCGATAACGCTCTGTGTCGTGCAGGTACGGAGTTTGACGCAGAGACGCGCAAAATTCGCCGTGCAACCGGAGGGTGACGATGACACGTCTAATAAATTGTACGTGGAACAGAGCGTTAAAATTTTGAGAGATCGATAGGGAGAAATTTACGAGAGACTGATTACGTTCGAGAAGGACATGCAGGTTACAGACTGCGGTAAACGAGCTTCGACGTGTGAATCATACTGCTAAATAAAAAACGGATTCTGAAAGAGGAGTTAACACATAAATTGTAACGTAATCATCGTTCGCAATCGGTCGATGATTGCATCGCTATGAGAAACATGAGCAAGTCCGATGGGCGAGAAAATATCGTCAATTCCGAGAGGCGACGACTCGTCGAGGAACTACATACTTCGGTAAGAAAAAATTTTCCGAGAAGACACGTTCGAGGATACGATGACCTATGGCAGGCTGATATCGTTGAGATGCTTCCGTACTCGCGTTTCAACAGAGGCCACCAGTACATACTCACCGTTATCGATGTGTTGAGCAAGTACGCATGGGCCGTGTCAAGAGCAAAGCTGAAAACGAGACGGCTGAAGCTATCGCCTGGATAATTCGAGAGAGCGAGAGATGTCCGAAGAATTTACCGATATGGGAAAAGTGTTTTACAACGCCGACGTGCAACGATTCGCAAAGAAACACGGCATCAATCATTATTCGACGTATTCGGTGTTAAAGGTCGAGCGATTCAATCGCACGCTGAAGAACAACATGTGGAAGATATTTACACTCTATGGAAATTACAAATGGATCGACGCGCTGCCGAGTCTCGTGTCAGATTACAACGCGCGCAAGCATCGAACGATCGGCATGCGACCCCTCGTCACGCCTGCGGTCGCCGAAAGACTTTTGACTACGGTGTACAATCGTATAAAGATCGCAGGGCCGGCAAAGTTCAAAATAGGCGATTCGGTACGCGTGAGCAAGTACAAGATCATTTTCGAGAAGGGCTACACGCCAAATTGGACAACCGAGGAGTTTAAAATCGTTAAAGTGTACTAATCCCGTAACGTATTTGCTCGAGGACTATCGCGGAAAATCTGTTGCCGGAGCGTTCTACGAGCACGAGCTGCTTCGCGCTGTTGATGCCGACGTGTATCTTGTGGAATAAAATATTGCGCAGGAAAGGTGACAAGGTTTACGTGAAATGGCTGAAATTTGATAATTCGCATAATTCTTGGATACACAAAGACAATGTGATTTGATTCGTACAAAAAATGTTTATTGTAAAATGTATAAAAATATATAAACTTTACGATATCCATATACTATACGACATATTTATTATCCTTTTATTTTTTAATGTATATAAAGATTATGAAACGCAAATTATAAGAATACAAAGGATTTGCAAATATATATGAAACGCAAAATATACAATGTAAAATATGTGTAAAATGTGAAATACATGAAGCGTAAAATGTAAAACTGCAAAATATGTGTAAAACGTAAAATAAATGAAATGCAAACTATAAAATACGTGAAACGCAAAATGTAAAACTAAAAAATACGTGTACAATACATAAAACGCAAAAATATTATCCGCTAAGGGTATCCGCTAATGTCTCTACGGTAGCATCTCGGTCGAATCGGGCACGATATATCGCTTGTCGTCATACGGACTCAGAGCGATCTTCGTCTCGGACACTATATACACTTCGTGCAAATTTGATCTTATACACGACTGGCGACGAGTTACCTCGATCTCTTCGTTCAAGCACCGCGTGTAATCGTCAAAAGTTATCAGTCGCGTTATGATGCTATTCTTGACGCTGTAACGGAGCCGATTTTCTACCGGTTTCGCCCGGCCTTCCACCTGCCGGACAGCTCGGTCGGCGCTAAGGGTCGGGAGAAGGGGAAGGAGAAGAAATTGCGACACTTGAATGAAACACGTCTTTTATTCGTCTTCTTGGTTCTTACAAGTTGATTCCTTTGTCGCGGGTCTGATCGTTTCTGTGCGGGTTACAATGCTCTGCGGGATGTACGACTTATAACTACGCGAGTATGATACTATCGGCGTAAGCTTTGCGGCGCGACACCTACAATTGGGTGTCATGGGTGTATTTGGAATGTCTCGCGGATGCGCGGTGACGGCCGGATTCGGGGCTCGTGAAATCGGAAGGGTGACGGCCGCGGCGGGGTTCGTCGGGTCAGCACCCCGATGGGAGTGCTCTAGGTCAAAACCCCTCTGGAAACAGAAGTCGAGTCAGCACCTCGACGGGAACGGTATCCGAATCAGCACCTCGGGCAGAAACGGAAGTCGAGTCAGCACCTCGACAGGAACGGTATCCGAGTCAGCACCTCGGGCGGAAACGGAAGTCGAGTCAGCACCTCAACTCGAACGGTGTCCAAATCAGCACCTCGGAAGGAAACGGAAGTCGAGTCAGCACCTCGACAGGAACGGTGTCCGAGTCAGCACCTCGGATAGAAACGGAAGTCGAGTCAGCACCTCGACAGGAACGGTATCCGAGTCAGTACCTCGGAAGGCGGAAGTCGAGTCAGCACCTCGACAGGAACGGTATCCGAGTCAGCACCTAGGAAGGAAACGGAAGTCGAGTCAGCACCTCGACAGGAACGGTATCCGAGTCAGCACCTCGGATGGAAACGGAAGTCGAGTCAGCATCTCGACAGGAACGGTATCCGAGTCAGTACCTCGGAAGGCGGAAGTCGAGTCAGCACCTCGACCGGAAGGCTCAGGATTTCGAGTCAACACCTCGAAATGTCGGGAGAGTGGTCTCGCTCTCGAGTCAGCTCCTCGAGCGCTTGGAAAGGACTGGTCCCGACTATCGAAATTTGCCGGCTTATATACCCCGGAGCAGCCTGTGGTCCGTCCGGGATCGACGTGGGACGCGGTTGTTTGTGCGCTGAAGTATGTGCCGGCGCAGGTGTGTTCGCGTACTCGGACGGTTTGAGCACTACATTCTTGCATTCGCACAGGATAATGAGGCCGCAAAAAAACTATAATAGTAATAAATATCATTTTAATAATGACAGCAGTAATAATAGTAGTAATAGCGATGAGTAATAATTAATAAGTAATGAACGTATTTACATTATTTACACTATTTATAGTGACGGGTTTTACCCCGTCACACTCCCCCCTTGCTTCAATTTGAGTTCTGGAGGTCTGGAACAAAACGGGCCATAGTGAGGGTTCCCGCGATGTTCCATCTGAAGACCCAGTGCCCTCCTTGCACCCGGTCCCGATAGCGTCGACTGCCGCATATCACCTGGGTGGGTACCTGGAGTATCCGTCCCATGACTTCCACGTTGATTGGCCATGGGGTTGGCTGCTGTGGCGGTAGCGGCTGCAGTGGCGGTAGCGGTAGTCGGGCCCGCGGCGGAGGTGGTGGTGCTGGTGGTGGCATCGGTCGTGCTGCTGGCGGCGGTATTGTCCGTGGTGCCGGTGGCGCTGGATGTTGTAGGCCGGAGGTTGGGCGTTTGTCTCGCTATGCCTTTGTTGACGTGGTGAGGACCGAGGCTATCATGCCCGTCGGTGACCTCGACCGGAGCTTGGTCCGGGAGCCTGTAGTGGCAGTTCGGTACCCCTTGTGGATCGTTGGGGTGGCTGGTGGTGCGCCGATCATGATCGTTCGGCGTTGGGTGGTGATCGGCTTCCCCGGTCGAATCGGGATCCTCACAGTGGGATCGAGGGGGCGCAGGGAGGCCCGCTCCCTGACCGCTGCCCTGATACGTGCCATTGTCAAGGGTGCCGTGGCCGGTGATAGTGCCGGTGGTTCAGCACTTGCGCAGCACTGGCTGAATAGCGCTTCGAACTTAGGATCCAGGTCTATGTCCTCGTGGCCTGACATTCTGGTAGCTACTGAATCGGAGCAGGCTTTCCGTTGTGTTGTGGGCTCGGTGGTGGGGGGTGTTTAAATTTCGTTTTTGCATGTTTTCGCGTCTTCCTTACCGGATGGGGTTTTTTGTCCGGCCTAGCTAGTTCCGTGCTTGTGTTATACCCCCCGGCACAATTTAAGCTGGCTTACGTATATGTTTCGTAAGCTTTTGCCGCGGCTATCTCGTAGATTCGTTATGACGGGGGACGGGATACTGATGACCGTGAATGGCCCCTTGAATCGCGGTAATAGTTTTGCGGCCTTATTCTGTGACTTGTCCGACAGTTCGTGATTTTTAACTAATACCTGATCGCCTATACGCGGTCGCCAATCTCGTCGCCGGAGGTTGTACTGCGCGGCTTGTTGTTGGAATGCATGCGAGGTTTATCCGTGCTAGTTTGCGGGCGGCTTGGAGTTGTTCCAGGCGTTTTGATGTTGAGGGCGGACGGTTCATTCGGCTGGTTGGTGAACTCCCGGGCGTCCTTAATTCGTGGCCGTGGTTTAAGAAGGCCGGTGTGTATCCTGTGGACCCGTGCGTGACGGTATTTACGGCGAACTGGATCTCCGGTAGGTATCGGTCCCATGCGCGTTGATTTTTTCCGGTGTATTGGGCGATCATTGTTTTTAATACCCGATTTTGTCTTTCTTCTGGGTTACACTGTGGTGTGTATGGGGGCGTGAGGCGCGCCTGGACCCCGGCCTCGCGCAGCATGTCGCGGAATTCGCGGCTGGTGAATTGTCGCCCATTATCGGAGATGAGCATTTTGGGGGCGCCGTGGCGTAGTATTACATCCTCGTAGATTCCGCGGGTCACGGCGGTTGCGGTGGCCTTTCGTAACGGTCGGATTTCCGTCCATTTGTAAACTTGTCTTGTGCAGCCAAAATCCAGACATGCCCTTTGCTGGAACGTGGTAGGGTCCCATCAGATCGACGGCGACGACTTGCCATGGGTGCTCGGCGAGAGTGGCGTGCATCCTTCCGGGCGTGCTCCGTTGCGAAGGTTTGTACCTGTTGCATGAGTCACATTTCTTTACATACTTTGCCGCGTCCCGGAACATGTCAGGCCAATAGTACAGGCGGGCCAGGCGTGCCAGCGTTTTGGTTATTCCTAAGTGCCCGGCGGTAGGGCGTCGTGGTTCTCGCGGAGGACATGATCCCGGTTATTGGTTGGTACGCATACCTTCCACTCTTCCCCGGCGTCTTCCTTGTTAAGAGAGTGAAGTTCCGCGGCGGAATAATTGTTTTTCCCGGATACAGTAATTCGGGTAATTTTCTGGTTCCTTTACTGCCTGAACCATGCGTCAATACCACTTACATGCACCCGGGGGGTCGATCGCGCATGTTTCTTCGTTGGTTTTGATTGGATGGCGTGAAAGGATATCCGCGACCTGGTTTAATACCCCTCTTCGATACCGGATCTCGTAATCATATTGTTGTAATTCTAGGGCCCAGCGCGCGAGTCGACCGGTCGGGCTATCGAGCTTTTGTAGCCATTTCAGGGCTTGATGGTCGGTGAACCACAAAGTGGTAGCCCTCGAGGTAGGCCCGCATTTTCCGTACCCCCCAAATTACCGCGAGGCATTCCTTCTCAGTGACGCTGTAACTGCATTCGGCTCCGTTTAACGTACGGCTCGCGTATGCTACTACGCGCTCGCGCTCCCCATGATATTGTGTTAGCACAGCGCCGAGCCCTACCTCCGATGCGTCAGTTTGTAGATAGAACATTTTGGTGAAGTCGGGGCAGGCTAATACCGGTGCAGTAGTCAAGGCGTTCTTAAGTTCGGTAAACGCATTTTCTTCGTCCGCGGTCCATTGCCACTTAGTTTCTTTGCTGGTTAGTCACGTGAGTGGTCGGGCGCGCTCCGAAAAGTTTTCGATGAATCGCCGGTACCACGAAAGTAGACCTAGGAATTGGCGGACTTCGCGTATGCCTCGTGGTGCAGGGATACGTGTAATGGCCTCGGTTTTCTCCGGATCGGTGCCGTCCCGAGTGATTAAGTGTCCGAGATATCGAAGCTGTTTGGCTCCGAAGCGGCATTGCTCGGGATTGATTCTCAACTGAGCGTGGCGGAGGCGTGTGAATACTTCCTTTAGGTGGCATAGGTGATCGTCGAGTTTAGCTTACGACAATAATGTTGTCCAGGTAGACGAACACGTGGGGTTCTAGTTCTGGTCCGAGTATCTAGTAGCCGTTGAAAGGTGGCTGGGACGGAGTGGAGCCCAAATGGCATTACTCGGAATTGCATCAGTCCGCGGCCTGGGACCGTACAGGCGGTGATCGGGCGGTTCCCGGAGGCGAGTGGCACTTGCCAATATCCATTTTTAAGATCGATGGTTGATAAGTATTTTGCGCCTCGGAGTTTATCCAAGGTAGCTTCTACCTATGGTAGGGGGTAAGCATCCTTTTCGGTTACCTCGTTCACTTTTCGGAAGTCTATACAAAAGCGCGGGCGCCCGTCTTTCTTTTTGGCTATGACCACGGGGGAGCTCCATGGGCTGGTGGACGGTTCAATCACCTTCGCGCATTCCATCTCTTCGACTTCTTTGTCGATTATTGCTTGCATCGCTGGGTTACGCGGTCGGTATCTTCGTTTTATTAGTACGGTAGTCTTTAAGCGGATCCGGTGCTCGGTGAGAGTGGTCAGCCCGGTGACTGTGTCGAATTTT
>JANQDE010000827.1:28312-32382 GCA_037157785.1 Cephalotes varians
ACTGTCTAGCATGCTCTGAGCTCGAACCTTTAGCTCTGGGTCCGCCTTCTCCATCCACTCGAGCATTTCTTCGAGCATCTCCGGAACATCCTTGTACACTTTTTCTTCCAAGGATCCATTGAGGAAGGCAGTTACTACATCTAGCTGATAAATTATAATCTCCAATTCAGCCGCGATGGCCAACATTAGACGGAGCGACTCGAGTCGAGCGACAGGCGCAAATGTATCATGGAAATCAATTCCATAAATTTGACTGTATCCCTTTGCCACTAGTCGAGCCTTCCTCCGAAAGACTGTTCCGTCCGGATTGAATTTATTTGTGAGTACCATCCTACATCCAACACTGCGTTGTCCAGGGGGTGCCCTCACAATTTTCCAAGTCTCACTCCTAACGAGACTTTCAATCTCCGAGAGAATGGCACTCCTCCATTCTTCGGAGCTTTTGCTTCTCATTGCTTCACGAAGAAATACTTCTGCTGCACCAGCAAAAGCAGCCTCTGAGTCAAGGTTGTCGCAAACGTCCATTGTATTTTCTTTCTAGGATCTGTTGCGTCCACGAACACGTCATCGTCTTGTCCCGCTTCAATCATAACAGGCGGTTCATCCCGCTCACTACCAGAACTTTCATGTACTGAGTGATACAATTTTCTTGGACGCCCTCTTGAGCCAGTACGCAACATTCTCGGTCTTCCTCGTCCACGCCGACTCGTATCACACGTCTGAGGCGGTCGGAAATTTTGTGGAGTCGATAACATTGGTGTCCCAGTTGGAACATCTCGCAATGGAAAATTAGGCGCCCGTGGAGACGATCGTCGACCTACTTCAGCTAACTCACCTCGGCTAAAAAGGGAAGCTGGACTTGTAGGTGCCTGACCATAATTTTCTGGCAACAGATCACAGATTTTCTGGCCGTCCATGACAATATCTCGCGCTGAATTCATGAAACGTACATCTCGAGCAATAATTACCTTACGTCTCTCAGGCACCCAGATTAGGCAGCCCTTCGTTTCACGCGGATACTCAATGAAGACTCCTTTGATCGATCTCGGTGCCAACTTATCCTTGGCCGGATTCTTGTCGACGACGAACACCTTTGCACCAAACATCCTGAGATTTGACAAATCCGGTAGTTCCCCGGTCCATTTTTCGAAGGGAGTAACCCCTCCGAGGCTGCTTGAAGGACACCGGTTCCTGATGTAACATGCAGTTGCAACAGCATCAGTCCAGAACATTCGAGAAAGTCCAGACTGAAGTAGGAGACACCTTGCCATGTCGAGTAACGTCCGATTCATGCGCTCAGAGACGCCATTTTGTTGTGGCGTCCGCGCGACTGTCAGGCGTTGCTCCATGCCACTCTCCTCACAAATCTTAGTCATCTCAGAATTACAATATTCTGTCCCTTTATCCGATTGAAGCATCTTCACTTTTCTTCCGATTTGACATTCTACATTATTCTTGTAGAGTCTGAAGGCTTCAGGAACTCCACTCTTCTCCTTGAGGAAATATACTTGACACATCCGGGAGCAATCATCAATGAACGTGACAAAATAACGAGCTCCACTGGGTGATGGCGTGCGAAACGGACCAACCACGTCCGAATGTATAATTCTAAGTACCTCTTCACAAGGTGGACTTCCTTTAGGAAACGGTAAAGCGGACATTTTTCCTTCCAGGCACATTTCACAGTTCTTCACAGCTTGAAGCTCCTCATCCGAGGGTGCGGGCTTGATCAGACTTCCTACCATCTTCATCAGGTCCTTTGAATTAAGATGGCCTAACCTCTTATGCCATTCCATTATACTCAAGCTCATGGAAGAAACGTGTGAAACTCCAGTGTATCCGACAGCATCAGTATCAGAGATCAGGTATAAATCACTTCGACGCAGAGCTCTCATTTTTACGACTCCATTTCGGTCCTTGACAATAGCAGATTCTCTCTGAAAAGTCACCGTATTACCCTTATCGGTAATTCTGGAAACAGAAATAAGGTTAGCTCTGAGATCTGGCACAAATATTTTGAAGCTCAATGATCTTACGACCTTCATTGCAGGTGATAGGGACTTTTACAGCCCCCCTACCTTCGACATCAGTTGATGTTCGATTCGCAAGATTGAGCCTACCCTTGTTGGACTCATCCACCCATTCAAATAGATCTTTATATCTACACAGGTGAGCAGTGCACCCACTATCCAGTATCCAAGCCGAAGGTCTTACACCGGCATACGAAGCTTGATGATTGGAGGGTATAGTACTAGTGCACGCCAAATACGTGTCGTCGACAGCCAATGCGCCAGATTTCTCAGGCGAAGATTTCAGATTAGAATTTCCAGATTGCTTCGTCGACTCATCCTTGTTTAACTCCGGACAATCAGGCCCAGGTTTACGACATCTGAAGCACCAAATTCTCGACTGGTTTCGCGAAGTTGCCTCTCCATTTTCCTTGCTCTTGTTCCTCTTGAAGTTTGACTTGCCTTTCGAACTAGGCCTCGCTGCTAGAGCTCCTGTGACATCGGCGATTGAGATCTGTACTCGCGCATCATGCTCCTCTTCACCTTCAAGGTCTCCACATTTAGTAGCTCATCTCTGGACTCGATCGCCACACGAAAATTGTCAAAATTGGAAGGAAGACTATAAAGAAGCATTATAGAGAGAAGATCGCCATTGATCTCAACTTCCATCGCTGCCAGTTTGTCAACCGCATCGAAAAATCTGCTCATATGATCACGCACGTCGCCTCCTTCCAACATTCTCTGCAAAATCAGCTGCTTTAACAGGGTGGCCTTTTGAGCCGGACCCTTGGAAGCATAGATAGACTCTAACTTGAGCCACACTTCGCGCGAGCTCTTGAGATTTCGAACCTGAGCGAGTTGGGAAGAATGTATGGAAAGAATTAGATCTGACGTTGCTTTCCTGTCTAAGCGTTTCCACTCCTTTTGTGCTAGCTCCACTGCAACCAACTGACTCGCTGTGGCATTTTCGGCAGCCGCAGGACACACGGTTTCGCCAGACACATATTCCCATAGATCGTTTTTGATCATTAATGTTTCAACTTGCATTTTCCACGTATCATAATTGTCCTTTGACAACGCTTCAATTCTGGTAGAATTAATCATTGTTCCACCCGACATGCCCTTGGCTTGTCTTACACAGCTACGATGCAATATTCCTTAACTCCAATTAATCGCACGCAGCCACGAGGCAAGTTAACCTCAAAAAATGGGAATTCGCTCAATTCACGTCGTCTGGGCCCATAACCTGTTCGTTGAATCGAGTTACGATGCGAGGGAATTGGTTATGAGGAACTTCCAGGTAAAGACTGCGACGGATTGAAACACTCGTAGTATCGAGAAAAGAAATATACGTATTTATTACTGAAACAAAAATCAGACCACGAGGCACACAAGGGCGACGATAGCTATAGCCGGATGAGATAGATAGATAAGAGAGCCACATACAAGACGAGTCGATTTACATCGATCATCGATAAGATCATTTCATCACGAGATGGCGAAGAGTACAAATTGATTATCTGCGAATTACGAATATATCTAACATGTTTACATAAATTGAACGTAAAACATAATGTACAAGTTTTATATGTTGTAAGCGTGTTATTATCATGTTAAAATTAATTATGTTTTAAGCGTAATTATTAATATTTTATGCCTATCATGTTTTTATAACTATTTTTTAATATATATTATATGTATTTTTATTAATACTGAAGTTATATACATTTTATATTTATAATCTTACTGCTTAATTACTTCTTCTGTGTTCCAATATATAATAATTTGCATTCTTTACATTCTATTATAATAATTTACATTATCTACTTAGAAAAGATCTGTTAAAATAACATGAATTCATGCAAACGTTATGTTGACATAAATAACACAACAGCCTATCTAAAAGAATTACTTTCTGACGTGAATTAAAAATATTATCTATTCATTCTCAAAATATCAGTATTCATTCTCTCATTAAAAATAATAATAAATTATAATATTAATAGAATATAGGCCGACATGTGAGCACAACTAAAGAGTTTTATTCAATTCTGGCTAGAT